>RJWJ010000725.1:59368-171379 GCA_004363605.1 Indri indri
AAAAAAAAAAAAAAAGAAGAAATTAGCCAGGTAACTAAAAATAGAAAAAAATTAGCCAGGCATGGTGGCGTGTGCCTATAGTCCCAGCTACTCAGGAGGCTGAGGCAGGAGGATCGCCTGAGCCCAGGAGTTTGAGGTTTCTGTGAGTTAGGCTGACGCCACGGCACTCTAGCCCGGGCAAGAGAGTGAGACTCTGTCTCAAAAAAAAAAAAAAAAAGAACGACGAGGCATGTTACTTAATGTATTGATTAACATCTGATCTATTCCTTTAGGCAAAGATGGCCAATTGCTGGTTTGATAATCATATCCTAATTTTAATTAGATTTCATCAAACTCCAGAGGGACATCACTCCTGTCCTGTTCCTTAGAATTAGAGAAAACTTTAGAATCAAGTGGACCTTTCTTCTCTTCATGCCCAGAGGGGAACATTTAGTGTTTAGGATTAAAATAGCTGAAGGGCTATGAAGAAATATAACTCTAAGGCTTCTTCTGTTTCTTGTTTCCTTTATATTGTCTCATTTTAAATCTATTTTTCTGTTTTTCATCTTTTTTTTTTTTACCCATTATTAACCAGATCTAGCCTTGTCATCTCCAATTCCTATCCAGAAACATGAAGTACAAACAAATATTTTAAATGAATGATTATTTAAACTTTTTTGTTCTTAATTTTAAAAAGCAAATGAGCTAAATGCTCTTTATTTGTCTCTTGCTAGGGGCTTTTTTAATGAATCAGAGCCTTTTTCTAAAACGAACAACGTGAACGAAAACCAGGAGAAAAAGAATAGGAATTTCAGCAAATCTACCTTACTCTATTTGTTCCATCTTGCCTCAAATAGGTTTTATGATGAGTTGGTGTTTTTAAATAGCCTATTACTGTGATGAGAGGAAGAGAACACACTGACATGTGATTGCAAACAAAATGTAGATTTTGATGGAAAATGAGTTTTGATGATGTTATAGTGACCGTCTCATTCTTTCAGCACTCTCTTCTGGGAGGAAAAACATAAAAGTAACCTTTTTCCTTTTTGCCTCTCTCCTTTCTCTCCCCCTCATCCCCACCATTCCCTTCTTTCCTCTCCTCTTTTTATCTTTTCTATCTTAAGTAGTTAATATGTGCCAAGACTGCTGGGTACTGGTGAAGAGTGATGAGTCTGTGCCCTCAAATAACTTGTGCAGTATGGTTGAAAAAATTGACAAGTCAAAAAGCAATTTTAATTCCTTGTTTGAGTGCCCTCAATTATGAATTTATGAAAACTCTTCATAAGAAAGATGTCTAACTGCTCAACTTAGACTTGGGGAGTTGGGGAGATTCTCCAGAGGCTGGAATGGGTGGGCCAAGGGCCACCACTCCCAGTCACTCCCAGCACCTGATGGAGCCACACCTGGTCATCGTGGGACCCAGGGCTGCACCATAGAATCTGCTCTCATCAATCAGGGAGGTTTTCCTGTGAGGTGGGGGTGGACACTCTCCCAGCTCACCGCGTCTCAGAACCACCGTCAGATCTGTCCTCGTGGGCTTCCTCGCCGCCCGAGTCAAATTCGCAGACCTCCCCTGTGTCTCCAGCAGCCAGCTCAAGTCCAGAGGGGACAAGGTCCAGCTTGGTTGTCTGACCTACTGGTGTGAGGCTCTGCAAAGTGACTTCAGGGAGGGGATTCCTGAATCAGGCACCCTGGATCCTCTGCAGGCCCCCAAAAGGCAAAGGCTTGTGTCCCACTTTCTGTGGAAGCCTCAGCCATGGAAGCAAGCTCCCATGTTGGGGGTGGAGCCCAGACTGCTTTCCCTGTTGCAGTGGGTGGAGGATGGGTGGGGAAGGAAGCATCTGGAAGAAAGTTGGCTCTCCAGCCTCTCATGACATTCTGCCTAGTGGGAAACCCTGCACAGGGTGTCCAAGCTCCAGGGTCACGCAAGTTCTTCCCAGATAGTATGGAACCCTGTGTACTATGTTTTTTCATGTGCATCCATATACTATGGTTAAAGTTATGTGAATGTGATCTCTCTCACAATATCTTATTTTGCTGTGCTCACTTAATTTCGAACCACGGTGTTGCCTATGGGTAACTGAACTAGAAAGTGAAACCATGGACAATGGGGGATTACTGTATTGTTTCCAGAAATTTCCATGTGTTTCACAATGATTTATAGGGCCCTGCTATACATATCACTGCTTTAAAGTAATACTATCCATGTGGTTCTTATCTCAAAGCTATTTTCAAGGCTCATCGCTTACATTTCAGCAGTTGTTTGTGGGGAGAGGGGTTCTTCTTATTTCTATTTTGGAAGTGAGGCAAGTTAGTAGAGATGGATTTTAATTGGTTTGCTAAAGGTCAGAAAGCAGGTCACAGGCAGTTCTCGGTTGATAGCTCCAATTTGCTGAAATCAGCTCTGTGTTCTTAGTCATATATATGTATTGGTCAATTGATATTTATATTCCTCCACCTCTTTGAGAGTTAAAGCAACACATAGACTTTATTTTTATTTGCAAGTGGTCAATCAATCATTCACTAAATATCATTTCATAAAATTGAGTATTTTTTGGTTTAACCCACTTCTGGCTTTGCAATTACACAAGTGAATAGAGAAATAGCAGAGGTGGTATCTCCTTTCAGTAGTCGTCAGGCAGATGAAATAAATCACTTTTATGTATTGTGAGTAACAAATATGGACATTCTATGATCCGGTAACTAAAGTATAAATACTGACCGATGTGCCCCAGACCACACTCCAGCATTATGGCCAATAAGGTAAAGGATGTTTGATATTTCTACTAACATATTTACAGAGCCATGGATAGATTCCACAGCATCAGCTTCCTATCCCTTCCCTCTTCTAGGTAAATCTCCCTTATCCGGCCAGTGTGTTTCTAAAATTTCTCTCTTTTAGGATAAAGATTTTTTTTCTTCTATAATTAGTGATGGCACAATAGGAAATAGCCCAGGTAAATTTTTCATACCATATGCTATGTATAAATGATTATTCGAGGTGTTTCTCCACATAGCAGGGTTTGATGCACAGTCGGAGGGAATCTAGAGAAATATTAAGCAAAAATGTAAAGGAGGGAAAAATACGGAGAGACTGGGGAAGGGATATTGAAGAAAATCTTCTCATCTCCTGGGAGTCCTGCTTGGTGATGTTCACTGGAGTTGAGGAATGTGAGTGAGTACAATGACTCCAGCACAGATTCGGGTGAACAATGGATGTGTATTCGAGTCTTGAATCTCAATATGGCTTCAGAATTAGAGGCGATTAGTGTGATTTTCAGGACCTCAACAAGAATGATCTCAATGGTTTCTAATGAGATGTCTTGATAAGAAAAATTAGAAATTATTTTCATGGTGACCTTCACATAATGACACCCCCGCCCCCACCACGGTAGTACTCTCTACTGTGCTCTCTCTTTTATTCCATGTGATTACAACTAGCCATAGCTACATGATTTCCTACTTTCTTGCATGAATTACATCTGGGTCCACAGAGCCTAATTAATACCTTCAATTATGTCCAGGTTGCCACCTCTCTTCCCCACCCTTCTTTATTTTATTTTTTTGTAAGCGACAGAAATTTCACTCTTGAATGATACCCCTCCAGGTCATTCATTAGAAGGTTAAACAAAAATGCACGTCTTTCTCTTTTCTTTTTAAGAACATATAAGAAATTAAATTCAGTCATAAATACAGTTAGTGCAGTAGATTTAGTAGAAAAGAAATATGAAAATACAAATGGGAAAGAAATAATCCGGTCATGTCATTTTGAAGTTCCGTGCATTGTCCCCCTCTGAGCCTTTGCAAGTACACTCTTTGTGTTTGAAATATCCGTCCCGACTTCTCCTTCCCTTGGTTAACTTCTGTTTCCTTCCATACCCCACTTACGTCTTCACTTACCACGGTTGTGCTGGAACGTTCTCTCCCTCAACGGCTGTGGACACCCTGGCTTCACGCTGTTGTTATTGCCGCTAGACGGGGGATGACTGGAGGGCAGCAATAACATGTTCGCATGTTCTTATAGTTAAATCTGACAGTCTGGTCTAGGAAATTCAATAAACGTTTGTAAGAAGGAAGGAAAGAAGGAAGGAAGGGAGGGAGGGAAGAGTGGCAGAAGGAACAGAAAATGCATTTTTAAGTGATTCACGAACATGAAGTAATGCCCTTCGTCCTTCAGATTTTCACTGCTCAGGTTTGCGACTATTTACATTACTTTTTTTTGGTTCATAGAAACATAGCTGGAGGCTGGCAAGTAGAGCCATTGCTTACCCTAAGCAGATCCTCACAAAGGGAAAACATTTTTATTTCTTGCTTTTCAAATAACATGGTGACGGGATGGTTGGTAAGACAATGATGAAAAGGTTTGAGCTGAATCCGTGCGAAATCCAGACCCTGAGAGGGGCACAGAGTGACTCCTCCGCCAGCCTCCTCCCTTGCTACAGTGTTGCACACACTTTGCGTTTAATAATTGCAACGTGGTGATAACAGTGATAATAAAAGTAGCAACGGGGACAGTCATTTCTGAAACATCTGTTGTAAATAACTTAGGAAATTTAGAAGCAGCGACTTCTGTCTTCACCTGTGTCAAATAGTTTATAAATGCTGAATTTCGGTGAAAATGTCCATTATTTTTGAGTTATTAGGCTAATGTTAACATGTCGCCAGATTTTGCATTTCTATAAATGCAGAATGAGGGACAGCACTAGCTGGTTTTCAACCACCACTCAGATTATTGGTGTCTAGATTTCTAAAGACCCCAAGGGTTTCTTTTACATACCTAGTCCTAGAATAGCTACCAGCCCTGGTTCCTCAGCCTCCTTCTGAGCCAGCTACCAAGAAATGCTGCTGAAGGCATTTCCTGTTTCCTCTGCTCTTCTTTCAGATTTCTATGACATCCTTAATCTGGGTCTTGTGCCCTGTCAACTTTTAATAGTTCTAATTGCTCGACTATCTGCTCTCGTGTGATCATAAAATCCTTTTAACATTCCACTTTTCCCCTCAAGAAAATGTATCCTGGTTTCCGGGACGTGACCTTCAGCTTCTTTCGTAAATACGCAGGCGGAGAATTCATGCAGGCTTCCAGCTAAGGCAGCCTCATCCGTCACCGACTTCCCACGCCACTCGTCCCCTTAATGGCCCTGTGGATGCCTGGCTGGCTTGGATGCTTTTAATGTCATAAAAGAAGTTTGCCCTCCGATTTGGTGATTTCTCTGCCTCTTTTTCTCCCCCGGGTCCTTTTTAGAGTTCCCTTTCAAGTATAGAGGATTTGATTTTCTATTCCTTTAAAAATTTTGGATCCTGAAAAAGAAAGGGGAAGGCTTTTCTTTGCTGCATCATTCTAGAAGCTTTACTTTTCCACTTTGATCTTGTAAAATGCTACACATATTTACCATTTATTAGTGGGACTGGCATTCTAGGTGATGCTGTGATTTTAGAAACCTCTTTCCTGCTATTTACCCTGACCTTAATTCAGTGGCTTGTCTTTTTCTGAATTAATGATCGCATGTTATGTTTTATTTTCTGTCTTCCTACATTTCCGTGTTGTCTCTAAACACCTCTGGCTTTTATTTGGAATTAAACCATACGCTTAATGAGAGTTAATCACTGCTTCTTATAGTCTCTCTGTCCTTTGGGTCCTAAATATTATTTAATTCTCAACCTGGCATTCTTTGCTCCCTTTTTGGGTGATGTGCACATTAAATTAGAAATCTCCTCTGCTCCAGGTCCGTCCTCACTTTCTCCACTTGATGTAATCCTGTCCTATGACTAGGTAATTAAAATCTTCCACTGTTAACACCCTGCCCTTTTCTTGCTATGTGCACACACGTGTGTGTGCGTGTGTGTGTGTGTGTGTGAGAGAGAGAGAGAGAGAGAGAGAGAGAGATTGCATAGTTCATTTCTGCCAAGACAGCCTTTAACATTGCTGTTCCCAGCTTTTCAACCCATTTATAATACACGACTCTCATCCTTCACTACAGCTGATTTCAGAAACCTATCGTTCAAGAATTATCAAATTTGCCCCGTAAACAAAGCAGCATCTTTTTTTTATTTTTGTTGATTCTTACAAATACGAGCGCCTAATATAGAGTCGTCATTAGAAGGTTTATAAAAGCCTCAGGATGAATGCACTAACATTAACAAGGTTTCGTTAAACAATAACTGGCCACTTTACGTAAGCCGTGATACCTGGTGGCCGGGAAATTATTATGATATACGGACGCATCACATGTGTGCTGGTGACCTTATAAAATGGCTGCATGCTTTAAAAAGAAACAGAGCCCGGCGTCTAAAGGAAATTTTGAAAATCTAGGAGCAGCCTTTGGATTGTTTGCTGCCACTGCTTCTAGGCAACAGGCAAGAGATGTTTACAGTCTGGGCTCTCCCCTGCCCCCACCTCCAGAAGCTTTTCATCTGCTGCTTCTGCTGCTGCTGATAGAACCACAGGACCCAGCCCCTCCTCCACCCCCTCCAATCTCCTGCAGCCCAGCTGCTAAGGCCTATCTAGCTAATCACCCCCTCTGCCACCGGGCTCTTTTGTGGAAGTTAATGTCACGTTCAGAGAGGACAGTACTGCAGGCAGAGGAGAGGATTTGATTTCTCATTTTACCTGTGAGAAAAACAGCGTCAGGCATAAGGTGTCTTTCTTGTCCTTGATGCTTGACTCCCTTGTCACCGACCCTCTGCGGCTTTGGAGTGGCCGGCGAAGTGGGTTCCTGGTTCTCTAGCTGAGCGTGAACTTACTATAGGGACCCTTGACCCTAGTTCTACAAAATCAGTTTTTATCAAAGCCAAGGCTTCCGTTTTTCCAAAATGATGAGCAAACAGAAAAGAACATGATTTTAATTTACCTTCTAAAGCATACTACCTCCATCTGTTTAAGAGCTGGAGGGGTAGAAATGTAACAAAACACTAATAATAATAGAATATCAAATTCTAAAGGTAAGTGATTTCTGACCTTAAGAAACAAGCTTTAATTTTTCTTTCATCTTGCGTAAAGCAAGAGGAGGATATTGGCAAAACGAAGGAAAGACGTGATAAGGGAATCTAGGGAGAGAAAATTTGAGGACCAAGGTTGCTGTTCCAGTTGCCAGGAAACCTCTTACACCTTGTTTTGATGCCACCCAGAGCTCGCTCAGACTGACCAACTAGAACAGCAGCTAAATTCCAAACATGTCGGCTCAGCAAAGGCGGAGGGACAGCCTTTCAGGGATGTTGTAGGGGGGTCTTTATTTCTCCACTTGGTGGGAGGTTGGGCCAGATCATCTCTGAGAGTCTTTTCTCTCCAGCTTTCTCTGATTAACACTGTGCATGGTCAAATGGGGAGAAAGCCTTGTGCATTTATTACGAATCCAGACTGTGGGGTCTGATGCTTGTGTTCTAATCCTGGCTCTGTTGCTTTCCTTCAATTTCTTTATTAGTAAAGTGGAGGTAATACCTCATAGGGCTATTTTAAAGATTTAATGAGATAATAATCGTAAATCACCTAGAATACAGCTTGGAATATAGTAAGCACTTGAGAAACGGTACATAGTGTAATTAATATCTTTCTGAGAGCTTAAAGAAAAAACTGGTAATTAAAATTCATTTTCATGCTATTTGTTATCATACTTACATCACCAACAAAATTTGGTTGCTATTTAATACCATTGGATCAAACGTTTCCCAAATTTTATCTATCAAATTAGAAGAAGAGAATCCAACCTGAAAATTACACTAATAAATTTATCTTAAATGTAGACATGTTTATGTTCCTTAATGAGCTCAGGTTGGCAAATTTTCCATTCATATATGCTTATGAATCCTCGTTCCCTTCAAATTCTCTAAAGAATATTAATAACTGACATCTGTTTAGTACAAGATGAATGTGATTACATTTGATCTTCAACCCAGCCCTTAGAATAGTGTGGTGGTGATCTCCACTTTACAGAGTGAGAATTAGGCTCACATGTGTAGATGGTTGTCCCAATTTTCCTAGATGTTAAGTGAGGAGTTGAGGACACACAGGTCTTCTCATTTTAAATCACATGATTCTGCTTCTGCCATGAGAGATGGGGCCCTGGATAGAGGGGAGATTGAAAAGAAGGAGACAATGTATGAAGGGCGTGAGAAAGAGAACAAAGAAAATAAATGCACAGAATAATAAGTTATTTGTATTTGTATCCTGCGTAACCAGGAGCATGCTTCCAAAGGAAAACCACCGCAAACCCTAACATCTCAGAGGTGTCTAGCATCAGGACCCGCACCCACCAGCCCAGGTATGAGCAGTCATCCCTTTCTTGAGGAGCCCTGGTCTTTTCAATCTCGATTTCTTTGACATTTCAAACATTTACTTACACAATTGCAGGCAAAAACTTTAGCAGGCAGAACCAAGTGAGAGTTGGTCTGGAAACTTTGAACTGTGATGCTTTAAATACAGCTTGTTTGGTTAAGGCTGATGGTCACAGAGAGTATGGAACACCTCTGCTGAGGGGCCAATCCTGGATATCATTTCATTTTAATTTAAAAGTGTTGACTTTAATCTATTAAGACCTTATTTGACTTGGGCCCCTTGTTACCTTAGAGATCATCTGTCTTCTTTTACACTCTCGTAGCAGCTCTCGAGAGCTACAAAGAAGCATTTAGTCATAATTTTTAACTGCCAAAAGCAGGTGTGTATGTGTGTGTGAATCTTTGTGTGTGTGTGTGTGAGAGACAGAGAGAGACAGAGACATAGAGAGACAGAGAGAGACAGAGAGAGAGATTGCTCTTCCTCTTTTCTTCCTCAGCCAGTCCCCGTTTAACGTATCCGTGAGTTATTCATCTTTATGCAGGACTCGAACTCTTTCTTTCTTAAGGAACACGTCAGATGGCCTGACAGAATACCAGGAACCATGGTATGTGTTGGCAGTGATCTGCCTCCCATGCTCTGGACCTTAACCAGATCAGGAATCTAACTTAAGGTAGAGACTTCAGGAAGAGGGGTGGGTTAGGGTTTGACCCACCCCTTTGCTCAAAGACCTTCTAAGAAATTTATTTTTCCATTTAATGGGATGTGGGACTAGATCATCTCTTAGAGTCCTTTCTCTCCAACTTTCTCTGATTCTGTTTCGCTAAGAAATAGAAGGTTGGATGACTATGAAACATACCTAGCCTCACCAGGAAAGGGTGCCGCCGTGAATCCGGGTTAAACATCGTCGTCTGTCTTGAAACTGAGAGGGATTTTTGCCCTCTGTTTCTAAGAGTACTGATAAATTTTTCTGTTTTAAGCATGCTAGTAAATATGATAATAAAAGAGAGCAAATAAGCATTTCCTCATTGAGATGGAAATAATGAGAGAGAGGGGAAGAGCTGATGTTGCTGAGAAGATTAAGAAAAAATAATATCTAGGAGGGACATCAAAGGACTTAGCAAAAAAAAGCCAGTGTGAAGATTTAAAACAAATGAAGTTACAGGAACTGAGTGCATAGATCTTTGTGAATCCACAGAGATCATGGAAACAGAATTAGACAGAAATAATACGGATTATTTAGGATAATTTTTAAGGAATTTGGCATTTTCATAACTCGATCTCAACAGCATTGTAGAGTCCTGTATTGCTAATTTTATGCTAATTTAGTAACTTTCTGGCATATTGTGGTCTAAGAACTTACAAGTGGGCAGTGCTGAACTGTTCATGAAGATTATCTTCACAGTTGGTAGACTGAGTCAATCATAATTCTGCTCAAAAATACCTTGCTCTTCTGTGGCAGAGTGTTTCTGATACCAGGGCTGTAACACATTTTACATTTCCATCCCTAGAACCCAAACCGCGTGATATCCCCTAGACTGATTGACAATCAAAGGTTTAATCTCTAATGAATTGTACCAAAGAAACACATACAGCTGAAGGTACAGAGTGCTATGCTGAAAACCGGGATTAAGCGAAAAATCTGCATTCTGAATGGTGAGACTCCTGGCTTCCTGTCCTACTTGAGTCTAAGAGCTGTGGTGGCCAGGTCTGGGTAAAAGAGTAGAGCGTTCCTTTTGGTAGAAAATGTCCCAGAGGGTTTGAGGTTTTCAGGTCCTCTCATAAAATGGCACAGCCTGATAACCTTACCCTGCAAAGAACCAGTAAATAAGCCCAGCCCATGCACACAAAGCATCCGGACAGCATCTTAGCATTCCGATGTAAATACAAATAAACAACCAAGGACCCCAGATATATGGAAGAAAAAAAAAAAAAGCCAGGACATGGAAAGTAGAGCACAAATGAACAAATGATTAAAGAACTTTGTAGAAACATTAAAAAATTCATGGAGCAGAAGAAAAAAAATTTTTAAGATTTTATAATATCTTCAGATAAATAGTGAAGCTGTTGCAACCTTGAAATAAAAAGAGGAATGTGTAGAAAAAAATAACTTAAAAATGCTTTGGGAAATACAGAAAGGAAAAAGCTTTCATCTAAGAGATTAAATTATAAGATTGAGGAAATCCTCCCCAAAGTGAGAAAAAATAGAAAACAGAAAGATAAAATTAGGAGATCACTGTAGGAGGTTAACATTTAAAAAAAATATAGGAGATTTTAAGAGAGAGAATAGAAAGAAACGAAGGATAGAAAACGATCAAATAAATTATTTACAAACATTTTTCAGAATTTAAGGAGATAGTTTTCAGATTAAAAAGTACTATCAAAAAGGGCATAGCATATCCCTGGCCTCAACAGATGATTTTAAAATTTCATGAAAACAATTTTTCATCTAAAAGTAAAAAACAGGTCTCATTAAAAGAGTTGGGACTCCAAACGGCATCGGACTTCTCAAAACTCACCCTGGAATCTACAAAAATATAGAAATGCCTTCAAAATGCTGAGTGAACTCCCTCTGAGAGAATACACAGAATTCCTACAGCCCAGTTGAAATCTCTAGGTCTTGAGAAGTTCGCCTCCCATTTACTCTGTCTCCGGGAATTACTGGGATGTGCGTTCACCAAAAGAAGGACATAAATCAGTAAGAGGCAGCTCTGGGGCCCAAGAAACCAGGAATCTTTAACAGGAGCGTAGTAAATAGAGAAAGAAAAATAATTACTCCCCCAGAACAAAATAAAACAACCCCCACAAAATAAAAACAACAATAAGACAGGAAATGTGATCATTATACAACCGAGCTTTCATGCTATTTACGTAGTTTTCATAATGTTAAAATTAAATACTAATTAACCAAAAACTAGTATGTGATAGGTTGATATGGACAGAGAGTGTGTGTGTGTGTGTTTGTGTGTGCGTGTTTGTGTGTGTGTGTGTGTGTGTGTGTGTGTGTGCATAAAGAAGAGTTAGAGGCAATATAAAAGAGATAAATTGTCACCTTCCAATGTAACAAGTCCATAGATAATATCTAAAATGGAAAAACCATGAGATCTCTGAATGTGTATCGGTATATGGTAGAAAATACCCCCCACAATAGTTAAAATAATTGAAAAAGTTGCTTTTAGGAAATTTTGAGACTTTTTTTGTTTGTTTTTGTCATTATAAACCTTGTACAACTATTTGCATTTTTGTATTTATAAATTTGATGGGGGAAAATTCGAAGCTGGAAGTTTGTGTACTAGTATTATAAAACGAACAGTGAGAAGAAATCATATGAATGGTGGATACCTATAGACCTAGTTAATCCTTAATATAGACCTAGGAAAATTCCCAGAAAGCTGTTAAAACAAGGAGGGCAATGTTAATCAGCATTTGTAAAGTAGGTGGTATATAGCAGTCACTTGGTTTAATATTTATGCGTATACTAGAAGGTGAAAAAGATGATTAAAGAGGGGAAAATAATATAAAATAGTCACAGATACCTCTTTGGCTGTGCAAACTGTTCGTAGTCATTTTATAAAACCTGACTGCTACATTTTGCTTGAACAGAAAATAAAAAAATTATTAGTAGCTGATAACAAATCAAAGTGTTTGGGATATATTGAGAAAAAGAGGTCTGAATTGTTCCCATAATTTTGAAAATGTTCTTTCTATAAATAATTTGCTAATAACTCAATATTTGGTGGCTAAGTCTTGACCCACATGGAAACATTTGCGGTGAGCATAACAAAGAACCTACATGTGAATTTACGAAAATTACATATAGAAACCAGATGTCACAAAGAAAGAGGAAGTATCAAGTTAGAGATTTGTTCTAATAGAACAAATGCCAATGTGTAAAAGTGTGATAACTTTAGTGTAAATCAGGAAAGGTTTTGATGCTCTCTTCCTGAAATCCGGGTGGTCAAACAAATCTTTCATTTTTTGATATCTAGCCCAGTATGGTGGGTATTCAATAACTATCTTCTAAATGAATGATTGCATAAGTAAATGAATAAAATTTTGGAAGTTAATTTGAAAAGTCTAAAAATCACAATCAAAGCAAACCCGAGAGAAAGGAGCTATTCTATGTCCTTCCTTCCTTCCTTCCTTTCCTTCCTTTCCTTCCTTCCTTCCTTCCTTCCTTTCTTCCTTTCTTTCTTTCTCTCTTTTTTTCTTTCTTTCTTTCAAAATATTAAGGGGGTACAAGTGTTTTTGTTACATGCACACCTTTTATAGTGCTTAAGTCAGGGCTTTATCGTGCCTACCACCCGAATAGTGTCCATTACACCCCATAGGTCAGTTTTTACCCCTCCCTTCCTACCCCTCCCCCCTTCTTGATTCCCAGGGACCTTTACATCTTTCTGCCCATGTGTGCCCATCGATTAGGTCCCAGTTATCAGTGAGAACATGTGGTGTTTGGTTTTCCATTCCGAGATACTTCACTTAGGACGATGGTCTCCAGTTCCATCCAACTTGTTGCAAAAGACATTATTTTATTCCTTTTTATGTCTGAATATCTGTGTATGTATTTACCACCGTTTCTTAATACACTCATAAATCGATGGGCACTTAGGTTGATTCCACATCTTTGCAAAAAATATATATATAGAAGACACACGATATTTTTGAGGAATTTGATTGGCAAAATGTACTAGAAGCCAGCACTAAAAGGGACTGGATCTGCTGGGAATGTAGGAAGACCTCTCAAATGTCTCCCAATAGGAAACAGTCTGAGGAAATTGCTCAGCTTCTGTAAAGAACATTTTAGACAAAGTCCTTTTCAGAAATGGCTGAGTGAGGATTAGCAGGACAAAAAGACGTCCAAAAGTGTGGAGCAAGCCTGGAAACCGCTTTCTGGAAGCAGAACTGGGATTTTATCAGGGACCATTCCCCAGCCCTAGAGGAGGGGGATCTGGCAACATTTTCCAAATGGAATGTCAAAATTACTACCGACCAATGCCTGCTACGTTCCTGCATCCCATTCTTTTCTCTTCAGCTCTTCAAACGAGCGATTCTGGCCATCATTCTTTCTCTGTCCCAGCAGTGTGCGTCTTGTTTGGGTGACATGACTCGCTACGTTAGTTTATAGGCTTCCAGATCAAAAAAGTGCCTCATCTGAACCGATGTAAATTATACGATCCTGGACCTTGAGCCTAATTTCACGTGGCAGGAGACTTCGAAAGGTTTTAGGATGAGGTGGGTGTTTTGTTTGTTTGTTTCCTTTGGTTTTGCATGGGGGAAGGCTTGCAAATGAGTAACTGTGGCCAGGAGTATAGATTGGAATAGATTGAAATTTTGTTTCCGATTTTCATTCCTTTCTGCATCCATATCCTTGCCATGCCCTCATCTGAAGCATGTTTGTTCCTATCCCCTTATGTTGACCTTAGCCCTGTGTCCTGCATTTTCCAATTCCATGTGGAGGGAAGTGACAGTGAGCCCGGTCTGCACCGAGACCTTCAGTGGCATTATTATTTTTCCACTTGCCCTCTTTGTATCTGTGTGTCTCCATGAGAAGAGCTTCCCTGCCTTCCCTTCAGCCACGTGGACTGAGTGAGCCAAGCCCAATCAGACCCACAGCTTGAAGCAGGGCCGCCTACCTGGGGACAGTCTAGATTAGTTGACCCCCAGCTGACCTGCAGATCTGTGAGAAAAGACTGTATTGTCTGACACCCCCGAGTTTTGGGGTGGTTTGTTAAACAGCGTCACTGTGGCAATAGGTAACCGATTCATCAAGTAGCCACATTCAAAGAGGAGCAGGAGCGAAGGTAGCACCGGCTGGAAAGAATGTATCTGCTAAAGCAGCCACCCCCTTGCCCGACCGGACCGCCCATTCTAGCTGCTGACTCTTGTCCTAGTTCATCCTAACCCTGCTAAATCCTTTTTCCTATTCAGACGACTGGTATAGCAGCGTCATGCGCTGTAGAGGTCTACGATGAAGTAGACCAGCAAAGGCTTCTGGGTAAGAAGACACTGCTTTTCTTCCAGAAAGCATTCTGAAGGAATGGCAATGCCAAATGTTTTTTACTGCTATTCGAAAATTATTTTTAAATGAGGCATTATATGGGCAGAATTTATTTTGGGCACACTGTGAAGTGTATCTTTTTTAATTTGGCCATGCAGCTCGACTCTCCATCCTCCTCTCCACCTTCCTCACGGCCCCCCAGAAGACTGACTTATTTGGACCAGTCAGTGGGATCTGTAAGTCTCTGGCTCTGGTGGTGCTTTGCCCATCGGAGCCCTGGGAAGAGATGTATGGCAGACAGATATCAAGGTATTTATTCCGATAGATCTCCTGGGTCCTTTCCTTCAGGGTCACCATGGGCCAGCTGTTTCCCTAAGTGAATCACTCCAAGCAGGACATTTCTCACTGGATTAGAATAAGGGCCACCTCTGCTCAGGTGCCAGCAGGGTACCATCTCCCCTTTTAGTCTCAGGGACCATACTGTCACTCGTAATGTTCCTATACCCTTTTCATCACGGTCTCTCAATGTAATGTGCTGTAACCTTGGTGGAGACACAAATAATCAGATCCACAGAATATAAATTATGGCCAATCTCATCTGAAATAATAAGAAAACAATAGTGTAGAAAGAAAACCCAGTCTTTAAAAATTGTGACTACTCAGCATTTATGCACATACTGACAGAACATAACTAACACTAAGAAATATTTGCTGTCTCAACTTTTAGTTTACAATATATAAAACTCTGATATCGGTAACAGTTTTATAAAAATCAGGCACATTTAATTTTTGTCATGCATTTTAAATTATACAAAAAAATTCAGTGATATATTTTAGATAACTAAAATTTTTATTTGTGATAGTATACATGCTTTGATTTTTGACTTTCTGTGGCAATTTTTCTCTTTAATCACAGAACTGAAATATTTCTTATGTAGAAAGTCATTTTGTCTTGGAAGTATGTATAGGTTTAGAAATTATTAAATACATTAAAACATTAGCAGAATTTATCTACTTGTTTTGTTTCAGACATTTAAGTGTTTCATTATTAATAATTCAAGTCAGATTCTTTGGAGAGTCCCATTCTCGGCCAACACTGGAAAAATGTAGATGTCTATTATCAACAGAAACCTGTGCCTTAAATTGAAGCCATGGCAATCTGGCCATGTCAGAGCATGAAACTGGTCATGTATGACTGGAATGTATCCACCTAACTTTTCAAGGGAAGAAGTTGAAATTCCCTGAGGGTATTCTCACAAAATGTAAATTCACTGAGGCAGAGACCTCAGCATAAAATCCCACATTTAATTCGATTGCACTTTAACACTTTGCTTTCCCGAAGGAAGGATAAAGCAGAATGAAACCAAACTGACAACTTTAGAAAGGAAAAATGTTTGTAGAAAGTATAGCATCGTTTTAAGATTAACTGATGACTACCGCCCTTTAGAATGAGAGAAATTCTTTATGCTTTCCTTGGAGAAAAAAAGAAGCCAAAATGTTTATATTGAATAAACTCTGGTCTCTCTCTCTCTCTCTCACACACACACTCACACACACACACACACACACACACAGACACATGTGCAAGCAGGCACAGTAATTATGTTTTCGCAAGACATAAATCACTCTGTTCTTCCCACTGAAATATTTATTTAAATTTATTTCAGAGGCCTGGACTATTGTTGTAGCCCTGTAGCTGTGTATTACGTGTTTGGGGGCAAGTAAAACACGAATTTCAGTGAGCTAAGGCAGAAGGGAATACCTGTAGTGAAACACTGAAAAACCAATGTCAGGATTCGGTGAGCTAATTTTATTCTCTCTCCCTCAGTTTGACTTAGGGATGTCACTATTCCAGCCAGACCTTGTAGACAAAATAAGACCCCTGTGTGTTAGGACTGTATCCGGACCTCATCCTGGAAAACAGATTTGGACCCAGATTATTGCAACCAAGGCCCATGCTGTGATAAAAAGTACATCAAGATCCTAAAGTACACATTACGAATGACAAGAGAATATTTTAAAGGTTATGTAGAAGATCGCCTATTCCTAAAGCAAACCTACCAGCTTAGCTCAGACGTGAGGGCAAAATTCAGAGTAATTCAGTTTCCCAACGACAAAGACTCCAAGCCACAGAGTCACTTCTGACTATTTTTCTTTGTTGCTGTTTATATTCACTGGTCATCAAGAACTATTGATTTGAGCAGCCTAAATGTGTCATCAGACAGCCCCTTCCTTATCCATTTCCGTGATCACTACTTAGCCTTTTGGCCAAGTACCTGAGTACTGGGTAGTAAGTGCTTCAATTAATCCTATAATCCTGGTATTTCCTCTCTCCACTCCCTGTATCATTATTAGATTATTAGTAAAACCCAGCTTTCGACCTGTCACTACCTTGCTCTAAATCCTTAAGCCCGCTAGAATCTGAAACCCAAACTTTTTTACTAAGTATTCAAATCCAGTACAACTTTAAACCCTAATGGAACCATACATAAAAATAATATTATTACAACCACTAAAATGTAGGTCTACTTAGCAGCTTCCAAATTGTGTTTATGCGCATAATCTCGTTATATCCTCTAAACAACCTTGTAGAAAGGCGATATTTACCGTGAACGTCATTTTGACCGTGTTTAATAATGCCGCAGCCCGGGGAGGACATGCAAAAGGAATGTGGCAGAGACAAGCAGGGGCAGAGACGGGCTTTGCAAAGTGGCCTGAAGTCCAGAGAGGGCTGGTCTGTGTGGGCAAAGGAGCCCCCTTCTTGGCGTCTTGGAAGAGCAAGAGAAGCAAGTGTTTGAATTTCTCAGGACAAGTCGGCCCCTGCAGAGGATGAAGTGCCTTTGCTACCAGGGGTAATTAACTTACCAGAAAAAAGTTGGCACTATAAGGTGTTAATGTTCGTAGCTTGGTGCTGCGATGCGTGGTAGGAGATGAGAATAACAGAGAGAGAAGTGGGAGCTGGGGAGACAAAGCCTGGAAGTGATTTCCCAGCCTGAGAATCTCTACACTCTGCCGAACGTCCTTCCCACCAGCCCTGCCTCTTGATGTTTCTTGACAGAAAGACCTCTGACCGTTCCGACGGAGCCCTGCGTCTGTCCCCTCCACATGGCTTGCTACTTTAAGTCTTCTTGCCTTTTTCTTTATGTTCCGTAAAGGATTATGGGTAGTCTTATAGTCTCACTTGGGATTCCCAGAGGAGGAGTTTAAGAATGCTCGTCAATAGAAACAAGAACTGACCAAGAGGAAAACTGGATAAGAGGTCTAGAAGAAAGCTTGTCTTTTGTTTTCCTTGTACTGTGTTTGCCTTTTCCTACATGTCTGCTCCATGATGCTGTTGCGGCTGTCCACTGATCATCCCCCCTCCACAGTCCATGGTCCACATCTAAACAATTAGCTTAGTTGATTATCAGGATTGACCGTTGGCAGAACGCTTCACGCCAAGCCTCTCCGCGAATTGCTGACTGGACCGCAGAGGTGCACCTTTGCCTAGTCCGGTAGGTCAGCCTCACCCGGAGTTTCAGATGACACGATCGTGACTCAAACACAGGATGAACACGGCAGCCTCACGATTACCTGTCCGGTCAATGGCTGTCCCTGCAAAGTATCCATTGTTTTTTTCTACGCACCCGTATTTTACCAATGCTTCGAAGAACAGCTCTTATCTTTATTTCCTTTCCGGAACTTTCCCAACTAGCCCAGGTCACAGCATTGGTGCAGTGGCAAGAATACAAAGTTCGACATTCATTATTACACAGACCTCACAGTTATCACGAAACTCATACCTTCACTAGATGTTTCTCAAACGTACGTGTGCACAAGAACCACCTAGAAAGCTGATTGGGATACAAATTTATGGGCTCCAGTCCTAGAGATCTGATTCAACAGGTGTGGGTCGGGCCTCAGAATTTGCATTTCTGACCAACTCTCAGGTGGTGGTGATACTGCCTGTCCGCTGAGCACATTTTGAGTACAACCTCCTGGCTACGTGGGTACGGGCGTCTTTTTCAGTCTCTTTCTGTAAAATAAGGATGCTAGCAATATCTCGTTCACTGGACTGTCATGCAGTTTCTAGGAATCAAAATAGGTTTTCTGTTTGGTGTATACTGCAGTAAATATTAATTGGTCCACTTTCTGATGCTCTGATCTTTCTTACTTATTCAATCAACAATGGTAATTCAATGTCTATTATAGGGTGCTTCCTTGAAATTAATTTAGCACTGATATCAATTTAAAGGGTGACGTGTTATGGCTCTCCAATTAGACTCCAAGCCACTCAGGAGAGCGGCATAGCGCCCACAGTGCTTTGCATACAGCAGGTGCTTTTGGCCGTCGACGAGGAAGCAGAGGGGGCCAGGGTGGAGAGCCCAGGTGTGGCGCCGGGTACCTCGGTTTGAATGCAGCTCTGCAGCAATTCTGTGTGACCTTACACAAGTTATCTAGCCTCCTTTCCCCTCAGTTACTTACTCTATAAACTGGGACTATTAATATTAGCTTCCTGAGAGAGCTGGTGCATTAAATGAGGCCCTACATGTGGAGCTCATGGAAGAAGCCTTACACGTAGTAAGAACTACATAGGTGTGAGTTATCGAGTTCATTTTTTAATGTCTCCCAACAGAAAGATCAAACATTTTAAAAGAGAATAGAAGCTGAATGTAAAGATAGTATAAAATGCTTTATTAAAATATAGCTATTTTTAGTTTCAAGTATGAGAAAGTAAAGTTCAGTTTTCATTGTTTTTCTGGGTCTTTTGTTCACAGATAACTTATGTGCTAACTATTGCTACAGATTTGAAGAGAGTTATTAATATAAATGTTTATAATTTCTTCAAATGTACTTTCACTGCAAGTATCAAAGATGACCTCATTATCCTTCCTTCACCCATGGTATACAACTATTTTATTAAACGTTTTCCTGAACACATGCTTTCTACAAATTACAAAACGTGGCTTCAGGTAGGACCCAGAAAGCAAACTGTGTGTAAAGTTGTGAACTGTTGACTCAGCTATTGTACAAACACGATGAGGGAAACAGTGAAATACATACGCCAGGAAAACATTTTCTTCATTGCTTTGTAGTCATTCATCTCCCTGCTAACAAGTAACTTATTTCATCATAAGCATTTCACGTCTTCCGTAAGCCAGGAAGAATGGGGATGTCACAGGAGAAAAAACATCATCCTTAGAGTCCCACAGCTACGGATGTCAGTGAGCTGTCCTTCAAACCAGCTGAATGAACTTGGAAAATCTCATCAATACCTCTGAGTCTCAGCTTTCAAAAAGTGGAAGTCAAACAAAACTTGTGGATGGTATCACTTACTGTGAAGTAGCATAGTAAAGCTGATATTTGATTATGCATGTAAAAGCACTTGGCTGAAAGTATCCATTCAATTAATAGTAGTTACTATGTTTCTTTCTTGTATTCTTGGCACCTACCTTGGTGAGTAATGCTTTGTAGGCACTTGAAAATATTTCTTGAAATAACTATGTTTAAATTTGGGAACTTGGTAGTGCTCCATTCTCAACGTTGACTGATTCCAGGACTCTGAGCGCACGGTAGCACCGAGCCAGTAAGTCAGGGCAGGCTCTTCCCGCCTCTTCCTAGAAAATTCTCACAACTGGGGCAGGTCCCTTCATAGTTCATTAAGAATGCCCGGCCAGGCGCGGTGGCTCACGCCTGCAATCCCAGCACTCTGCGAGGCCACAGCGGGCAGATCGTTTGAGCTCAGGAGTTCGAGACCAGCCTGAGCAAGAGCGAGACCCTGTCTCTACTAAAAATAGAAAGAAATTGGCTGGACAACTAAAAATACATAAAAAAAATTAGCCAGGCATGGTGGCGCATGCCTGTAGTCCCAGCTACTCGGGAGGCTGAGGCAGGAGGATCGCTTGAGCCCAGGAGTTTGAGGTTGCTGTGAGCTAGGCTGACGCCACGGCACTCACTCTAGCCAGGGCAACAGAGTGAGACTCTGTCTCAAAAAAAAAAAAAAAAAGAATGCCCAACTCCTTTCTGGATTAATTCAGCTCAGGGACCCAACCATATGAGATAAGAAATTCTAACCATATTCTTTGCCTCTTCCCCAAACATTTTACCTCTTCTGTTTTGCTTGTCTCCATGGAAAGCAATAATAAAATTAACCTCATCTAAACACAATTTTTGAGGGAATTACCAAAGAGTCTGTGGTGGACTGAACATACGTATTGGTTTTGATTCTTTGGACAAGTTATTTAAAATACTTCTGGTCCTTGGATTTCGCACTGGTCTGATAGGAAAGATAATACTAAACGGTGTCGGAACGCGATGTATTTGTCTGCCTAACCCTTGTCCTGGCCATTTTTTTTTATTCAATATATCTCAATATCGAAGACATCTTAATTGCCCTTATTACCTCTGTTTCGGTAGTGAAAATATTTATCAGTTTGGATTTCTTCTTATGTGAGGTTCCCACTGTTGCAGGTAGGCGGCCTGGGTATGGAGAGTCAGCTAACTGCACATTGCAATTTACACGCTATAATACAGGGTGTAAATATTACTATAATACAGGGCCAGGAGTGGATGACAGCTGACCAGCTGTGGCAATACACACTGAGGTGTGACCACATGTCTCATTCTTTCCAAAGGAACGTACACCACGATGGGTAAACGGCGGGCTTGCCCTCTCCACTCTCTCCTCCCCATCTGCTGGAGGGATGCAGAGAACTTCAAGGCCCCAGGAGACAGCAGCTGGATCACTGTGTTTAAAAAAGGTCCTGACCAAAAAGAAGCAACTGCACGAAACTATTACGTGAATAAGAAAGAAACGTCTATTGTGTTAAGCCGCTAAAATTTGGGAGTTTGTTGGAGCATATAGGGGATACGGCTCTTGGCCCCCTGAGGTTTTACTGAAAAATCAACTCACCAGAGAAAGATTAATTGGAGAAAAGGCGTACTAATTTATGTAATGTGTGCACACAGGAGCCTTCAGAATGAAGACCCAAAGACACGAGGGAAATGGTCCATTTTTACGCTTAGGTTCAACACAGTCTGCACAGGGTATAGAAGTGTGATTGGACAAAAAGGATATCACCCGACGGACTGAGAGGGGACCCAGCCAGGCCTGTCTGTCTAGACTCCTCCTGGCCTCTCTGAGCAGCTTCCTTCCTTCTGGGTGTGGGGCGGGACCCTCTCTGGAATGGGGGTCTTGTGACCTACAATCAAATAAATTAGGTCGGGTGATTTCTTGATGGCCAGCTTTTACAGGGAATATTTTTAGGGTTTATGGCTGGCTTTTGAGAAAAGGGGTTCTGATTTCTATGAGCTGCTTGGGGAGGAGGGATTCTGGTTTCTATGGGCAGCCTCAGGGGGGGATGGGGCTGGGAGGCAGGAGGGCTGGAGGTCAGAGAAAAACTTTTGCTTCCGAGGCCGCTGCTGAGGCCTTCAATTTGGGGTACTGTTTTCTGAGCCCCAACAAGCGCCTAGCGTTAACCTAACTGATATCATCAAGAAAATAGCTTTATAAAATGGTTACTAAGCCCTCTTTCCGTAAGGCTTCACTATACGTTTTCAGCCACTACACACGGGGAAAGGAGAACACAAAGTATGTAATCTGGCCTGCAATCGTTAAACACACTAACTGCCAATGTTTTAAAAATCACATGAAAATATAAATATTGAGCATTTCTTGCAAATTTGGTGGCTCTGATCACTGCATAGCCACGTTCCTACAATGCACCCGCTGGCCGCAGGTGGGCACCAGGTGATGGGAAGGTTCCCGCCACTTCCCACGATTTCCTGGAATCCTGTTACACTCGTTTCTAACTTTATAAATTCTGTCAGAATCTAACCAGGAATGCAGAAACCGAGAGTGTGCTATAGGGAGCTAGTCACACAGGTGATGGAGGAAAGGAGGGAATCACAGGTCACTGTGACGTAAACCAGCGACTGACCCAGCAAGAAGCTACTACTGACACTCATCTGGAGAGAGCGAGGAGGGGCAGTGTCGTAGGGCCAGGGCCATGGTGGCTTGAAGGGGACTGGAGCCCACTGGACGTAGGGCTGCGGCCGGAGCAGCAGCCAGTCGGAGGGCGAGAGGGGAGGGGTGGGGAGAGCAGAGCTAACGTCTTCTACTCGCCCATCCCCCGCCAGTGCCTCACTCCACCCTGCTGGAGGCGGCTGGCCCAGGAGCCTGGAGTCCTTTGTGCCACGGAGCCCGGAAAGGGGAGGAGGAGAGAGACGTGAGAAGGCGAAGAAGCCCAGGACGTGGACACTTATCTGTCTGTCATTTATATTGTCTGCCTGGTGTCCGCCATGGAGCAGGGACGCAAACCTTTCAGTTTTTGTTTTTTTTCCAGAGGAGCAGCAACTATCTAACTTCTTTTTCTTTCATATTCGAGTGCACTAGGATTGATGAAACTATTTTTCTTTTTTTTTTTTTTGAGAAAGAGTCTCACCCTGTTGCCCGGGCTAGAGTGCCGTGATGTCAGTCTAGCTCACAGCAACCTCAAACTCCTGGGCTGAAGTGATCCTCCTGCCTCAGCCTCCTGGGTAGCTGGGACTACAGGCACATGCAACTGTGCCCGGCTAATTTTTTCTATTTTTAGTTGTTTGGCCAATTTCTTTCTATTTTTAGTAGAGACGGGGTCTCGCTCTTGCTCAGGCTGGTCTTGAACTCCTGACCTTGAGTGGTCCACCCCCCTCGGCCTCCCAGAGTGCTAGGATTACAGGCGTGAGCCACCGTGCCCAGCCCGATGAAACTATTTAGTTTCATATTTTAAGCTGCATTTTTGTATAGCATACAAATACTTTCCCTAACTTTAGCAGTTATATCAGGGTAAAACTAATAATACATATAGTAATAATGGCTATCGTCAACTAAACATCCACCATGCAGCAGGCCCTGCATTGTGTGGCTGATGATAGCAGCTGTATTGCAATGTCAGTATTAGTCTCCTCGATTTATTTAAGAGAAACCTAAATCCCAGGTAGGCTAAGGAAATTTCTAGGGTCACATCACTGGCAGTGGCAGAACAGAATTCCATCCCAGGTCAGCTAGACTACTTCAGAAACTGTTTGACTATTTCTATTACTCATTCTGCTTCTCGAATTCATCTTATTTTTTCTCCCTGTGGCGTTCTGAGCATTCTTATCCCGGATGCTCAATAACCACCCGCCTTATTGTTTAGATGTCAGAGTGATCTGATTGCACAACACAACTCCTTTGGCTTTATGTACGATAGTGAACAGATAAATGGTTTGGCTAAGAACCTTCCTTAATAAGACCAAACGCATTCGTATGAAAAAGTTTGGCTAGAACATTTTTTAAAGAAAAATTTGGATTCCAGTTCAGGATCTACCAATAGATTCCTTCCACCATGTACATCCTGACCACATAGACACACAGACAGATAGACAGATACTGAGAGATGTAAAACACTCTAAGAGAACACATATTTTTAGAGAACACATAGAGAAGAGTTAGAGACGTAAAAGCTTCCATATTGGTGTTGTGAAATAGAAAAAAGAATAATAATGATAATAGTCTTAGTTACCTTGAAAATTAAATGTGTGATACATTTACTTTTATCCTCTCCTTATTTATTATTTAAGTTACTACCCAAGAGTGATAGCCTAGTGCGTGCTAGAGTACTTGGCTTTTCGAAGTCCACCAGTAAAATTCAATTCCTATAAAGGCTTCATTTTAGCTCTTCTCATATTTGATTTTTCTATTTTTCCCATTGCTGACCGCTTCATTCTTTGTGAAACTCTGTTCTCTCATGTTGTTGCTGGACACTGCCAGCTTTTGGTTCTCCTCCACCCTGAGCGCGCCTGTCAAAACCCCCGGGGTGTCTTCTATCGTTCTGCTGAGAGGCCGCACAACCCGGCTGTTCCAGCAGGCGCCGGAGCCAGACCGCTGGGCATAAATCCTGACTCTTCCACTTACCAGCTCTGTGACCTTAGGCTAGTTACACAACCTCCCCTTAATATAATCTTGTGATGTGGAAAATGCTTTACGAATGAAAACTTTAATTTTTATGTCTAATCTAAACAAGGATCTAGATACTTACTAAATCTATGCGAAAATGTTCATACTTAATAAGCTTGCAAAGCGTATGCTCAATGACTGATTAATTAGGATGTTTTTGGCTCTGTGCAACAGAAATCCTCTTCGGACAGACTCGCAGAGACAGGGCATTTGTGTGTCTGTAAATGAGCAAGGCCAGAGATGTGCTGTGCTTCCGGGAGGTTCCAGATTGTTCTGCTGGCTCAGTGAGGTCACCAAGACAGGTGCTTTCCATCTCCTCGGCTGCCCACACTCAGGCTTCATTCTGGGACAGTTCCCCTCAGAGCGGCAGGTTTGCTGCCGGTGGCCATCTGGGCTTTGTGCCTGTCCCCGTGGCTTAGGGGAAGGTGTGAGGAGGTGGTGAGAAGAGGTCAGGAACTAGAGAGAGAAGATTCTGAATTCTTGAGAAGGAGAATCTTTCCAGGAACAAATCTCACCTGCTCTCTGGTTAGTCCACATTCCCTACCTGGGCGGGGGCATTAGCGTGATTACTTAGCCTAACCTGTTTGGAGAAGGCGAATGAGACACAGGAAAATAACTACACAGTGCCAAACTTCCTCATTTTTAACGGTAAAAACTCAGGAAACTAGAGGCTTTGGTGAAATGAAATATATTTTGTTATTGTGGGAATTACTTCATAATCGTGTGATTCTAGTTATGTGCTGGAGACTTCTTGGCAGCTATGTAAGAGACATTCCCATTTAAATTATTTGAAATGATCGATGATTAGACGGTTTTAATCTCTGGATTGCAGGAGAGAGAGAAAAAAGTATTTATCAAGTGCCTATTTGTAGGTCGTCAATGAAAATGGAGGCCAACTTAAAAAAACAAACCGAAAAATTCTGTAAGACATACACATTTCCCTCTTAATTTACATCAACTAAAAGAAATACTTCACATAATCATTCAAATTAGAAGGTAAGTAAAATTAGAATGGAGTAAAAAAACAATTGAATTTTATAGAGGTATGTTCATATTCATATTAGAAAAAAGCAAGTATATCTTATTTGCCTAGGAATTAACATTTGCATATGAAATATAAGTGGAGTTTCTCAGACTTAGTTTAAGAAGATCAGCAATATTATGAAGCCCTAGAAAAACTTTGTAGACCTTTAAACCTTCCTAAGATGATTGTGCCATGTTTCAAAGATAACTTGGATTTATAAATTAATTTTACAGGTCAAGGAGGTTGTCCACAATTTTTATAGAATTAGCATTAATGAATGTGAGAAATGCAGGAGGCAGAACATATTTGATTTTAGTAATCTGAGATAGACTCTTAAAAGTTAAAATTAAGTTGCACTGAGCATTCTCATGCCATCAGAAAATAAAACTGGAAGAAGAACTACAAATTAGGAGTAATGATGAAAATGCTATTTTATGTTGAAGAAATATCCAACCTAGTCATGAAGGTATTGATGTTAGGTATAGTCATGTTTAATATCTACATTAATCACTTGAAAATAAGAGTAAGCAATATGTTAATGAAATCTGCAGATGATACAGAATTGAAGGGTGCTGGTAGCAAGCATAATGACAAGATAGATAAATGATTTCAAAGAAGTATATGTAAGGAAAAATGACCTTTAACTTAATAAATCATGCTTATACAAGGGGTATAAATAACTTTTAAAAAAATCAATAAAAGGAAAAGCAAGAAATAAATGATATATGTAAAGAATTTAAACATCCATTTAAAGCAGATTTTAACTTTAGTAATAGTGTAACTGAGTCAAAAACTAATATAGTGTTTGAGGACTTGATATGTTACTTACATACTTTATAGTGGGAAGTAAACACTATTTCTCTATATAATTTTGATGAGACTAATATTTGAATGCTGAAAGCAATTTTATATTTATCAATGTTCCCAAATATAGAAAAATGGGATTAAATATATCTGAGATGACATGGGCAATAAAAATGATTAAGGATACAGCCTGATGAACTTCTAAGAAAAGATTAAAATAATTAATCTTGTTGTCTGCAAACCTAAGCAAAGGACGCACATAGGACAGCTGGTAGTAACTTTCTTCACTAAGGAATAGTACAGTAAAACTCTGTTTATTCAAAGTGCAAGGCATTCCTTTGAATAATCCAGATTAAGATTATTTAATAGTATTCATTAAAACAAGAATAACGATATGTCTGATGGAATGGCAAATAAACAGTTGTATACAATTGTCTACTATGTAATCATTAACCTTGTATGCTTATTCTAGTTAGTAATTGTTTCAAGAAGTTATATCTTATTGGTGAAGTATTTATTTTTTGGTATGCTTACATTTTATTTTAATTCTGGGGGCTAGCGACATCAAACAATTTCAAACAAGTCTCTGCAATAGTTGTACAAACAAGAACTTGTATAAACAAGTTGTATAACAAGATTCGTGTGTGTGTGTGTGTGTGAGTGTGTGTGTGTATATATATGCTGCTTGTTATTCTTCACAGGTAGAATTAATTTTACCGACAATGGAAAAATGGGTTCGATTTGGGGCAATTAAGCTTTGACATTTTATGTCAGGGTCAAAAGTAAGGTGACTAGTATAGGCAACGGTTCCAACAGGTCACTAAAGGGGGTATTTCTGCTACATTTGTTCTTCATTATCCACCCCTAAACCTAGCTGATTTGCTCGTGAGCTGTATGCAGGTTAACTCCAGGGTAAAATGCAACTAAGTACGGCCAGTTGTTGAACAATGTATATTTGTGTTATAAAGCAGTGTTACTGTGTTTTGAAATATTTAGAAGGAAGAAAAGGAAACACTCCCTTAAAAAACTAGTTTAGAAAGATCCAGGAAACTTCTTGGTTACTACATAACGTTTCATATTTTATGCCTTCAGGGCTAAATTCAATGACTTGCGAGGCTTTCCTGATTGGTCTCTTCCAAATCTTTATAGTGTCGTTTCTGGTCACTCTCTCCCAGCACACATACACATAGACACGATGACTTATCCACACCAAAAAACTTGGTATTTTCCAAACATGTTATGCATGTGGTGTTCCCTCTATTTAGAACGCTTTCCTTCCCTTGATCTGTTTAGGAAATTTTTTATTACTTTTTTTTTTTTTTTTTTTTGAGACAGAGTCTCGCTTTGTTGCTCAGGCTAGAGTGCCGTGGCATCAGCCTAGCTCACAGCAACCTCAGACTCCTGGGCTCAAGCGATCCTCCTGCCTCAGCCTCCTGAGTGGCTGGGACTACAGACATGTGCCACCATGCCCGGCTAATTTTTTCTATTTTTAATTGTTTGGCCAATTTCTATTTTTAGTAGAGATGGGGTCTCGCTCTTGCTTTGGCTGGTCTCAAACTCCTGAGCTCAAGAGATCCTCCCGCCTCAGCTTCCCAGAGTGCTGGGTTACAGGTGTGAGCCACCACACCCGGCCTGTTTAGGAAATTTTTGATGATCCTTCAAGGCGCAGTTCAAATGCCACCTTCTATCCAAGCCTCAACACCTTTCCCCAACCACGTTCCCTCCGCGCTCAGACAGAATTTGTCACTATTTTCTTAGTGTCCCTACACCAGTGTTATCATCACACTGATAACAACGACCACAAATTCAATTGCAAACACCATTTATCAGGTCCCTAAAATGTGCCAGGCACCAGGTAGGTATGTTCCAGACAGTCTTTGTTATCCTTACAGGAATACCTGGAAGCAGGTGGTGTTGTCTCCGTGAATAACTCGAGGCCCAGACAAATTGAGAAGAGTGTTCAGAGTCATCTGACGGTTGACAGGACCCCGCTTACCCTACTCACTGCAAATCTTCACTCTTTTTACACGATCGTCTTGCCTCTTCTGTATGTCCCAATTCTTGCCTGGATAATTACGCTCAGTAATTTCTGTTGATGGGTAGGCAGCGTGTCATTGGCTTTGAAAACCAGGCTTGGGGGTCACATTGCTTTTCAATCCTTTGATTCTGACTCTGATCAGCCGAGTGCACTTGAGTGATTGATTGAGCCCCTCCATCTGCAAAGGGAGGATAAAACTCCTACCTCCTAAGGTGGTTTTGAGGATTAAATGAGTTAATAATATAATAAGTGTTAATATAACAGAGCCTGCCTTGTTATAAGCACTCCGTATCTGCTAGCTGTGGTTATTGGTGTAGGCGCCTCTCTCTCCTCTAGACTATGAAGTCTTCAGAGGCAGGAATCCTCTCTCATTCATCTTTCCCCTCCTCCACCTAGCACAGGGTCCTGCAAATACCAGCACCTTGCTATGTAGAATTACAAAAGTAGATTTCTGCTAATGGTGAGTCGGTGTGTTGAGGGATGTCGACAGGCAGGAGGGGAGGGTCACGTCTCTGACACCAATATATGGTTGCTAGGAGTCACTATTGCCTGACAGGGGAAAAAGAGGAAAACCTGTCAGCCATGGTGGACTCCAGCAACCCGTAATTGCACTCTTCCAGGTGGGAAGCTACGATACCTGCTGCAGTGCCAATTTTCCCCGCAAAAGGGACTGAACAGAGAGTGACGCTCTCGAGAGCTCAGAGGGCATGCTAAGGTATCAGGAGTTGCTCACCAGCGGCTGCTACTGATCCCTGCCCCCTTAGCCTCGGGCGGACAATTCTGCTTCCTCATGCTGTGCCTAGACCTGCAAGCTGAAATTGACTTTGCTATGTGTCATGGTAGGAAATCCCACGAGGAGGGATCTGCTTCACTGATGGAGGTCGACGGACACTTTCATGTGCTCTGATCTCTTGCTTGCTGTTGTTCTGACCCTTTCTGTTCTTATATAATACATTCGCCGATTTCTGGCTTCTGTCTAGAATTTCAAGCTGCCTTCATCCTCACTCCCTCCAAACCGCCCCACGCTCTTAGTTCCTTCCGCCCTGTTATCTGTCCTCTTGCCTGTGGCTGACTCTTAAATACATTGACATAGGACGTTTTTCTTTGTCTTCTTTCGTGCTTGATGGAATTTCCTAATCCTAAACCTCTGTCCAGCCCAACAGCACTGGTGACCAGCATAGCTTTAAGGAAACAAATTCCTACCTCTTCTTAAGTTATAGACCTTACACACACACACACACACACACACACACACACACACACACACACACACACAGTTCTTATAAAAGAACCTGTGCGGAATAATAAATAACAGTTCCAGGCATGGACTCAGAGTCAGACAGACCTGATTGGGAGTCCCCACTCTACCATGCTCGGACCTCCACGCCCCTGGGCAAGTTACTTACCTGTGTAAACTTCAGTTTCCTCATCTGTATAAAGACACACATAATGAATCTTACCTTGTGGAAATGTTATTTTGAACATTTAGCTGATGAATGCACGAATCAAGTTAGTATGAGTATTGTTATTATTAAAAATAGATTCCCAAATTACTGGTTCAGAGACGAATCATGGCTGAAGATAAGACTCAAAAAATTAAGTCATCCTACTATCAAAGTACCTTATTTTAGACCTAGAAATGACCTTAAATATCCAATTATCTTCTTAAAGAGATGAGGAAATTGTGGACCAGAGAGCAAGATTCAGAGTTCTGTCACTATAATAATTAAAAGAAAAGTTTCCATTCCATATCCCAAATGAAGATTTTTGGCCTAGATTTAACAGTTGCAATTTTGAATACCCTCATTCAATTTATTCAGAGCTCCACTCACCTGTCCATCTTTTCAGGAAATATCTGTTGCAGAATACCTACAGTGCTTCAATCTCTCTCCTGAATCCTGGAATTTCAAAACTGACATAGTCTTTACCATCATGGTGCTTTCATTCTAGTTCTTTCTACTGCTTATATCATGGTAAGCTTCTGTTTCTGCCATTAAAAAATAAATTAATGTCTCTGTGCATATCAAAATTCACCCCTTAGTGCAATGTGCACTATTCAGGTGATGGGTGCACTAAAAACCCCAGACATTACCACTGTACAAGTCATCCAAGCGACCAAAAACCGGTCGTACCCCTAAATTTATCAGATTAAAAAAAGAAAAAAGATTGTGATGATTAAAAATACTTACAATATATGATAAAAAAGTAATCCTAAAAAAAATTAATCCTTTTTTAGAGGCATAAGCAGCAGCTAATTTTGAGAAAAAAAGTTCTTATTGGTAGAATTGGATCTCATGAACCGACTTCATCAAAACATCACTTAAAAGCCTTTAAACACATTCTACATGCAAACTTAGGGAATTGTGTTTTCTTCTGTTTGTCCTCTTTTGCCTCTGGATTTTTCTCTCTCCCTTTAGTACAGTTAGGTACACATTAGAACCTTGAGCAAATGTACAAATCTAAAAAAATTGTGTGTGTTTTAATGAATTATAAACCACACAATAGCGGTAGCTGCGTTTCCTACCATTTTTGGAATCTTAGCACTTGGTAGGTGCTCAATTAATGCATCGTTAATAAAGTGTCAATAAATAATTAGAAACTTCTCAGAAAAATGGTTAATTGATGGCTATTGTTAGCTGAAACTTTTGCATTTCACCTTTGCTTTTTTCTAGGGTAAGTGTACTTTGGGATTAGTTAGCAGGTCAGGTAAGGACTGCCTGAGTGGCAGCCGATAGTAATGAATACAATCAAAGAGGAGTCGTCCCTTTCAGCATTTATGTCTCAGATTTCCCATTGATGACAATGCTCTGCGCGCCCAGAGAGCTTTTTGACATCTTAAGAACCATAGCTTTCTGGAAGCTGAAAATATTCAAGATAAAATGGATGAGAACCTACGTGGAAATTTTAGCTATTGTGGAAGCCATTCACAAGGGAACCGTTGAAGTGTCGGAAAGAGGCAAGCTGCCTAGATCACTTCTGAGCATTGGGTGGCGAGTGCCAATGACGACGGACACTCTGGTCTAGCACAACACACAACCGCATAGGAGACACTCTATAAATATTTGTCCAAAAAGTGGCTCAATAACATGGCAAGAAGGTAGGGTAGATTAATTACATAGATATCCTGTGCAGTTAACAGCCTCTTAGTATCCCTCTATGGCATGTTGTGTTTTCCAAAGACAGTAGCACATGCTCTTTTATAATATAAAATTTCCACCATGACCACCCTCACCCCCCATCAAAAGTTAGAATGGGCTCGTAACTATTTTTAAGTGATAGGGTCAAGATAAAACCAAAGTTCTGATAATATAACCCTTCGCTAAGACCTCAGAAAGATTAACCATAGTACGCCATAGACCCTTACAAATAGATGAAAGTCTGTCTAAGGAATCAAGCCCATGTGTTCCAAACCTTTGCTGTTAAAAATTAGAGCTCCTAAGACTCTTCAGGACATTGCTCCATAGAAGCCTGGCAGGTAGGCTTTTAAATTCACAGGTCCTCAGAATCAGAGGGAACCAGAGAAACTTTAGGAGCTATACTCAAAGAATCATACCCAGGGAGCCTCGTCTGCACCTGGACCTGACTTAGATAACGAACTAACAGGACTTCGGGCTGATGCCCTAACAGAGGGGAAGAGGGTGAGCGTATTTTGCATGCAGGAGAAGCGTGAATTGATGTGGCTAAAATGTAGATCGCAGCAGATGGTATTTTTCTAAGATGAATGCAAGAATATCTTCTGCCCCACAAAATCGTCCGCAATGTGGTCTTGGCATTCTCCTGTGAAGAAACGGAGGCCGAGTCCTCCCTCCTTGCGTCTGAATGGGCTTGTGAGCGCCTTGACAAATTAAGTACGGTGGAACTGACGCCGTATGACTTCCAAGGCTATGTCACAAAAGGCAACGAAGCGTCTGCCTTGGAGTCCTGGGCTGCGAGCCCTGAACAACCACGTAAGAAATCTGACTCCCTTACAGCCACCATACACCGTGGAAGAGAAACCACGTGGGGGGGCCACATGTGGGCTCCCCCTGCAGCAACACTGGCCTTCGAATTCTCTTAGCCCAGGTCCTGGACGTATGAGTGAATGGGCCTTTAGAAGATTCTAGCCTCCAGCTGCAAGTCACTCCTAGGCATCAAATCTTCCTAAGAATATTAGAGAACAGCCATTGTATCTTGTGTAGATTGCTGACCTACAGAATCTGTGAGAAACATAAAACCGTTGTTTTAATTCACTATTTTGGGGATACATTGTTATCCACAGCAATAACGGGAACAGATCTCTTTGTAATGTGCCTCGGCAGCTGCTTCCATCCGTAAGTAAAGTCTGTCTTCCATCCCTTCAATAGAGGCCAAAAATGAGGCAGAAATGAAAGTGTGCCTGTTACGAGCTTAGGCCTCCAGAGACCTTGTGCCTGTCTCCTCCTGGAGCCCTGCCTGCTCCCTGAGCCCGGGCTCGGCTGATGACAGATGAGCGCCCGAGACTTACCTGTAGCGAATCAGTCCTGGGAGAGAGCCTTGCCCGAATCACCGGACACACCTGCGGCTGACCACAGGCGTATGCATGAATGAGCCCAGCAAAGACTAGAAAAGGCACTCGGATAGCTTGTGGAATCATGAGAAATAATATACGCTTATTGTTTTAATCCACTGAGAGCTTTTGAAGGGGAGGGGGCCGAACAGGAGGGTTGTTGCACAGAAATAGCTAAATGCTACAAGGGGAAATATCTTCCAAGAAAACTGAACTCGTGCATATTTTGGGGTGGGAAAAGCTATGACCGGGACACCGGAAATAAGAATCACTGTTCGTTTGTGGTCAACGAATTACTCCCAGTCATCTCATATCTGTGTTTCTGAGCTCATAGGACAGGGCAAAAAGACACGCAGGAGAGACTATTTCCTTTATGTCATTCATGAATGGGATAAAATAATCATTCTCCTCCTCAGTCTACCATTCCAATCCTTATACCAAATCCAGTGAACACACCTTGGCTGACTTTATAACAACCCACTTCCTCTGCAGAATTAGACTTAACACAAATAATGATATAAAGTGCTTTATGAGCAGCGTTACCAGGCTCCTAAGCCTAGATAGAGAAAAAAAAAAAAAAAAAAAGAATAACTTTTAAAGTGCAGCTCAGAATTCAGATTTTATCAAAGCCAAATTGGAATATGGAAAAGATTTTTAAAAATTCTAAATTTAGGTTGCAATGGTGTTCATGTGTGTTTGGAACCTGGCAAACCAACTTCTTCTCTTCCTACTTTAGAAAGGTTGTATATAAGAGGGAAACGGAAGTTTTGCATAGTTCTGGACAAACCTTCATGATCCCCCCCAATAATAATCAAATAATAATAATGCATGTATGTTTATATCATCCAAATGTCGGTGCAAAGAATAAAATATGTTAAGAGCACCTTCTTAAAAATTAAGATGCATTGTTTTCATTGAAAGGCTAAGCCTACAGGTTTATACATAGAAATGATCGGTTATTTCCTAATGTAGGAAGATGTCCTTTACAGAACACAAATTTTCTGTCCTTAGAATAAGAATGGTAGAATGAGGAAAGTTTAGTCTGTAAACTTTCTGACATGGTGAAGGTAAGAATAATGCAATATAAAGGTAGTAATTCAATGAGAAATGAACACTCAGAATTTGAAATGGGCCTTTTAATGTTGTTTGTTTTTTTTTACAATGATGATATCTTAACGAGGACTTTATTTTAGTGAGGACCTGCAATGAAGTTACCTTCCTTGTTGATACATACTATAGCTGGTTAACCATGGTCAGCTAATTCCCAACACATCACTGAACACAAGAGCATGAGGTTGGGAAGGAATTTATAATCTAGTACGGATGCCTGTGTGTTTTCTGGTTCTATTATGGGGCCCATGCCTTCTGGGGAAGAAGGTTATATTAGGAGTAAAAGGAAATCATGTTAGTTTTGTTGAACGTCGTCCAGAACATTCAGGAGGAGATATTTGGTCTGGGACTCAGAGTTACCTGACCACAGCAGATGTTGGTTTGAATCATGCCAGTACGTGGGCTTGCCCTGAGAGGCAACAGAGAGTAAGGAGACACATGGAACTATAAGTAACTCCGACGTTTTAAAAGGATTCGAGAAGAACCCAAAGCAGGTAACTCAGAATGTAGCAAGGATGAATTTGTCCAAGGAGGTCAGTACCTGAGAGGCTAAAAAGATGAGGTCTGGCCAGGCGCGGTGGCTCACGCCTGTAATCCTAGCAGTCTGGGAGGCCGAGGCGGGCGGATTGTTTGAGTTCAGGAGTTCGAGACCAGCCTGAGCAAGAGCGAGACCCTGTCTCTACTAAAAATAGAAAGAAATTAATTGGACAACTAAAAATATATAGAAAAAATTAGCCAGGCATGGCGGCTCATGCCTATAGTCCCAGCTACTCGGGAGGCTGAGGCAGGAGGATCGCTTGAGCCCAGGAGTCCAAGGTTGCTGTGAGCTAGGCTGACGCCACAGCACTCTAGCCCAGGCAAAAAGAGTGAGACTCTGTCTCAAAAAAAAAAAAAAAAAAAGCTGAGGTCTCAGACAAATCCATCCAATCTGAGAACTGGGACATTAGCAAGGACAGTTTTGATGGAATGGAATGGTGGTCATGGCAGCTAACACTGAGACGTCTGCAACACGAATATTGTTGAGAAAACCTTGTCCTGGGAATAACAGAGTCGTCAGAAATCTTTCTCTGGGAAGGAACAGGAAGAGTCTGGGTATAGAGGAGAATCGAGATCAGGACTAAGAGAATTAAGAGATCAGCTGAAGAACTGGAAATTGATAAACCAGTTCCTGGGATCCCCGTCCACCTGTCCTCACTGCAGATAGACCAACTTGTCACCCACGGTTTTATCCAAGGCGCTGGTAAAACGTCCGTCAGAACAGAAACAATAGAAGGATTATTGAAACCTGCCACTGAAATCCTCTTCCCAGACATTTCCTGTCACTAGTTAAAACATCTTTACATATCTTGTTTCAACACTGGGTTTTGCTCTCTGAAATTTTCTTAGTCTCACTGGGTGAGTTATATGACACTTAGATTGATGTCTCCTTGTCCTTCGCTGAAGCCCCCACCACCCGCCATGGGCTTCTCTACAGTTAGGAGCTCCGTGACCTGCTGTTCTGCTAGCCTTCTCTCCCTCATCTTTGTGTTTTAAACAAAGAGTCATTTTACTTCCACTTTTTTACATATGGCCTCACAAAAATGCGGTTCTGTTGGAAGAGCTCATTTACCTTCTTAGTTTAAAATCTCAAGTAAGTTTACTCTGCATACCCGACAGTCATACCTAAGGCTGCAAGTTTTGTTTCTCGTATCATCCCCAGTATATTTTCCCATAAATTACGTCACCTTCACCACCGATAGTCCCCCCTCCCATGTTTTATCAGACAAATGCAGTAATACGTGTAGAGATGATATTTGGAAACTCTTCCCTTTCTTCCTCAGTTCTCAGATTGGAATTTCTCTCTTCTCTTACGATTTTAAAATATGTTACCTGAGTTCTCAGACTTTATTATTAATAGACTAATTAATTCTGATTCCTTGCTTAACTATGAAAGTGGGTTGTATTTCTGGCAGGCAATCGGACATGGAACAGGAAGCTAGCAGCAGGTCTGTAGGGCAGGAAGTACGACAGACTCGGTCTTTAAAATTTATCCATTGTCACCGGACCGAGTCTGTATTCTCTCGACCCCTGTCCTTACTCTGTGAAGAAATTTCCCTGGAACTGGCTTATCAAGGGTCAGTTATCAAAAACTAAGTCCCACCTCTTTAGTGCTGAAGCGCTTTCTAATCGGACCCTTATCCACGTGATTTCGACAAAATTTACAATCACTCCCCTGACCTCATTCCCAAAGCTGGCTTCTTCATAGTTTTCTATGGAAGTATCTAATTGGACTAAAGGATTGTCATAAGATTCCTTCACATTTCAGCTTATTTGCTTCCTTGTTCTCTTTAATCAGTAAAACGTATAGGATTTTTTGTCGTAATTATTTTTTATTTTCTTTTTTTAAATATACAATTACAATGGCAAATACTTCTTTGGATTTATTTTCTCGAGCACTGGAGTGACATCATTTTAACAGAACCCTCTGAGAAATATAATTGTGGTTGAGCCAAACTAGGAAAGTTGTCTGTATTGACTGAAAGAAGAAACTTGAAAAAGGCTAAAGTCTGGAAAGACTTCTGAATAATGAAGAGGAATGAATGCCAAGCCAAGTACCATATTCTTAGTGGTACAGTCTATAGAAATTGAGGGTGGGAAACAGATGGAAGTTGAGGTATAGACTCAATATCACTGGGATGTCAGATCATAAATTATTTTTGGAAATGTAAAAGGAGCTTTGTGTGTAGGAGGAGCTCAAACGCTGGGATACAAATCCTGGGAGGTACTAGACAAAGAATGAGAAATCAAGTCTTGCGTGGTAAGCAGGGCTTGTCTGCTTGGTGGAAGAGCTATGTGATCTTTCTCTAAGGACTGATCACACGTATATTCGAATCCCCTATCTTTTGAATTTTTAAATTCGAGTGCAAACCCAGATGATTTATAACTATTTTGCAGCAAGAGCAGGGAGTTTTTGTGTGATGTTTGTCGTTGTTGTTTGTTTCAATTATGCTTTTCCTCCCTTCTACTCCGGTGTTCTAGAGGAATCACACTTATCTAGACACAACTCTCACGTGGATTTTTAGCTTCTAGAGATCACGAAGTAGACGGAACAGCTATACGGCTAAGGCAAAATAATGAAAGGATTTACCAGACTTAAGGACCAGACCGAAGGCAAAAAAAGCTGCCGTGTGTGCACGCTTGACAAAACTCACAGTGCCCGTTCCATCTTGGGGAGGAACAAAGGGCTGGCAGGTGAAAGGGAGCAGCGAACACTGTCAGGCCAGGTGTCCGGTGTCAAAGCGCTGCCGAACCGGGGATCCCAGATGGCTCCAAAGAGAGGTGGGAATGAAGTGACCCAGAGAAGGCGGGAGACGGGAAAGGAAGGCAATAAGCTGCATTTGGGGGACTTGCTGTTCGAGGGATTTCAATTGCTTGGCAGTTATTTGAGCGATAATGGATGTTTGACTCATTCCTGAATAGCGGATAGATCTATTTGTTTCTGAAGAAGTATTTGCCAGCCCCTTTTGTCTCTGGCTCCCCCTGACCACCCTCAATTGTTTTCCTTTCAAAGGAGCAGGAGTATGTTTAAGGATTTCTAAAACTAGAATGAAAAGCAGGACTTTTTAATTAAATATATGCTAGATAATTATACATCTTACTAAAATATGAGAAACTAAGATAATATTAAAAAATAAGTTGTCTACTATTGAAATATATATAATCCATATACTATAAATACTGTCTATATTATACATGTATATGTACATGTGTGCACTGTACTATGTACATAATTCACACAGTCTATATTGAAAAGCATGTCGATGGCCCACATTGGTATTACAGTAGAATACCAGAGTGATTTTTCTTTTGGGGAGATGTAAACCTTCTCAATAATAATATCTACTTAAATATATGTGTGTGTATGTATGTGTATCATTTACAAATGTTTTAATACATACCAATTTTAATTTTGCTTAACAGACAACATTCTTCATGTTTTTCATAAGTTAGCATAAAATCATTTTATCTAAGTTTTCCTATATTAATGAGAATAAGTGAATTTCAAATTTTTAAAAATATACATTTGGTGAACATAATACTAAATCTTCCAAGTGATGTTTTCTGGTGACTTCTTTTTTTGCATTTTGGTTGAGATATATGTTTGACAAATTTGTTGATTAATTAGTTAAAAATACTGAACTATTTTTTACCAGTCGGGATCAAGATAAAAACAAAGGTACAACTTTGCTCTAATACTGTCCAAAACTAATTCATGTATCGTATCGTTATTTACTTTGTGATTGGAGAAGCTGAAGAACAGCTTCTCAATCTTGAAACATTGGCATTATCACCGCACATAACCTAGTGAAGCTGTACAGGAAAGAAAAGGTCATACATCCCAATAATGTTAATGCAAGTATGTAGTTCAGTATTTATTTTATATAGTCGGTAACTGTCACAAAGTACTAACGGTATTGCAAATGATTATTGCCGGACAATTCTCCATGGGTGTCTTGCATTTCTGCACTTCTTAGGAATGAAGATCTAGCTGCCTTTTGTTCCGAGATACCCTGTAAAGATTTTTGTATAGCAAATGTACTTGGAATGTAGAGATAGTGTCTTCCTGCAGAGCGAAGTTCATGCATGATATCTGCCCATGAGAAAGGATTCGGGATCTCTAAGTTCAGGGTTCCTCTTCTGCAATGTAACATTGAGGGTAGGCCAGGCGTGATGGCTCACGCCTGTAATCCTAGCACTCTGGAAGGCTGAGGTGGGCGGATCGTTTGAGCTCAGGAGTTCGAGACCAGCCTGAGCAAGAGCGAGATCTCGTCTCTACTAAAAATAGAAAGAAAGTAGCTGGACAACTAAAAATATATAGAAAAAATTAGCTGGACATGGTGGCGCATGCCTGTAGTCCCAGCTACTCGGGAGGCTGAGGCAGGAGGATGGCTTGAGCTCAGGGGTTTGAGGTTGCTGTGAGCTAGGCTGACGCCACGGCACTCTAGCCCGGGCAGCAGAGCGAGACTCTGTCTCAAAAAAAAAAAAAAAAACATTGAGGGTGAAGTTATCACTGGCTTCCTTAGCAACACTCTGTGGAAAACAGGGCTTAAGGAACCAGCAAACGAAAGAGCAATAAATGCAAGGACTCTAAAGTAAAGACACCTTTTCCTATAAAACTACTTAATCAGAACAGGTACCTTCCAGTAATCAAATGGCAAGTGTATCCACTTTCATGTGGTATAAAATGTACACACTTGTTACAATAGAATGTGATTTGATTCTTTAGCACTTGAAAGTTTAAAAAATGTATATTCTACCTACATATAGAAAATGTTCTAATTTTAGCAGCACTATAAAATATTTAACATAAAAATCTGCTAAAAATGTATATTTTGGGGTTTTATATTATAGTGACTATCAATTTTAAAATGTATTTAAATGATGAAAGATCTACTTCACATCCAGTGACAATTCAAAACATCTGAGTTATAGTATATTTAGAATATTACGGTACCTTCGGGCAGAAGAGATACTAGGTATCACAGTGAAATAAAGTATGTTAGCCTGTTCTCTTTCAGTTAGCACCTCTTCCCTTTTTTTCTTGGTCAACACGTATTTCTCATACTAATTGTTATTCTTGTCTTCTATACTTACTAATACATGCTCAAGCTTTTTCCGCATGGACAAATAAGGTGTGAATTTTCCAGGGAAGTTCGTGTTTTAGATGGGCTTTCTGAAAACAATGTTTATTGAAGGGCCCGTTGAATCAATCCAGGAAGAAACCTACCAGCTCATACTGAGACTTGCGCCGGTCTTACCCCAGCCCACGGGGCTACTTCTCCATCTTTCAGGCTCATAGTGACCTAAGTTATGTAAAAAAACAAGTCGAGAGGATGGGTCTGACAAGCAATGTTTGTAATCAAAAGACTGGGCTACAAATCTTACTCTAAGACTTAGTAGTTGGATAAATTTTGGAAAGTCACCGAATTGCTCTGAGGATCTTTCCTCTTATTCATAAAATAGGGAATAATGACCAAACTTGCCTCTCATAGTTGTGATAAGGATCATACTAAATGATGTACCCGAACATACTTGTGAATCATTAAGTTATATACAAATATATACCTAGGACACATAACATTGAGTGAATAACTCTTTGGCCAAAATTGAATGATGTTATGTGTTTCAATGCTTGCCAAAGTCTCTATAACTTTATAGTGCTAAATAAGTCTGAAGAATGTTTAGCAGCATCTACACATTTAATACTACTGTTATTTGGTCGTCAGCCAGGTCTGCATTAAGAAAATCTTGTTTTTATGACTTTAGAAAACAATGGTAATGTCTGATTACTTATTAATAGAGTAACTTTATCACTGTTGGCCCTTGGTAAAGTTACCTACCAAAGTTAACCATCGATCCTAGACATAGCCTAGGAAAAATCGTTATGTTCACAGATGAAGAAAAATTCTTATAAGCAAACAGATAGGAAGGAAAAAAGTTACCTATAAAAAATAAAAACATGGTGACTGGATGATTCTGCTTCACGAAACCACATGTCAGAACATAATCTGATAGATCAAATTTTTTTTTTTTTTTTTTTGAGACAGAGTCTCGCTCTGTTGCCTGAGCTAGAGTGCCATAGCATCAGCCTAGCTCACAGCAACCTCAAACTCCTGGGCTCAAGCGATCCTCCTGCCTCAGCCTCCCGAGTAGCTGGGACTACAGGCATGCACCACCATGCCCGGCTAATTTTTTTATATATATATTTTTAGTTGTCCAGATAATTTCTTTCTATTTTTTTTAGTAGAGACGGGGGTCTCGCTCTTGCTCAGGCTGGTCTCGAACTCCTGAGCTCAAACGATCCACCAGCCTCGGCCTCCCAGAGTGCTAGGATTACAGGCGTGAGGCACCGCGCCCGGCTGAAGAAGTATAATTTTAGCAGGAATCTATACAGAGAGCAATTACAGAGAATCAGGGTCTTTGGTGATTTTTATTTTTGAGAACCTGATGTAGAAATTTATTTTGTTGCTACTTTCAACTCTCACTATAAATTTCCATGAAGCCAAATAGGCGGTTAAGATCAAGTTATATAACTTTCTACTATGATTGAAATCAAGATCATTTTCTTAAAATCAGCCCATTAGTGTGCTTTCTTGTTATAAATGTTTAGGCAAAGAGGCTGGGATGCATATCCCACGATTCCGGTACATAGCCCACTGGACCCGCCGTGGAGGCAGGCACACAGGGCAGGTCTCTTAGTCGAGACAAAGAGGTCAGTTACCAGAAGCATTTTCAAAAACATGTGGTCGGCCAGAGAGAAAATTAAGCCATCTTCTGGGGGGTGGAGAGCCAGAGAAACTGAACGGTCGGTTTGCCAAACTGGGAAATCTAGAGCAGGCAGCAGATTGCTGAGACAAAAAGAGATCGGGCGGAGACAGATGGAGCTATGGGAGCCCAGGGGCCAGTTTCCAGTCCATGAACATGCAGCGTCTTCAGTGCCTTTCTCCTTCCCGTGGTCCTACCTCTGCTATCTGGGCTTGTCCCGCCGGGCCTGGAGGCGGAGTTCGTGCTCTTTGCTGCCTGCAGACAGATCTGCCTTTCTCCTTCCTGGAGTGTCTCATTGACTCACAGAATGTCCTCTCCTTCCTCTCATCTTTACTGTCGTCTGCTGTTCCCCAGGACACTCTTCTCATATTTCAGCTGGTTTATCGCCTAGTTTGTTGTTATCCTGTCCAATAATACCGCCTTCTTATTTTAGACGGTTTCAGCATTCGTGTGGACAGCGCGGCCAGGACGACGATGAGGAACACGCAGAACTGGAGGGGGCATCCACCCGCAGGTGCACGCCGCGCCTTTCGTTACTAATTGTTACAATGCGTGCTCACCTCCACGTCCCACCTTTTCAGCCGAGACCTTCAGGTGCTCCTACTCCCATCATTCTTCATCCCCACCAGTAGACCATCCCTGCTAACTTACTATCCCTCACCCCCGTGATGCTTCCACACCCCCTGTTACCATCTTTAATGCCACAGAGCGCCATCATGATAGCTCCCTTGTGTGCACACCCTCACGGCCTTGCCCCTCTGCGGCTTCCTTGCCCTCCCTCGGGAAAACACAAACCCGAATAAATTCAGCTCTCCCCACCTCACGCTTCAACCCGTGCAGCTGAATGTGGCTGGAGAAAAGCACACGATCATGCCGAATGCTTGTTCTTTACACTCGTGAGCACTGAGCTCAGACGGGTCCTCCAGGCTGCGAGGGAATCACGTTGCAGGTCCCTGGTGCCCATGCTCTGCCACCCTCCTGCATGACAGGTTTGTGTCTTCTCTCCCCTCAAACCCCCAGCCCATCTTCTGCCATCCGATAGCAGTCGATTTTGTTTCTGACTTTATCGAGAGCACTGAAACATTCAAAACAAAAAGGGGTGTGTATGGGGGTGTCGCGGGTGTGTGTGTATCTCTCTGTCCACCGAACAGCATCTCCGTCCCCTCCTGGCTAGAAAGTAGGCTCCCCGAGGGCAACTTTGTTTTGTTCACTGACACCCTGAGAGCTTAACAGAGAGCCTGGCACCAAATAAATATTTATAAAATAAACTAACTAATGAACAGGGGATAAAAAGAGTGCTTCAGGAATTATGCTTCGTGTCATGATAAAATCATGGGTTCAAATAGTTAAATACATGTTTTAAAATCAAAGTTTTGAAACCAATAAGAAAATTGAAGTGAACATGGTTTTACCCTGAGTCTAGTTGACGATTTTTTTTTAAACTCAAAATCATTAAATTTAAAAGCAATGGGTGAGGCTGGGCACGGTGGCTCACGCCTGTAATCCTAGCATTCTGGGAGGCCAAGGCGGGAGGATCGCTCAAGGTCAGGAGTTCGAGACCAACCTGAGCAAGAGCAAGACCCCCGTCTGTACTAAAAAAATAGAAAGAAATTAGCTGGGCAACTAAATATATATTAAAAAATTAGCCGGGCATGGTGGTGCGTGCCTGTAGTCCCAGCTACTTGGGAGGCCGAGGCAGGAGGATCGTTGGAGCCCAGAGTTTGAGGTTGCTGTGAGCTAGGCTGACGCCATGGCACTCTAGCTCAGGCAACAGATCGAGACTCTGTCTCAAAAAAAAAAAAAAAAAATTCATATGGAAATATGAAAGACCCCAGAGAGCCGAGCAATCTTGAGTGGAAGAACAAGCTGGAAGCATCAGACCACCTGACTTCAAAATATGCTACAAAGCTATAATAACCAAACCAGCATGGTACTGGCATAAAAACAGACACATAGACCAATAGAACAGAGTAGAGAACTCAGAAATAAATCCAAGCATTTACAGCCAACTGATTTTTGACAAAGGTACCAACCAAGAACACACATTAGGGAAAGGACCATCCAGGTACTGGGAAGAACGGAGAGCCGTATGCAGAAGCATGAAAGTAGACTCATCTCTCATCATACCAAAAAAATCACCTCTAATGGATTGAAGACTTAAATGTCAAACTCCAAACTTTAAAACTACTAGAAGAAAACATTGGGGAAATGCTTCATAAAATTGGACTAGACAAGGATTTTTTTAATAAGCACAGGCAACAAAAGTAACAATGGACAAATAAAATTACCCCAAACTAGAAAGCAGATTCTGCACAGCAAAGTAAATAATCAGTAGAGTGAAGAGACAGCCTATTCATGGGAGAAAGTATTTGCAAATAATGCATCTGACAAGGGGTGACTATCCAGACTGTATAAGAAACTCAATAGCAAAAAATAAATGAATAAAATTTTAAAAATCCAATTAAAATGGGCAAAAAACCTGAAAAAATACTCCTCAATAGAAGACATACACACAAATGGCCAAAAGTATGTGAAAAAATGCTCAACGTCACTATCAGGGAAATGCAAATTAAAACCACAATGAGATATTACCTCACCCCAATTATAATGGCTTTTATGAAAAGTCAGAAAATAGCAAATGCTGGTGAGGATGTGAAGAAAAGGGAACTCTTATAAACTGTTGGTGGAAATGTAAATTAGTACAGCCATTATGGAAAACAATATGGAGTTTCCACGAAAAATTAACAGTAGAACTCCCATATGATCCATGCATCCCATTCCTGGGTATATATCCAAAGGAAATGAAATTAATAAGTCAAAGAGATATCTGTGCTTTGATGTTTATTGCAGCTTTATTCACAATAGCCAAGATATGTAATCAAACCAAGTACTCACATATGGATAAATGGATTAAAGAATATGTTAGACAGACATACACACACACGATGGGAGACTATTCAGCCTTAAAAAAATAATAAAATCCTGTCATTTGCAGCAATGTGGATGAACCTGAAGGACATAATGTTAAATGAAATAAGTCAGGCACAGAAAGAAAAACACTGCATGATCTCACTCATATGCGAAAGCTAAAAAAGTTGATCTCAGAGCAGTGGAGAGTAGAATAATGGTTCCCAGAGGCTGGGGAGAGTGGGAGAGTGAGGATTAAGAGAGGCTGGTCGACAGGTACAAAGTTGCAGTTAGGCAGGAAGAACAAGTTCATGTGTTCCATTATACAGTAAGGTGACTATAGCTAATAATAAAGTATGGTATATTACAAGACAGCAAGAAGATAGGATTTTGAATGTGAATGCCACAAAGAAATGATAAACATTTAAAACGGCAGGTATGCTAATTATCCTGATTTGATAATTCCACACTGGATACACGTATTGTAACATAACACGGTACCCCATAAATATGTATAATTATTATATATCAATTATAAATAAAATAAAAAATTTTTAAAAGTGGCTTTAATAGGAGAAATAGTTAATAGTTATATAATAATCTTAGTAAAAAAGAATATAAACCTGTAATTAGTATTCATCCTTTTTAAAATCTTATTGTATTTTTAATTGACAGATAATATTGTATATATTTATGGGGTGGGTACAATGGGATGTTTCAATATATGTATACATTGGGGAATGATCAAATAAGGATAATTAGCATATCCATCACCTCAAATACTTATCCATTTCTTTGTGGTAGGAACATTTAAGATCCTCTCTTTTAGCCATTTTGAAATATACAGTACATTATTATTAACTATAGTCACCATGCTGTGTAATAGATCATTAGAACATGTTCTACCTACCTAACAGAAACTTTGTAGCCTTTAACCAACATATCCCCTTTCCTTGTCTACCCCACCCCCTCCAACTTCTGGTAACTATCATTCTACTCTCTACTTCTATGAGTTTGACTTTTTTAAATTCCACATATAAGTGAGATCGCATGGTATTTGTCTCTCTGTGTATGGTTTATTTCACTTAACATCTTCTAAATTCATGCATGTTGTTGCAAATGACAGAATTTCCTGGGTTTTTTTCTTAATACTGAATAGTATTCCATTGTGTTTATTTGTATTTTTAATTCATTCCTATGTTGATGGACACTGAGGTTGTTTGCATATCCTGGCTATTGAAAGCATGCTGCAATAAACATGGTAGTGAGACATCTCTCGGACATACTAACTTCAATTCTTTGGGGTATACACCCAGTAGTGAGAATGCTGGATCACATGTTAATTCTATTTTCAGTTTTTGAGGAAACTCCATACTGTTTTCCAAAATTGTTGTACTAATTTACAATACCACCAACAGTGTATAATATTTCCCTTTTCTCCACATCCTTGCCAACACTTGTTATCTTTCATCTCTTGGGTGACAGCCAGTCTAACAAGTGTGAGGTGATATCTCATTGCGGTTTTAATTTTCATTTCTCTGATGGTTGGAGATGTTGAGCATTTTTTCATATATCTGTTGTTCATTTGTATGTCTTCGTTTTAGAAATGTCTACTAAAGTCCTTTGCCCATTTTTAAATAGGGTTATTTGTTTTATTGTTATTGAGTAGTTGGAGTTCCTTGTATATTTTGGATATTAGCCTCTTATCTGATATATGATTTGCAAATATTTATCTCCAATCCATGAATTGTCTCTTCACTCTGTTAATTATTTCCTTTACTATTCAGAAGCTTTTTATTAATAGTTTGATGCAGTTTTTTCTTTCATTGCCTGTGCTTTTGAGGTCAGACCTGGGAAATCACTGTTCAGACCACTGTCATGGAGCTTTGCTCTTATGTCTTCCTCTAGTAGTTTTACAGTTTTAGGTCTTGTGTTTAAATCTCTAATCCATTTTGTTTTGATGCTTGTATAGGTGATGAGATAAGGGTCCATTTTCATTCTTCTGCATATGGATATCCAGTTTTTACAACATTATTTATTGAAGAGACTGTTCATTCCCCATTGTATGTTCTTGGCACCTTTGTCAAAAATCAATTCACCATACGTGTGTGAGTTTATTTCTGAACTCTCTAACCTGTTCCATTGGTTGATGTGTCTGTTTTTATGTCAGTACCATGCTGTTTTGATTACTATAGCATTGTAATATATTTTGAAATCTCGTAGTGTAATACCTCTAGCTTTGTTCTTTTTGGTCAAGATTGCTTTGGCTGTTCAGAGTCATTTGTGGTTCCATACCAGTCTTCTTTCAATTCAGAAAAACATGCGTAGGAAAAAGATACCAGGAAATATAGCAAAATGTAGCTTGTGTAGTACAACAATGTTACAGATGATTTTGATTTCTTAAAGGTTTATGTATTTTTCAAAGTTTCTCTAATGAGAATATTTTACTCTCATAATCAGAAAGATACTTTATTTTTAATAAGAAAAATAATAAAATATAATATATCAGAACATCATAAGCAAATCTCCTATACATAGTTGAGTTTTATATATAAAAATATATATATAAATATATATATAGTTGTTTATTTATCCGTACCTCCCAAGGTTAATTACTTCTAGTGACCCAGGTTTATTAAACATATTCCAGACTCTCTTTCATTATATCATTGCTTTTTCCTCCTAATTTACTTCTATTTCTAGATTCTGTTTGACAACTCTCTCTCTTTCCTTAAGTACTTGAATTAGCCACTTGAATGAGCTCTTTTGCTCGTAGCTTGTTTAGTTCTTGGGATGCACATGCTAGATTTCTGCCTCTGACGAGGTCCACATCATGGAAGTATAAGAGTCCTTTTTGGAGAGAGACTGTGGCAATTCAGGATGTAATTTCTTCACTTCTATTCTGTCTAAATACTAAATGCTACCGCCTTGCTACCACTTCAGGTTTGCAATAATGTATTTGTTTCTACCCACTTAGTAGCTGAGACATTGCAATTTTTAGGGCTTTGACAACTGAATGCCAAACTAGTTTCACTTATACTTCTGAGCTTCTTCCTCAGTTCCCTAAGTAGAATCCTCTACTACAATCAACATCTCCCTGGATAGTTCCCCCCACCCCGCCCTTCGTCCCCTCTTCCTCCTTTTGGCCTCACTTTTATCTTTAGGGGATTCGTCTGTCATTTGTTATCACCAGCCTGGCTGGACAATGTGGGCCTACAACCCTCATCAGGAATCTCTCTTCTTAGGTTCACCCTTATCTCTGGGAACTGTTCCTTCACAATTACATTTACACAGATCACAAAAAAACAAAAAAAAAGTTCATCCTCCTCCTTTTCCTCAAATTAGATGATGACTGGGGGCCTCGAGGAAGGGGAGAGTTAGCTAGGTAGCATTTCATATTAACACTGTATTTGTATATTAACATGAAATTATCATACAATCAAGTATTTCAAGATCGTTGGGAAAAAACCATGTTAGGAGCTTCGTTACTATTATTATTGCTGTTGTTATATTTGAATCTCAGACATGCATTTGTCTTCTTACTTTTTTTTAACAAGTTGTGTCAATCAATTGCATGAGTACAGTCTTTCCCTGAGATTAGAGTGTCCCATTTGCATGAACAGAAATACCAATTTTTGAATGGATGTTATAGCCAATGAAACCCCACTTCCTTGTGTTTATAGAACTGAATCACCAGAAGCATAAATGGCTTCACTCTATTTCTCTCAAAACTTACATTTGTTTTATTCCTCTTCCAGTCCCACAAACATATTTATATTACATATGCAAACCCTTGAGATTTTTCTGCTTAATGAAACAGCAATATCAATAAGCTCTACCACTTTGTTGAGTTTAGCCAAGAGCGGAATATCCAATACATTAATGACAATAACAATATGCTGGTTTGTTATCCAAATCCTACCAATATATCTTGTAGCTACTATTTTAACAATTCTAAGTTTGTACACATATTTTTATACCAACTTCCAATTAAGAAACAAGCAATCTTAGTAACAGCAAAAAAAGTTCATTAGTGCTTCTTTGTATAATATATGCAGCTATAGTTTCTATTATCCAGATATGTATTTTAATAGTTAATGTGTATTTTATCTATTTCAATGGTGTTTGTTATTATTTATCTTTCCAAACAACTTATTTTAAATTGCCAGAGTTACTTTATAGAAATTCTGTGGATGGACTCCTAAGTCCTCCATGATATGGGAACAGGACAGAGGCAGAAATCTAGGACATGCAGTATAATATTCACATAAACCGTGAACAAAACAGCTCAATTCATGAAGCAAGAAGGAGACTGAAGAGTAGGCATGAAGAAGAGGCTGTCAGGATCTTTTTTCAAGTGATTTCCCCGTACCATTTAGTACAAGAAGAAACCGAGATCGGGGGATGTAGAAGATAGTAATTATCAGGAGATAGGTTCTCCTTAATCATTGTTCTCACCCTAGCACATTTTTGATGTTCCACACTGTAAACAATTTTTCTCCTGTGGATTTCTAAAGGAACTACTTTGCCTCTGAGACTGTGACTTCTCTCTCCCCTGGTCAACAGAAGGCAGTGCTGGAAATAAACCTCAGTTCAGAGATGGCACTCAGCCCTGCAGCCAGGCCCCAGGTCTACCTGTTGGATAAGTTCACCCTCTATTTCACTAGGTTCTAGAGGAATCCATCCTGGCATTGGCTGCCGTAAATCATGGTACCAAGGTATATGAAACCTTGTCAAGTTCTTCTTGGAACAAGATGGGAAACATTTTTCATTTAGGATCCTGTATTCAAGGAAACGTTTGGTGCTCACAGGTATTGTGCAAGGGGCTCCTTGGGGACTACAGGATCCTGCCTGGTCCTGCTTAGAGCACTAAGCAAATCTTTCCAGATGGCGGGACTTGTGGGTGGAAGCCACAGAATTAATAATTTTCTGTCATCGGGGTTTTTAATATGGCCGAGTAAGCTAGAGGAGACAAGAAGAAAATTTCTCACCAAGAAAAGCTCTCCAGGGGTTCGACTCCTATTAATCGTGGCGTTAATAGTCTTTAGTGTGATCTGAGGGTTGATCTGAACCATGTTCCTGTAGGTAATTATTTATAGTGGAATTGCAGATGTGGGTAGGGTGAATTACCTGGGCTGAAAATCACAGAAACTATAGAAAGGGATATTCTGAGTTGAGGTATAGACTGTGTTGATAAAATAAAACCATGGCAGTTGGCAAAGTAGCCCAGCCATACTGTCTTTATGAAATATGGCGCCATAGGGCTGTTCTTGCATGCTGTTTACCTAGTGAAGCTAGGCTTTAGATGCACGTGGCTATTCAGACAGCAGAAGTACTATGAGGGTCATTGAAAAACAGAAATCACTCGAGGTCTGAGGTCCAGGATACTTGATCTTTGTCAGCTGATGTAGAGGGAAACTAATTTTTTAAAGTGATGTCTTTCTGTGGTATGCAGTTTTCCTTGAAACAGCTCTCCCCTGCTCTGCTTCACTCAGGCTACACTCCACTGCCCATCCCCGTTGTTGCTGGCTTTTGTCTTTTGAAAGGTCCAAGCCAAGCCTCCCTTCCACCTCTTCCTCTTTATCTGAGTTCTTCCACTATCAACCTTTTCATTCCTGCTAAACATCTGCCTTGTATTTCAAATTCGTTACACACCATTGCTTTCTATTTTACAACCCTTGTTCTATAGAATAAATTTGTTTGCCCAAAAGCAAGGACTAAAGTAGCTTCTCAGTGACAGGAAAAAGTCACAGTGAGGAAAGGAGGGAAGCCACACTTTTGCACTGATGCATGATGAGGTGAGAGATGTTACTAGAAGCTCTAATAGTAATAGCAGTCCAGAAAATGAATGCCGTGAATGAGAATGTAAGGAACTCTGGAATAGTTCAAAATTATATGTATGTAATATATATATATGTGTAATATATACACAGAGTGAGAGAGAGAAAGAGAAGGAGGAGGGAAGGTACTGTACTAAGTTGCAAATGTAAGCATCAAAATTTGTGGTATAAATGCAAATTCACCACTTAAACTTTATAATATGTAAATGACCTAAAGTATCCAAAATATAAGTTGTCCTACCAGGATTCTTCTGCATTACTTTGTTTAAATATTTCAAAAGATACCTTTATATTTTTGTTTCCAAACCATTCAAGTTTCTTTTTTCCTTCTTCTTCATTTTTTTTTTTTTTTACCAATGTGCTAAATTATGAAGTTTTCCAGTTAAAGTCAATTTGGGAAAAATGGAGTACTTTTGTTAAATTCATACCAGTGCTGTTCTTCCAGATAATTCTCCCTATGTTACTTGCAAGAAATGATTTAGAATATTTTTCTCAGTTCAGGCTCAGATTAATCTAAGAAACATAATTTTGTCAAAGTAATTTGTTTTGAACTCAGAAGTCATTCTTTCTTCTTTGCTCTATTTTTTTGCTTATTTATAATTTAAGAGTAATAAATGCCTGTAATTTAATAAATTTAGAATAATAATTACCAATAACTTAAACTAATAAAGGAAGAATATCCAGAATGCTAAAACAATAAGGTATAGTGAAAAAATTATATCATTTCAGTGTTTCCTAGAAATGAGTGTGCGCATATTAATACATGGTCCTCCATGAAGTAAAGGGATGAAACACCACTCACTCCCAAAACAGATGAGATAAGAAAAGAGGTACCTTCACATAAAGTTCAGAATGATGAAACCCTCATTCCCAACATCTTATGACCCTATGCTGAGCATCAGCGTACAGCCCATCCAGTCCTTGAGCCTCAGGCCATGCTCAGCACAGTAAGAGACACTCTGGAAACACAGATTTCTGAAACATACCTGAAGACTTAAGCACAAAATTCCTGCTCCACTAGAGAACACTAATGACCAGACTCTTACTGCTGGAATTTTGGCAGAGACGATTTCACTTTTTATAAATCTCAATACATCTTCACCACTTCAACTAACTTTCCTGAAGAAGCAGAAGTTCTACCAATATATATGGTGATGAATATAATAGCATCTTTAATAGACAAGGGCTTCAGTGTTCCATGTCATGATAGTATCTCACCAAAAAAATACAGAGGTAGATTGCAAAATCATGAATGTAACCTTTCTATCTTTTTTATTTTAAGCTCCAACGTAGCATCAGAGGACTTCAAAATTACAAAAAAAAAAAAAAAAAAAAAAAAAAACGGCAACATTGAGAGAGGGAAAGTGATAAATATGCCCATGTGGAATATAGTTATTTCACTGCTCAAATGCTGGCCGACGTGGGCCAGAATTATGCTATGCTTTCTCCTGTACCAAATAGCAATTGTGTGTTCCCCAAGGCTTGTCACCAATCCTAAAGGACTGTCCTAATTTTTAGATGCAAAAGAAATCCAGAAAGCAACACCTAGATTATGTTATTACTACCGTAGACCCACAAAACCGCTGGGCAGAAATGATGCTGGTGGACACTGAATATATAACATTTCAGCAACACAAAACTGTATAAAATAGCAATTGAACAGTTTCTTTGCAAGCTCAAATGAAATATTTGTGAACAATACATCTTTATCTTGGCCACAGGAAACTTTGAGAAACAGCGTTCTTTTGAGAAGCCTTGCACGTAAATTTATTTGGTTGCTAGTTCCTTTGTGAGTCGAAATCCACAGATAGTGATTAGAAACTAAAACTCCCTGTAGATCAAATGAGTGTTGAATGTAGAGCTTCTGAGCTTTGGTTGTAAGTATACTGACTCAGGATCTCTTTGTTGTGGTCTCTTTCCCCCTCCTCCTCATCTCACACATATTTCATAGTTGGCTCCACACTTCCTCCTCAAATCTGTTCTCTCTTTCTTATTTCCATTTTCATTGAGATACATCAATCCATTCAGCTAGAAAACTATGTGTCATCTCTCTCCCCCCAGCCAACTGGCCAAGTCCGATGGATGCAGCTTCTTAAGCTTCCTTCGGTTATTCCCTCTCATTTCCAGTCTCTCTATGACATCTTTAGGTAGGTCGTCATTTCTCCCACTTGGATTTAGAAATTATTATAATAGTTGTCTCTCTGGTTCCAGTCTTTTCCTTTCCAATTCACCCTCCCTGTTAGCACACGGGTTTGTTTTTTTTTTCCTGTCAACTATCTAAGTGATATGTTGTTCCCTACTTCAATCCTTCACGCTTCCTTACTACCTACAAGAGTATGCCATATACTCGTGAATGTTACAAAGTGGTGTACTAAATGCTAGAGTTGACATATGCAAGATATACCTGTGTATCAAAGGTGGGTGAGATCAACACTAAGCTGTTATGATGCAAAACCTCGTCTGTCTGCCCCACTGCTTAGAGAAGGAATCGCAGCCTTAGGACAGGAAAGCTTTTGCAAAGGAGTAGATCCTTAATTAAGCGGAAACTAGAAAAAAGGCTCTGGAGACAGTTATAAATTAAAATTTGTAACCCACCATGTATGAGATGTGTATCTTGGCTAGTCATTATACCTTTCCAAGTCCAGTTTTTCACCTTTAAAATGGGGTTAATTATTCCCATAATACAGAGTTTATGTGACATTTCTTTGAGATAGTTGATTTATGTCCCTAACACAGTACCTAATGCATAGTAGGCATTCATAAATATAACTTCTCATCCCTATAAAGTATATAGGAATAGAAGAGAATGCCTTACTGTGAAAAGTTATTTCGAGCAAGAAAAAGCACAAAAAATGGCTTGTCCCAGTAAACCTGTATGGCCTGTTTGAGGAGCTCCAAGCAGTTTGAAAGGGAGAACAAACAGGAAATTAAAATTTAGGGGCAAGGGGGCCAAGATGGCAGGCTAGAAGCAGCCCACATACGCCGTTCTCTGGGAGAGGAGTGAAAACTGCAAGTAGATGCTCACCTACAGATGGGCCCTCCTGGAGAGAGCCTAGGAGGTCATCAGAGGAGACAGGAGACAATCAGAGTGAAGGAGGTAGGGACTGGGAGATCCACTCACCAACTCACCAAGATCGGAGGGTACTTGGGGGAGACCCCTACCCGTGGGGAAGTGAGGAAGGAGAGCCCCAGGGCCGCAAGCTCTCCATGGGGACACCGCGACTTGAGCTGTGAGGGGCACCCCCCCACCACCACTCTGGGCTCCAGTGCTGATCTGGGGACTGCCCTGGGCGCTGTACAGTGAGGCTGCATCAAAGAGTGGGCTCAGCAGGGACCTGCTGGTCTTGGTTCCTGGGTTGCCACAGCCCATGCCACTCTGAGCTCTCGGGTCCAGAGCACCGTGTCTACGCAGAGATCAGCTTTGCTGAGGCTGCCCCGACATGGCCCCTTGCCCAGCTGGGGAGGGAGCAGGTCGAGCAGGTGCACTTGCGTGGCTGCGACTGGGAACCAGGCTCCCTCCACCCTGGAGAACTCCAGTGGAGCTTCAAAGTTCCCACTAGAGAAGCCTCAGCAGGACCTGTGTGGGGAAAGAGCCCCAGCCACCCTGCAGCCCTGCCCCACAGTGGCACCCTGAGCAGTGGAACAAGCCCAAACCCACCCACCTGCCCCAGCCCCAGCCCCTGCCCTCTCTTCCCATGCTGCAGCGCTGAAGCCCATGCCTCTGTGGATCTGGGTGCCCAGTGGAGGTCCGTGACCCCACAGACACAGCTCGCAGACCCACACGCCATGCAGAAGGCCACACACCTTGGTTTTGTGCTCTGGCCAGCAGGCCACAACCCCATGACCCCAAGCACCTGACCAGCAGAACAATCCCCAGCCCCCCACTCCTGCCAGCCACCTGGCAGGCCGCACCATGTGCCGCCGAGCCTGTGGTCCAGGATCCCACCGCAGACCCACTAGTCACAAGCTGCTCCCTGCCGTATATGGCTATCACACCTAGACCTGTATGGAGCGAACACTGGCATCCCAGACACCTAAATAGTCTCACCAAACAGCCACTCCCACCACTGCAGAGAGACCTGGGCAAAGCAATTTCCTGCAATGCTCCCTCCCCAGACTCTCTTCTTCATGAAAAGCACTTTACTAACGATGAACCTATCAGAATCTTTAGTTCTCACTAAAACCCAGCAAGATATCCGCATTTTACAAATGAGGAAACTGAAATTGAGAGAGGTTGAGTAACTTGGATATTGGACATGCAATATTTTGTATGTCCAGGATTCTTAGTCTTTGTGATTTCAAAACTTAACAGTTTTTAGCAAATTAACTGCCACGTGAGTTATATTTAACTCAGGCTAGTTTTGAGCCTGGGGCCTCATGAAGCAAAATCTGGGCAAAACTCTGCAACTGGTTCATGAAAATCTTACTTGTTGATGTTCTTATTGTTACAATTAATATTGACAATTGAATTCTAAAAACATGGATTAAATGAATAGACATCAATAAATTTTGTTTTTCCACTTATGTTTACCTTTAAATTACACTTAAGTCTGACAAGTCAAGAAAAACACTTTATCCTTATGAACTATTTTTCAAGTTTTCACACAACTTTTTACATTACTAATTTTCAAATTTTTATATTACTTTTCTATTAAGAAAATATAAAACAATAAAAAATAACAAATATTTTCATTAAATTAAAAAGAATCATTTTGTTCTTGAAGTTTTTATTCTATTTTTGTAATAAAACAGCATAGCACCAAGGAAAAATTTTTTTCCTAGTGCGGCAGTCAGTATATTAATATTTTTTCAGTGCATTTGGATTAGGTTAAGAGAGGAGTAAGTAAAGCATTGTTACTTTATCCCAGCTAAAGAACATTTATAGTGCTTTTTTCATGCATTTCGCAAAACTAGAAAAAGAAGAGTGACCAAAAAATTATGGAGGATTTTAATTCTATACATATCAGCCATAAATTCTTAAATTATTGACCTGCGTTGGTAATATTGGAACAGTCAGAAAGTACATGCAGCAATAATCAGACTACTATTAACTTTATTAACAAATAAAGGAGAACTGATTGGTAAAAAAAAAAAAGTAATAAGGAATTTTGAAACTAAGTAATCATGTAATTTTGAGTTTAAATTGGTCTGTGACAGGGGCATTTATTTTAGAACTTTTTGTATGGTTAAAAATAAAATTTGGAAACTACTAGAATGTCCCCTAGTATGGAAAATTGAACAAATTGTGGTACATGAAAACGCTAGAAAATTACATAGTCATTCAAAAGAATGCACTGGATCTACGTCAATTGTCTGGGACAGAGTCTGTGATTATCGTGAGAGAAAAAACAAGATGCAGAGATGAATACGTAATATGATGTCTTACACAGTTTGGGTTCTCCAGGAAGCAGAATCTGAGATGGAGTTCAGACTTCCAGATATTTATTAGGGAGTGTATTGGAATCAACATTGATGGAAGGGAGGGGAAAAAAACAAGATTTGGCAGAGGGTGAAATGGAGCTGTGAGGCGAGGCTGATGAGAGTGTTGGCTGACCCAATGGGGAGTTCTGGAGCTAAAACTGCCATTGGAATGTCCCTGCATTGGACCAAAAGGGCCAGTAAGTCGTGCCTGGCCTAATCAGTCATTTGACGTGGGAAGCTTAGGACATAGTGTGTTCTTGGGGGAGGCAGCTCTGAGGGAACTGAGAGCTGAAGGTATCTGCTGAGAGCACCCCTAGCTTCTAGTCCTTCATTGAACAAGGAACTGAGTGGTGTCTTTGTGCATCACAATACCTAAAACAAATTATGCCCAAACGTAAAAGGTGTAAACACAATCTTACATGATTACATAAGTGTGGAGAAAAGTAGGATGTAATCTTGGTCGTGGAAAAGCCATTGGGCTGGGGATAGTATAAGTAACCAAACAAAAAACAAAAGGTAAACATATTAATAACAAGGCATAATATGTAGATAAAATCTAAAATTTGTTGATTTAATACTTAGAAGTATTAAAAAATGGTCATCCAATAGTATTTATTGTGACGTTACCTTTTCATTATACATCTCTATGCTCTTTGAGTTAAAAATAAATGTGTGTTATCTAGATAATTTTAAAAGTAATAAAGCTATTTAAAAATTAATAGCAAATGGGATGATCGCTGCAGCTTAGAGGGTGGAAGGAATTGTGCACAAGTAGCCCAAAGTGACTACTGACAGCAATAGTTTAAAGATTCAGCGATGCTCACTGTGACCTCTGTTGGGACTGTTATCCTCCAGAGGACGTGACCACTAAGACCACATAATTTATAACTGATGCGCCTTCAGGCTGTATCTTAATTCAGGACAGCGGAGCTAAGGTGGTTTGAATCAGGACTGTAAAAGCATACCGTTGTGCATTCAGAGGGAATGCAAGTGGTTCCTGCCCTCCTTTCTGAAGAGGTAGAAAAGACACCCTGGCTAGATCACTGACTGCACCTGGGTTTTGTAGAGACGTGGCTGGACAGTTACGCGCTCATCTTGAGTCTGTCATGTCTTTAACGGTGGCAATAATCTGCATTCCGAGGGACAGGTCTCAGAGACTTTGCCTTTGCCTTTTCCTCTATGGTAGCTCTTAACCTGAAAGCCAAAGAACCAACGTGGTGTATTTTCAAAAGCTAATTATGTTTATTCGAATTGTTCATTCAGAGACCAGTGAATCCACTGTGAGCCGCACCTGGGTCTGGACTGTGTTTAATAACTACCCCCCTCTCCTGAACAGGAGGGTCATCGTGATGCTTTGGGCCTCCCAGGTGTCTATGTCAACTCGGCCCTCGCGTCTATCAAGTACTGAAATGTTTCTTCTTTCTCCCTCACTCCAGTTACCATTATCCAAGTAAATGGCCAAGGTCAGATTGGGAGGCACTGGGAGAATCATTACTGTGGACGCTTTCCCTGGTGTTGCAGGTTTCTTCCTTCTCAGGCAAAAGTCCAGCCTTCAACCAGCAATTTCTGGGTCTGAAAACTGGCTCAGATCTGGAATCTTGGACCGGTATTGAAACGTTTTTATCTGAGGACCCGCCCTCAGCCTCCTCACCTCCCGTCTTTTATTTCGGTTGTGCACGTCGTACCTTTGTTGGCTGCACACGTGTCTCAGCCCTAGATTTGCGGGGTTCGGTCAGCCACCTCGATAGCTCTCCGCAGAGCCTCTCCTGGCTGCCACTCTGCTGTTGCTGCTCATTACAATAATTGCCCCAACTGGCGTGTGACAGTTCAGCACTGCCACCTGGTCTCTATTAATTAGGCATCCTGTGGGTCCCGTCGCTCTCCGTGAGCCCAGTCATTAACAGCAGCTCTCACCCTCATCCCTGGCTGACAGACGACAGCCACCACTGAGCTTCTCGGTAATGCCCATGCCCTTCTCACCAGCACATTGCTTTTTCCTTTGGTGAACGAAATGTCCTCTCGTGGATCACAGTGGTCTGGTGGGTTTTCTTACCTCGTTAGCGTATCCATTCTAGCATGCCCACTTCTGTGCGCCCTTTGATCCCTCTACAACTGTGTGATAAAGTAGTTCTGGCATTTTGGCCTCACGGAGTAGAGTCCATTACTTTCTCCAGGCTTCTAGCTGTCATCCTAGTTCCTTGTTTGTCCCACCTCCCAGGGACCTCGCATGGGTTTTAAAGCCTGCATCCTGGGAGAGTGCGCTCACTTCAATAAACTCTCTTTTATCCAGTATCCTCAGAACCCGATCCCGTGTATGCTCTCCTGAATCCTGCCGGTATACATTGTATAGCTTTTCCTCCAGGTTACAGTCCCTTTGCTACTCCAGCACTTCTCTGGATGCCTCAGGCTGTGACTTAACCCTAGTTACTGGCTCAGCTGGACAGGGGTAGGGGAGTGGTGGCAATATCCTAAAGAGAGCACATCTGGTCTCACAAGGAAGATAACCTCAAGCAAAGGTAGGTTAGCCCGTTAATTAACAAGGAGAAGTGTTAATTAATGATGGTCCCAAAGGGGTGAGGAGTATCTAGAGATTCAAAGTTTGGATGTCTTCCTATCCAGATATCCATATCCCAGTTTCAAAGTTCTACACCTTCCCAATCTGGGATCTGACCTTGGCATCGTGGGTCCTGAGGTCTTCTTTAATTAAATACTGAATCTTCAGCTTTCACTCTCCACTGACCAGGTTTCGCCCAGTAGGTTTAGGTCAGAGACAGCTTAGTGAACTTCAGTCTACAAAAGAGAGCGTTGGAAGTGATTGATCATGGAGAATTGAGAGTTTGAAAGGGAATGTTCATAATGACTGACCAAGCTGAGTATGCAGGGCAGCGAAGGCATGAGAGGGTGAGGGGAATGGTGGCAGGATCAATGCTTTGGTGGGAGGGAGAGTTGAAGGGATGTTTGAAAGCCAAGGACTTGAGAGAATGGTCTAGAAAGACAGGAGGTGATGAGTAGACAGTGGGTCTAGAGTATGACCATAGAGTTTAGCCCCTGAGGTACCGTGGAAGAAACCATCGTTGAAGGGAGGTGGTCAAGCAAGCAAGCGCAGTGGAGGAACTATAAACCTAAATACTGGAAACACTCGCATCGACACACATTGTGGAGAAGTAAGCCAGGAGCTAAAGCTGCATTTTTCAGAGATTGAAGAGAACCCCGCAGTCCCGTCAGTGATTTCAACGAGGAACAGAAACAAGTGGTGTGGTCTTATGATATCACCGTTAAAGCAGGGGAGTCTGGGGTGTGGGGAACATGGAATGTTCTGCAAGTGGCAAGAATGAGCCTTCTCTATCGCCACCGTTGGAGAGAGCCACCGGGTATGCAGAGCACCCAAAAGAGCTATGTTTCGGCAAGAGCAAGAAATGAAGGGAACTTTCAGAGAAGTTGTTGAGAACATGGGGGACTTTGCTGACGACAGGCAAGTGGTCTCAGGGATCAGGGCGTGTCGGAGGTGGCTGCTGAAAGGTAGATGTACGAGCTCTACAGGAACTCGAATGTGGAAAATGACCAGTGCTCTGGTTATCCAGGGTTTCTTGTTGTGGCTGACAAAAATATTGATAAAGTACATAACAAGGTGAGTCCTCATGGTCTCTGCCCAATAGTGGGGATGGTGAGTGTTGGGAAGGGTGCAAAGGTTAGAATTTGTGGACCTCTCTTCGTAATATTTATAGAGGTGTGGAGACCAAGAAAGGTCTGGTCTTGACTGTAGAGATATCCATGTAACCACAGTGCCTTTGAAACTCTTCATTTAATGGCAAAAAATATTTTTCTTCTTGCCAAATTTCTTGGCTTCTATTTGGGGCAAGCTCAAATAGGTAGCAAGAGCCTCTAGTTTCTGTTTTTCCACATACAATAAATAATAATTTCCCATGAAATAAATTATAAAATAGCCATAATTTTGGCACAGGAATGAACAGAAGCCAATTGTGGGGTTGCACTCAGAGCAGAAGTAATGAGTGTCTGCCACCTCTTCCCAAATTAATTAGTGGTAGAAATAAAACTGCACCGAGTATAACCTTAGGATATGCCCCTGGAAACTTCTTTCAAGCCTTTCTGGACCTTTCAGCGTTGTTACTTCTGTGGACCACTCATCAATTTAGGGATACCCTTCCTTTTGAAATTTCCTGTCCCCGTCTCCCTTTCTGGTGACTCTTCCTGAATTGCCTCCCTTGTCTTCTGAAGCTCATCTGTCCCTTAAACTGTGGGCTTTCCTCAAATCGTCTACACGGTCTCCTTCCCATTCCATTCTGCAGCTGGGATACGCATCTAAAATGCCCTTGAGGGACAGAATGTTTCTCTGCCTCCAAATCGTCTTCTGCCGTGTAAGTAAGAGGAATCCTCTGAAAACAACAAACAAAAAATACAACTGATCATAGACGTCCTAGACCAAACGCTATTTAGTGGCCTCCGTCTTTTTCCTTGGCATAACATTAAAGGCTATCGGCAATTTAACTTTATTCTTCTTCTTAGGTTTCATTTCCCATCACATTTTCTCTTCTCTGGGTCCCATTACTGCAGCCACATCCAACAACGTACCATTTCTGGCCTCTGCCACGCACCTGGGTCGTCCGGCTTTGGCTTGCACCATGTCCTTGATGTCGGGTATCTTTCTTCTCTTCTTATTTGTTAGTCATTTCAGCTGAAAGGAGACTTCTTTCACAAGGTCTTCCTCAGGAGCATCCCAGCCCTCCAAATTGCTCAATCCTTCCTATTTGCTTTTATCGCACTCTATTTATACTTATAATATAGAAATTTTCAGAGTCTTGTTTTTGTCATAATCATATTGATAATGAATATGATAATGAATAATCCTATTCATTTAAATGCTTCTTTTTATAAAAATGGGGGGTAATTGTCATTAGATCTGTGTACGTATGTGTTTCCTGTCTATTAAAGTATTAGTTTCTCAAGGGAAGTTTCTCATTCCCTGAGTAGTTGACACTATGTCATGCACACAACTAGTGTTCAAGAAATATTTATTCAATTAAAATATGATAGAGAATAATCCAGGCTGGAAAGGAAGAGTGCATGGCTATCAGCTGAATAAAGCAATGATAGTAGAATGCAAGTTCCAAAAGGGTATGAGTTTAAGCATATTTTGTCTTCTGAGAATGCTGTAAACATGTACTGAATAAAAAAGATTAATGTGGCATATTTCACACTTACATATTAACACTTAACCTTGAGCAACATAGAAGTGTCATAGGAATGGTGGGGCTTGTCACATCCCAATTAAAATGTACCTTTGGATAAAATGGTGGCTATTTTTCTCACAGGCTACCTTTAAAAAAAATCTGAAGAGACATAAAGGAGAAAAATGTTTTTTCAAGTATAATTCTACAAAAAATAGTCATTATTTCTTTTAACAAACTTTCAGTTTCAAAGATTGCTTCTGTTTCTTAACTCTATTCAATTTTTAAAATCAATCACTCGTGCTGAATATTTTTAAACGAATATGACACTTTGCATGAATCCCATAAATAAACAAAACGTGCCCAGCTTTGTTTATGTTAGGAACCTTCTGCTAAGTGTTGCTTCTATTTATTTACTTTTAAATTATGCCAGATTTTTGCAAATTTGAGTCAGTTTGGGGATCAACTTGAAATTTTAAAGACTGGCTATTTACTTTGCTTCTGATAACTTGCAAATATGTTAAGATAATAGTTTTAAGGGCCGGCAGAAGGTAGAAGAGGAAAATATTCAAGACAGGCTGAATTATGGAAATAGGTGTGCCATGCCATAAATTTTTTATCATTTCTCTTAATTTATTTTAACTTCTTCATTCTCTTTGCTTTCTCCTCACATCCAGAATATTTAGCTTCTATCTCAAGCTCGGATGCTCCCTGACTTATGGAGCACAGCACAAAAGGTCTGTGACAGTGAACATAAGTTTCAATAAAGACGGGTAGACACAGCAAAACTTTGCTCAGAAAATCACATTGCTAAAAACAAGCCCTGCTTATAGACATGCATTACCAAAATTATAATTCACAAATTCACTCATGATAAGAGGAAGTCAGTTTATGAGTGCCACCTCTTTATTGTACGTAACCTGGCATGATTCGTAAGATTTAGGGCTGGTCAGCTTTTCTAAGGCGTAGAAATTAAGTGGTGACAGAGTTATGTAAGACAACAGACCCTGTCGCTCGTCTCACCGACGACCATCCCATGCCCCCTTCTCCTTCCTCCGTAACTGAAGCATGATTACGTTAGGTATTTCCCATCCTCCACACTGTCTTGTGCTTCAGAACGATCCCATCACTAGTTTCAGAGATGGTAGGTGGCAGATTTATAATAAGTCAATCCCATTCTCTTTGAGAAATGTTCGGCTTATGTGAGGGCAGGCGACCTAATTCTGGCCAACTAGATCTTAGAGGAAGTCAGTGGTAATGCTTCCAGGGAAGTTCTTCACTCTAAAGATGCAAACACAGAAGAAATATATAGTCCTTTTCTTTCCCTGAATGCTTTTTTATGCCTGGATATGATGTCTGGAACTGTTGCAGCAGTAACTGTGAGGGAAACCTGCTTGATGGAAGACCCAAGACCATGAGGAGGATGGAGTGAAGAGATGGGAAGAACCACCTGTGATACACGCAAATTATAGGTTTTTCCCTGCCTGGAGCCTGCCCTCCCTGAGACCTCAGCATTTAAGCCAGTTTGAGTCATTTTCTCCTACATGTAGTCAGTAGAATTCTGGCAACCTTCTTTTAATCTATGGTTGAAGAATAAGGTTATTAATATTATGTTTTATAAAAGGAATAGATACATATATCTGGATTTCTTTTGCACATAGATTAGTGGGCAGTAAAATATGTAGAGGCTAGCTTTTGTTGGACCTTATTCAAATTTTGGACTCTTAAAACTTGGTAAAGAAAGGTGTATAAATCAATTACTGTTGCCATTGGGTAGCAGATTTCCTTCTTTTTCACTAATATAAGGTAGCCAAGAATTACAGGAATAGAATATCTTTAAAAATAGAAACACTCCAAAGGAAATGCCATCATATCGTCATGCATTTTAAAAGAGCCAAGTTACAAATAGGTAAAAAGAACTGCTCTTTCAAGCAGTGCTACCATTATAAAATGTGAGCAGATAACAGAAAGAGACTGGGGTGTAAACGGCAGCAGCCCCCTCCCTCAAAGGGTAGTTATTCCCAAATAAATACATTATCATGACTATTCAATACACATTACTCTTTGAGTCATTTTGTTAATTTTCAATTAAATATAGCCGCTGATTCAGCTATAGTGACTTCATACAATTGAAATGTTTATGTAATTTGCATCCTATTTGAAAATGAGTTTACATTAGAACGTGTTTTAGGTGAAATGGGTCCACAAACAAGAGGGTAAAGATAAAACTGAATATGCTTTCAATCTTAATCTAGATATCGTCTTATGGGATATAATTTCAAAGATGGGATGCTAATTTTTTAACACTAATAAAAGTGGCTGTGACATTCATTACTCTATCTAAGTGACCTATTGTTGGGATCCTGATCAGGCCATTTCCTAGATGCCTTTTTGCAAATTAGACCCACCAGAACATGGCTTGGCAAGTAGCGCAATGGACTGGATTCCAGCCCCTACTTCTCCATTTGGCCAGGCATTGTTGTGTAGTGAACAGCCAGCACAAATGTACTCCAACGACTTGAGTTGTCAATTCCAGTGCTTAGGTGGACAGGTGTTCGATACCAGGGAGTGCTAAAAATGTAACAAACTAAAAACTCCATCACTGTGAGTAGTTCCAGCTACTATTTCCAGGAGGGAATGTAGACACCTGTTTTCAGATATTCTAATATCTGAAAGAAACCAGAAGTATAATTCACCTTGGATCTGAACAAAAGGTGTTTTAGGACCAAATACAAATTGTGAACTGGCAGTTTATGACTCTGACTTAAATGAAGTTTGTAGCCATAGCTCCTTCCTCAGACGCTAGTGTGAATCTCAATTCTGTTAGAGTCAGGGATGCTGGTCCTGGCGGTGACCATACAATCTGAGAAAAGCGGGGCAGAACCGCATTTTGCATCCAAAGTAAGTCTCAGGTAGGAAAGACCATAGATATAGATATGGAGGGGAAAGAAAAAGGCAAGAAATGTGATACTGTAACTCTGGTGAAAAAGAACAGGCCTATCTAAAATCAATACTATGTGGGGAGGAGGAAATTGTGATCTTCGGGTGGGTTGCCTTTTACAGCGCTAGTCTACTAAATAGCTCCAGCACTTTGCTAACATTAATTAAACCTCACAAACCCTGTGAGATAGGTAATCACTCTAATTAAACTGATATTCCAGATCAGTAAAACGAGACTTAGAATGCCCAAGGTCATGGAGGTGGTATGGCCCAGTTTAGCAGACAAAACTACATGTTCTCACATCTGATTACTCCCCTAGAAGGAGCACTCTCTCTTTCTTTCTCTCCATGTTTAGATTAAGAAGATATAATCATGATAGGATAAATAAACTTGATCACTGAGAAGTTAAACTGCAAGTTAATTTGGGAAGCTTAAAGACAAGATGGACAAATGTCTAGATGAATGATCCATATTCCATAAATAAAATATATAATATGCAAATTCCATTTCAATTAATTGCATTTATTTTAAAAATTTCCATTCAAATTGATGGTTTAGCTAAATGCATCAGTAAATCAAGAAATCCACGCACGTAAAGCATTCTCCATGCCACACAACAGCATATAAAAACACTGTCATTAGTTTGGAAAAAGAACACAACAGACAGACAGAAGGAACTCTTCTTGTTGCTATAACTACGGCATAACAAAGGTCAGCACTGGAAAGAAAAAAAACCTTTCTGGATTGAACGTTAACAACACAGGGATATTATCTTGAATTCTTCCTCTCCACAAATAAAAATAGAAATCCTTTTTTAAAATAGGGTTAATTGAAGATAAACTAAATGGAAAACACATATTTAAAAAACAAGCATAAAGAATGGCTTTAATTTCACATAAAATAGTGAGAATAATATCAAGAAAGCTGTACATTTGCAAATGGTATATCCAGGTTACATTGAAAGTCTAAAATTTCAATTTCAGGAAAAAAAATCAAAATTTTTTATGTTCACAAACATTTTATAGAAATTTCTTTATTGTATTGTATTTAAAAATGGCAAATTCAAAACATGATTTCAATTAATATTATTTGATAGGAAATGGTTTAAAATAAATCCTATTTTGAAGTTTTACAGAGCTTAAAAAGTACGATTTTTATAAGTCTAGTTTTATGTCTTTAAAAAGTAAATTTTAGAAGTAGCTCCATTATTAAAAATTCTTGAAGATTTTTTGTTGGTTGTTTGTTTTTATTAATTGGGAACATCCTATGTGGTAATTTAAAGAGTCAGAGACCTATTTGTAAAGTGTCTAGTGTCTGCATGAAAGCTCCATCTTAAACAAAGGGTCCACCTCTTCCCTTTGAGTTAAAAAGAACATAGGTTACCTGAGTTACTGAGTTTGGGGGTTTGACTGAGAATAAGGAGAGGGGTTGAGAGAGCAGACTCTTAACTTGATTTCCAGCATCCTATAAATCGTGTCTGGGAAGACTTGTGTGTAGAAGGAACGGATGCTGCCACATTCTGGACTGCGGTCACACCGAGCGCTCGTGGGCAGGGCAGTACTAAGTGCTTTCTGGTCAGTTCTCAACTGTAAATCTCACCACAAGGTTTCCACACTTCACCTTACTTTACCATTACTTATCTCTCAGAAGAGATTCACCTTCCAGAAAGCACACAGGTGGCCCTATGTCTAAGACAAATTTTCCTGGGGAAAAAGGCCAACAGGGGATGCCTTGATACTGCCAAGCAGAGGAAAAGAGAGACCCCAAAGAACAGCGTGGAGGGCTCGAATTGCAAACCGTGTTTAGATCTCTAAGTGTCTGGCAGCCTTTACTATGACTTAGTGTTTTGTACCAAAATTGACCCATTGTTCCCTGCACGAGTAAACACTTTGAAAATATCTGGAATGTTATTTGCTTTGGATTTGCTAATAATCCAATGAACAGAGCATACCCAATATTCATGGTAAAGTACAAGGAAGGCCATATCTAATCAAAATCAAGCTAAAAGTTAGGGAGCCCATGGAAGAAACATTCTTCTAGAGAATTCCTTTTTTAACCTACTCTAGAAAGTATGGATTTTTGTGTTTTGGGACAACCACTATTATACTACTGTCATCGAATATCAGAGTTGTAACTTTACAGAAATGAAAATGTATATGATGAGAAGAAATACCATGAGTAAATAAGAATGGGACTAGACCAAATTTGATCGAGCGAAGAATAATTCCAAACATTAATGCCTAGGATGATACTTGGTATATATCCGTCTAGTGTCCAAACCATATGTACAAACATATAAGCATGAGGTACTTGATTATTTTAGTTGATTGAATATGGTGTTAAGAAGGCCAAGATAATGGGTTTCACCTTGTGCACCCGTTATTTTCATTATCCTCAATTGTCACAGTTTTTATAGTTGGCGATGGCCAGCCATTCCATACACACATTCTGTTAGTCATTAGAAAGACACGGTACGAGAGTGAAGGTAGTGGGGAAAGCACGGGACCTAGTGTGTTGGCAGGTTGAAAGTGCCAGCTTCAAATATGAAGGTCAGCATTGTGATGGTGATGTATCGATACTTAACTAGAAGTGAAAGAAAATAACAGGTGTGCAGAGTATTGACTTGAAGACGTAATTTCATCAAATCTCAATCATTGAGCTACTACAAAAACTTCTGAAAATATCCTTAAAAATGTTCCGTTAAGGGATTTAAAAATATTTCATCGTATTGTAATAATTCATCGTACGCAATAGTTTCTTTTATGTAAATAACAGTACTTTCATTTTAGCTCCCGGTTCTTTATTAATTAAAAATTATTTTTTCCCTTCTGGTCGTAAGACAGATGATATTTTCTGAAAGAATTAGACTTGCTGGAGTAGAGAGTTCCTAGGAGTAATAGGAGATTAGACTCAAAAGACAGGGTCAGTTGGAGAAGGGCCTCGTACAGTTCATTTTATGAATTTTGCACTTTAATCCCATAGACAAAGGGGAAATCACTTCCATACATTTTGTGTATGCTCCTTTCCATGTGCATGGCACAGAATGTCAGGAACCCGCCATGTGGCTGGCAGCGAAGCTGAGACACAATCCCTAATGTTAAGACTGAAATTCTGATAAGGAAATAAAAATCCCAGGTAGAACTTGGTCATAGTCAAAGAAGAGTTAAAGAAATGTTTTCCTGTTTTGTTGTATTGTTATATTCCTTCTATGAAAAGTGTGGTTATTTAGTATATACATGTGAATTGCTATGAAAAGAGGTAGTCCTCGGAGACCATGAGCATGAATGGGGTTGTGGGTTCTCGGATATGAGGTGAGAGAGCTTCACACACTTTTCCGGACCTGCACGGTGGATATTTTCTTGTGACTAACAGGGAACACGAAGGTGGAGGGGGTTGGATAAAAGTTACCTCTGGGTTTTGAAAACACCAGCAGACAAGCTGCCAGTGCCCCACATGTATCTCCAAGTCAGTTTATTTTAGATTTATGGTATTTCCTCTGATTCTATGACTTCTGCTCTCTTTGTTCTTTGGTAAATTCTTATTTGAATATTCTAACCTTGGCTTGGCTACCCTATAGGTCTTCAGGAAAGAATAATTTGTTCATAGTTGCCAAACTTTCTGTAAAGTCATTACAACTGTTTTTAGCTTTTAGGGGTAATCTCCAAGGGTGGTAAACAGCAAAAAAAAAAAACAAACAAACAAACAAACAACCCCCAGGGGGGAAGAAGATTCTCAAGATCAGACTCAGGGCTTTGTGCTCTATTTAATCTGTTCAGCAGGTTATTCTCCTAGCGTTACTCTGTTTGGAAGATGGCCAGTTGTCTGCCAAAACTGTTTCTCCACGCCATAGCAGTGGAGTTGCATCTAGGCAGTGGCTGTCCAGCAATCTTTGCAACTAGGTGTAGGGTGTAACTAGTTCTTGACAACTGCGTGTGAGCTGCAGTGCTGTACTAAGTAATTTGCAGATATTTTATTTTGTCCTTGCAATAACCCTATGAGGTAGTTATTATTTCTATTTTATAAATAAAGGAACTGAGGCCCAGAGAAATTAGGTAACCTGGATTAGGTCATAAAGTGAGCATGGAACAAGTGTGAAATTGGTACCCAATCTGTCTACCGCCAAAGCCACTTCAAGACCAAGGTCTTTAAGAAGCCATCATGCCTCCTTCACGCCCTTCTGTCAGCTTGATACAGTTGATGAACAGTCTTTGGGGATGGCAAAGCCCCAAGATAGGAAGAAACTAGATGCATGGATGCTCATGCAGGAGAGTGGCCCTCTGACCTGAAATTCCCACCCTAGACTGTTCCGTGAGCAAAAAGTAAGCTTCTGTGGTTTTTGCATGGATAAATTTTGGAGTCTGTTACAACAGGATATGCTACCTTTTTAGAGATTCTGGGATAATGACGATGATATTGATCACGATCATGACGGAAAGCAGCAATACTTTAAAGGTATTTCATAACACAACACAAAATTTATGCAGAGAAGGGGATACCTTTTCAGGTGAGACTTAAGTTGGATTTTTTTTTTTTTAATTTCCCCATCAGGATATCTATGAACCCCCTGTACTGTTCCTTACTTCAGATAACAAAACACAGAAAGCAGAGTAAAGGCACAAACCAATTCCAGACAATTGGAAGCTGTAGTGGGTATTTTGCAGAGGAAACAAACCTTATGTTTTAGTGCTTCATAGAACTGTGGACCCTTAAGAGAGTTAACAGAGAACTGAGTGTTCTCAGCAATTGTTATCAAAACCCTCACGCATCACCCTTAAGCAGACAACATAGGACATAGACCAGCATGAGACACGGTAGGTTTGCAAGTGTCTACAGTAGTATAAAAAATTAAAGGCTGTGAGGTAGGGCAGAAAAGAGATTTTTCCCCTATCACATTTGGCTAAGGACGCAATCCTTAGCCTAGTCCCCTAGTGGAAAGGCCATGGATGCTATATCAAAGCCATGGGATATATTGTTTATAATTTGTTCTATATGTTCAATTAATGTCATATTAATGAAGGGCCTACAATCAGAATTAAATCTAAGGTTCTAGTATCCAGAGAAGGTTAATAATTATTGGTAGTGAGACAAGGGTAGAGATTATAAGCATAAGGCTTTGGAGGTAGACAGATTGGGTACAAATTTCACACTTGTTACATGCTAACTTTACGACCTAATCCAGATTACCTAATTTCTCTGGGCCTCAATCCCTTTATTTATAAAATAGAAAAAATAACTACCACACAGTGTTATTGCAAGGACAAAATAAAATATCTGCAAATTACTTAGTACAGTGTCTGACACATGGGTCATTAATAGTAGCTCTTATTAATTATTAAGACTAAGCGTTCTGTAGTTTTCCTTTGTCAGCCAGAAAGTAAAATTCTTTGGAATTTAGAGCATATTTTCTCTCATTTGTTTAAAATTTCATTTTGAAATTGAGCTTGAAGAGTCCCAAAATGGAAAGCATGAGAAAAGGAATTTCCAAAAAGGAAAATTTCCAGAAAAGAAAATTTGGCATGAGAAAGCATGATGCCTTTATTTAATTAAAAACATTGCTTATTTATAAACTTCAAAACTTCTAACATTGGACTGATATTTTAAATATTTTGAAAAGATGTTTAAGAATCTATCATCTTTCTAGAATGTTTTCACTCATTAACAGTGACTACATTTTCCTGATAAATTTCCTATGATGCTCAGCTCAAAAAAGAAAATATCAAATGGAAAATTTCCTTCCTTGCTTTTATAAGGCATTAACACAAATATAAAAATACCTTATTAACTGAAGTAACTACTAACCATCCCATTATTTTGTCTATAAATGCCAAATAACCAGTTATAACCAAACATAGTCTATGTTTTAAAAAACGACAAAACATGTATATTAATCAGTGAGTCACAAAACAATGTGTCCCCTATCACAATAGTTGTCCAGTTTTAAAAGAGCACCTTCATTTATACACACCACAGTTCTTGACATCTTATCAACAATCTATCCTCTATAGTTGGTAGAATCTTGGTATGGTCAACGTCAATCTTTTGAAAATTCAAATATCTTTCCAGCATTTTGTTCCTAAAAAGAAGCTGTTAGGATACTTTTCTTCCTTCTCTGAAACTACACTATTGCATTACCCTAGAATATAGTTTTAATTTAAAACTTTTACTCTGCTTTATAACACCAATTTAAACACTCTGAATTTTTTCTTTCCTACTCTATAACATCATTAGCCACTGATTTTTTTCTCTTAAAGAAAATTATTTTAAGATATTCATAATTCTATATCTTATTTTATAACTATTTCTACTCGAGTATAGTTCAATAGTAGGAAACATGTATTCAGAAATATCTCCTGGCTACATTTATGAATGAGTTTTGACCTGCAGTAAAATGATTTATGTTTCCATTAACAAACTATTTTTTCCCAAACGACAAGAAGTGAAATGCTAATCACATTCTAGGATAACACAGAGTTAGACCTAAAAGTAGTTTTTGCTTAAGTAAAGTTTGGAATTAAAAATAGGGCAGTGAGTTAAAAAATCTGATTTAATCTTTGCAACTCCCAGATGGAATAGTAAAAGAGGGAGGAGGGAGAAGAGAAGAGAAGAGGAGACAGAGACTGAGATGAAGACTGATTTTGAGATGGGTCAAGCCCCACATCACCAATTTCTGACATTCTGGCGTCATAATATTTCAAGGGTCTGAACCACCAGAACACCATCCCCTTACTTAAAAAATCTAAAGGATCATGATAAAAAAAAAAAAAAAAAAGTCTTCCCAGGCACACCAGGAACATTATTCAAAGCCCCATGCGGTAGGCAGGGCATGAACTAAGAGCCTTCTGCAAACATGACCTTTTTATCAAACTCCCTGTCTCGCCTCGCTCCTCCCAACGCGCAGACAAGTTTATTGACACCCCCGGGCTCCCGTGCAGAGAGTCAGGGGGACAGAGCCGGGGACACGCCCTGGTCCTCCCCTCCCTCCCGCGCGGCCGTCTCCGGAGCAAAGAGCAGCAGCAGCGGCGGCCTCCGCGCTGGGCCGGAGCGAGCCCGGCGGGGCCGTGAGCGGCGGGGCCGTGAGCCCGGCGGGGCCGTGAGCCCGGCGGGGCCGTGAGCGGTGGCGGGGCCGCGTGCGCCCCCGTCCCCGTCCCCGTCCCCGTCCCCGCGCGGTTCGCAGCCAATCGCCGGGAGGTGTCCGCGTCCCCGCGTCCCCGCACCTCGGCGCCAGCCACCCCGCCCCCACCCCTCCCCCGCCCCTCCCCCGCCGCCGCTCGCACACACACAAACAGCGCAGGGCGGCGGGGGAGCGACTCCCGCTCCCTCTCTCCCTCCCTCCCGCGCACACGGCGGCCGGACGCGAACGGGAGCAGCGCGCAGGGAGAGCAGAGACCACCGGCGACAGCCCCGCGCCCGCACACACGCACGCCCGGCTCGTCCCCCCCACCTCCTCCTCCTCCTCCCGCCCCCACCACCACTCACACCGTCTCCTCCTCCTCCTCTCTGCAACAAGAAAAAAAAAAGCCATTTACAGGTATTTTTTTTTTTTTTTGGATCCGCATATTTATTTATCCGCCCCCCCCCTCCCCAACAGTTTGTTTACAAGTATTAAAGTTGTAATTGGGAGCTGCCAAGACACATCTGGATTTGTGTTTCTTTGTGTCAGGGGGTGATGTGCAACTAATTAAAGGCAGACTGGCAGCGTCTGCAAATTCTAAGGCTTCCCCAAATAAAAAGAGACTGGTAAGTGATTGTTCTTTCTCTTTCTCTGGCTTTTTTTTTTCTCTTAAATGTTTGCTGTCCGTTGGGGATTGTGAAAGTAGATATTAATGCTGGACTCCAGCAACGAAAAGCGTCGCTGTATTAATTTATTAATTAATCTGCACCCGCCCCTCCTCCTGAATGTTAAATATGACCTTTGATCTCTGTGTCTCTGGTAGACCAGACATATGGTATTAGGCATGTACAGCCACATTGTGTAAAGGCAAAACAGGATCATGATGTGTGGATCTCTGATTTAGCTTTGCCATAGGACTACAGTTATTTGTATGTGTTTTATTTTGTTTTTAAATAAAATCCAAACAATAGCTGTGGGTTAGGTACCTTTTTTCATGCTCCAGAGAGGCATTGATTAAACAATAATGACCTGGATACTGGGCATAACCATTTTCTACAGTTTCTGGTGGCTTTAAACCTTGAGGTAGCAAGGGGGGAGGGGATGGCAATCAGAAAAGCAAGGAAAGCTTCTGTTTGGAAACACCACTCTAAGACTCTGAAAAAGGGACATGAAATTATTTCTTTATTTGGAACAAGGTCAAAGACTAAAATGTTGAAATTTTCCCCTCCGCTCAGGGTGATGATATCTAATCCATGGTTGGCATAACTAGTTTTTACTGAGTAGCAGTTATTATGGTCTTGCAGTTACAATGTGATTCTCAGAAACTGAAGCTATAAGCATATTCTTGCTGTATCTTCCCCTACCCGCTTCCAGGCATCAAGAATATTTAGCCAGGAGCATTTTGGGGGCACCCTTTGTATGGCCATCAGACCTCAGAAGGGAGGTTTTCCCTAATGGGAAACCACAGAGGTGGTTCCTGAGTGATTAGGGACTTGCTGTGATTGAAAGATGCCTGCTAGCTTCTAATCCAGCCTGGGGTGAGGTTCCTTATCTTGATTTACTTTGCCTAATAGGGATTTGTTTACATAAACTCCTCTTTTTAGGGTACCTCATCAGCAGGTCTTGAAGTTTTTGCACTTGGAGTTTGGGCACAAATGGCTCATTAATCTAATTATAAGCATAATTACTGTAATTGATAACCATTTTGAACTCTGCATATTTGAGACTGAGACTGCTGGGCCCCCATGAAGAATTCCCTGAACTCCACATTCTAGACCAATCTGTGGACTTCCAAAGATGTCACAAAAAGATATTCTGGCAAAAAAAAAAAAAATCTGGAAACAAAGAAACTGGTTTTTTAGGTGAATATACACTTTATGTCTTTGCTTTACTTCTTGAAAGGCTGTGATGTGCTCTCCCTCTGCAATAAACAACTAAAATACCTCTTCCTAAAGCATAATAATGGCCTGGAAGCAAAGAGATGAATGCAAATACCCAGTTAACATTAAACTTTCCTCCTAAAAAGAGCAAAAGAAGAAAATCATTTTTAATGGTTATTTCTTCAGATGAACAATGCCTTAAGAGATCTCCCCTTTTACCCAATGTAAAAATCAGTGATTGTGAGAAATCCTTTTTTTAAAAGTCCCACGCTTTCCTCTTGTCTTGGGAAGAGAGAGCAATCTTCATTAGGAATGATTGGGAATATTCTTACAGAGGCTGCAGGCGCTTGGTTTAAAACCTGTGACATTGCTTGTATTTTTTTTTTTTTAAATTTTATCTAGTCCGTCATTTTCCTCCTTTCTTTTAAACAAGTAGAACACCATCCTCTTATTCCTCCCACCCCAAGCCCCACCACCAAATGGCTTGTACAATTGAGACCTGTCCTTGGTCCATTGAATTAAGACCCTAACAGAGCCAGCTGTGCTGGGATTCAAACTAATGACCGCAGACACAGAAGGACACCGTGGCAGCTGGTAGTTCTTTCTTTCCCTGCCTCTTTAGTTCAGATTGTATGTGGGCAGTTTCTGAGCTCTCAGCGGTATTGTGTTTGCTTACAGTTTATACTCGGATGCATTGTAGACTTTCTCAGTACTTCATCTGCTAATTTCCTGTGCATTTCCCTCCTAGGGCCATTGCTGGTTTCTGCTCCCAGCGTCTGCATGCCCAGGCAGCACTCGTTCACACATTTCATAACGTTTAAATGCCCTCTGCTTCTAGGTAGCGTCGCCCTCCCACCCGTGATTTGCATGTCTTTAGCGCTGCAATTGCCTTTTCCTCCGGCATTTGTCACCCGGCTTCCCTCCTTCCCCGGGTCCCCGGGCTATTAATGCGTTTTCTCAGGAGGGTGATGAGAATAGGGGGGAGGAGCTGCGGTTTGCAGCGGGGAGGGGGCGGGGGGCTGGGAACGCTGGGGGGAGGGGAGCGGGGGGTCGTGTCTTGACGATTGTCATGCAAACGACCCGACGGAGGACTGCGAGAGCTGGCGGCGTCTGCGGCGGGGCAGTGACGGAGGCTGTTTATTTATTTTTAATCCCTCTCCTCGTGCGGCGCGCTGGAAATGACTTTCTTTATTTTAGTTGTAACAGTTGGAGGATAATGCAAAGGAAGACGCAGCCTGGGGATTCGCCGTCTGCGGACATGCGCCCGGGAGAGGACTAGAGCGGCCCTCGCCTCGCGCCCCCGCCCCCGCCGGCGCCGCCGTCGCCCCCTCCCCCTTCTCCGCCCAGGGGTCGGACCAGGCGGTCCCCACCTCCACGCTGCACCCCTTCTTCCCGCCCTGCACCATGAACACCAACGTCTGCGTGGAGCCGGGGCCGGGCCCCGAGGCGCCGGGCCTGCCCAAGGAGAGCCACCTGCCCGAGGGCGCGCTCGGCAGCCTGGCGGAGTACAGCTCGGAGGTGGAGCGCTACCGCTCCTTCGCCAGCTCCTTCTACAAGAGCGGCGGCGGCGCCTTCCCGCAGGCGGCCAAGATCGCGCGCATCACCACCCCCATCTTCCCGGGCAGCGCCGCCGCCGCCGCGGCCGCCGCGCGCATCGGCATGTCCCCGTGGAACTGCGACAACGCGGCCACCGCCGCCGCCACCGCCATGCTCTGGGGCAGCGGCGGCGGCGGCGGCGGGGGCCGGAAGCCCTCCTCCTCCTCCTCCTCTTCCTCCGCCGCCGCCGCCGCCGCGCCCGCCCCCGCCGCGCCCCCCGGCGGCAGGACGGGCGCGCACCCCCGCGGCGACGCCCCGCGGCTGGGCAAGGCGGGCTGCGCGCCCGAGCCCGCGCTGCAGATGGCCAACGCCAACTTCCTGTCGCCGCTGTCGCCCGAGCACTGCAGGCCGCTGGCGGGCGAGTGCGTGAACAAGCTCAAGTGCGGCGCGGCCGACGCGGAGATCATGAACCTGCCCGAGCGCGTGGGCACCTTCCCCGCGCTGCCCGCGCTGGGCGGCCTCTCGCTGCCGCCGGGCGTCATCGTCATGACGGCGCTGCACTCGCCCGCCGCCGCCTCGGCCGCCGTCTCGGACAGCGCGTTCCAGATCGCCAACCTGGCGGACTGTCCGCAGGGCCACGCCGCCGCCTCCTCCGCGCCGTCCTCGGGGGGCGCGGGCGCCGCCACGCCCGCCAAGAAGAAGCGGAAGCGCTGCGGCGTGTGCGTGCCCTGCAAGAGGCTCATCAACTGCGGCGTCTGCAGCAGTTGCAGGAACCGCAAAACGGGACACCAGATCTGCAAGTTTAGGAAATGCGAGGAGCTCAAGAAAAAACCTGGCACTTCGCTAGAGGTCAGAGGGGACGATTTCTTGTTTCCGAGCCTGCCCCCGTCCCTGCTCGCGCCCTCCCCGCTGCAGGGGCTGCTGGCGGGCTGCGGCGTGCAGCGCGCCTTCCCGGAGGCTGCGCCCGGGCTGTGAGCGGGGGGCGCGGAGGGCACGGCCGCTCCCCTGCAGGGCAGGACGCCCCCCTGCCCTGCACCTGGCACCGCCCCCCCCCCCCGAGCCAGGCAGGGCACCCCCCTGCACTGCACCTGGCACCGCCCCCCGCAGCCGGGCAGGCCGCCCCCCTGCACTGCACCTGGCACCGCCCCCCTGCCAGGCAGGGCGCCCCCCCTTGCACCTCTGTTGGGGAAATAGTGCAATTGGCTTGAAGAATCAGAAGTTTCTCACTCAATATGCTCAACCTTTCCCTTTGGGGGCTTCAAAGCCCCCCCCATATTAGAAAAGAGGGGACGTCTCTGCCCAGAGGACTCATCCTGTACACACTCATTGGCTAACAGACCTAGGAGTGGCCCAGTTAGAATGATGAAGACACAGGTTGTGGCACACAGGCCCATGTTCTCATAAAAAAAATGCAGCAGTGATCACTGAAGCTGAAATACCTGGATTCGAAAGAGGATTTGCTAACCCCTTCTAGAATAGTTTTCCTCTTCACCATGGCAGCATGTTTCTGTTTCCTGTGGTGTTTTCTACATAGCTGATGTTTTTTTTTTTTGAGAAAGTGGAAATAATATAGAGGGCTGATCTCCACCTGCGGTTTTCAAGGAGGCGTGACTTAGAATTAATTAAAGGGATGCAATTAGTTAATTTCAGGACAGGTGATGGTGATTTTGGTTAAAGGTTATTTTATGTAGTTTCATAAATGAATGATTTCTGAAACTCAAGTTATCGAAAAACAAAAAGCGTTTCCCTGGGGCTCTGCATTTGACAAAGTAACCATTATTTTGTGGCTGCAAAATTGTTCAATGCACCGAGTGCGGTTGTGGTGGATACCTACTATGGTCAATTATAGTTTCTTTTACCTCTATGTCCTTAAAACAGACATTGTACAGGTGAGCGATCACCGAAGTCCTTGTGAAATTAGGCTTTTAATTATGTTAAATTCAAAGACCCGATATGTTTGATGGAAATTTCGTATGGTGTCCTGATCAAAACAGAAAGGAGAAAGGTGAAAAATCACAGGTAAATAGTTTTGGTGGTGTATAGACAAATAATCATAGTTAGTCCCTTGATAAAATTCACAGAGTAGATGTTAAATGTTCATGCATACATGAAACTGTAGGCGGCGGATTTAGCATTTGGGAACATTCCACCGGCTGGATTGTAGGGTGAGAGTGGCTCTCATAAGTTGTCAGAAGGAGGATACTTGTGCATTCTTTTAAAAATTGTGAGCACTGTTTAGAGGAGTTTTCATTACGAAGAACTGAGGAGTGGTCTTTAAACAGATAAAGAGAAGGATTAAAGATCTTTATTATAGGTTTAAACACAAAGAAAATACACTTTTAAAGAAAACTTATTTGTATAAATCAAAGCAGATAACACTTTGGGATTCCAAAAATATCAGAATTATATTGATATCATTATTGATTATGATCAGCTCCTTCGAAGTATTGCATTTATTTCTCTTAATAAGAGAAATCATCTCTTGGTTGAAACTTTAACTTTACTCCAGGGTGATTTATTACATTTCCTTTGGCGACTCTCTTTAAGTAAAGATAATCGCAACTATGATGCAAATCCGTGTAGTTTCTTAGGTGGTGTTAGCTTTGGAATTCTGTTTTCTGGATTAATTTCTTGTAACTTCTCTGGGTCTTAAGGACCATTGGAAATTAAAATTCTGTTCATATTAAAATTTCCTGCTAATGCCCAATTGATAAGGACTACATACTATTATTTTCCCTGTTGAAATGTAGTATCTAGGATTGTAGATGTGGTTCTGGTGTTAGACCTGATGTTAGTTAGACCCATGGCACTATGTGGGTAGGTAGTGGATGGGACCACTGAATAATTCTTATTTATATGGTAAATAACCCCTCTGGAGGAGCTTGATATGAGCACCAATAGGTTTTCCGCACAAGTTTCTATGCCGACGTGTCAGTCTAAACACATTTGACAAATTTCCTTTTTTTCTTTTGGTAGTTTTCCCTCAAGTTTGTTGTGATGTTCAGATTCTTCAGTTATTTTGATTACAAAATCCCATAAAAATCACCTTTTCTTCTTTTGTAAAATTCTCGTGAAGTTCTATTGATCTTCAGAAGATGAGTTGTGAAAAGAAGAACATTTCTCCCTTTGTAGAACTCTCAAGATCTTTTCCTAACTGCAGACCCCTTCCTTATCAGAGCGTGCATTGCAAATCAAGGTTAGGATGGTTAATGGAACACGGTTTGCCTGAAAGAAAGAAAAAAAAAGTTCTTAAAATTGACTGTGATTCTATCTAGGTCATTAAAAAAGGCAATGGCAGTATGACTGCCGCAAACCCATGGTAACCACACGGTTATGGTTGTGGGAAACCATCCGGGCTGACGTCACTAACCAAGGCTGGAGCAGGGGTTCGACGGAGGTGGAAAGTCCCTCTGCTGACCTGGCTTCCCGCCTGATTTGGTCCATCATCCTATGAGGAAATGTTTTAGAGATTCTTGGACTCCTGGCTGAGGGTAGTGATTTGGTGACTCATTACGGCTAGGACTGCGCCTTTCAGGTGTAAACTTTGTAGCTAATATTTGTTGGCTTTGAGTTATGAGCATCAGTGAACATCTGGATCATAATCATAACATATATTCTTATTTATCACTTCAAGCCTCCTGTGTCCTTCTTCCCTTTGACTTGTTCTCATCCCAAAGGCTGGAGGCATAATCAGATTTTTTCGGGTGAGTGAACTGAAATTAAGACAGACTTACATGGATGTGTTGGGACACTCGCCCACAGTTTTTTAAAGCCTCCCCTCTAGCATTCCTTTGAAAACTGCTTTAGTTGTTTCTATGATACATTTTTATGCTTAGTCTCACTTTAAAAGCATCTCCATGCTAGAAAAATGTTTATAAAATCACCCCTTGATAATAATCAGTGTGATAATGCACATAAAGCGTTTCATTTTTCTATATTTTGCACTGTATGTTTGCATATGGCACTGTGTATTTATTTTATTACTCTATTAAAAATAGCCACTAATCGTTCCAAGCAGTCATTACCAGTGCTGCATGCCCCTTGTTTGACAAAACCTATTTTAAAAACTTGTATTCTAAATGATCAATGTTAAATGCCTGGATATTTTAAGAGACGTGGGATTATATAGGAGATCCTTATGATAATAAGATATATAACAACACTTTGTCTCTTGCAAAAGTAATCCTTCAGTTTTTTTATTCACAGCTCTTACATTTCTGATGCTAAAATGTAACTTTTTAAAATATCCCAATCTGATACGGCCCAAGGGATAAAGTTGTCCCGTGGGCAACCCCAACCCTTAGTCCCTGAACATTGTTCAGGTGACATGATTGATCTCTGTGGGACAGCATTAGAGACCACACAGATCTGGTTTCTCTCCCATTAGTTGATTTATAGAATCACATTAGTCAGCGGTGCCTCCGGAGGGTTCCCTGCCCCCACTCTTGGCTCTCTTCTCTGCAAATCACACATGCACGCCACCTCCCAGGGGTTTGGTGAGCTGGAGGAGTGACTGGAGAGGGTAGGTTATAGTGAAGACATTGAGAAACTGGAAAATTAGGGAAAAGAACCATTCCGTGTCTCTCTTTTCTTTTCTCTCTCTTAAATATTTGTTGATGGTATAGACCAACAATAATTTTCCCACAGGTTAGGGTGAGCTTCTAAGGGATTTGGTGGAAAATATCCAGATACCGTCCCAAATGTGGTAACTTGCTTCAGAAGTGTTTTAGAGGAGGAGGGACATAGTGTCTACACTATTAAATTCTAAGAGCCCAACCATATAAATGGCAATTGTCAAATTCTGGACAAAGTGCTGTCTGCAGTTTGTGCAGGAACATGGCACCTGCCTCCTGAGGAAATTCATTTGCAGACCAGGCATAAAACAGGTGTGTCACGCAAACAGAGCCCATAGAGCTAAGCAGCGAAATAAGTCAATAATCGCACATGTGATAAGTTTTTGAAATTTGGTGGCTTTAAAAAAATTTATGGATAAAATATAAATGTTTCATGTCTTAAATGGAAACATCCACCAGTTTGTCATTTTATGTCATAATTTAAAAATGGGTTTTCAATTTTTAGTTTCAAGAATTAAAAACATGCCAGTAGAAAAATATGAATTTTTGTTTTAATCCAAAAATGCAAATATATAATTGACTATAAAGAGGAAAGAGGAGTTTTTTCAATAAATTCAAAAAAAATATGACAGCATATTAGCGTTAGAATGTAACATAGAAAGAATGTGGGAAAAAGATTTTGAATTTTATAAATGATAAGAAAAACTCAGAAAAGTTTAGACTAAAGCCACAAAACAGATTTGTGGCCAAGGCATCAAATGTAATACCAGTCCAGTGAGATTCATTTTCTATCACTAGGTTTAATACAAAGGAGTTGTTTTTATATACTTTAAAACATTTAATAATGTTATACACAATAAATACATGCAATTTTATCTGTTAATTAAAAAAGATTGTTAAAAGAAGCATACATTTTTAATAATTCCCAAATGAAAACAATACCCTCACCCTCCAAACATCATGTAAGTTCTAAGTAATCTTCTAGATGGCAATTAAGAATAGTAAAATAAAGCAATTAAAATTTATTCACAAATTATACTATAAGAATGTTTGAAATTCAACCATCATCAGACAAAATACAAGCAGTCAGCAAATAAGAACAAATTAAATAATAATAAACGTTAGACATCAATTTAGTCACATAAAAATATCTGGATATTTTAAGAATGGAAAATGTTGGCTATTAAACTATTGAATTTTAAAGTTTTTAATGACTTGATTACTGAAGTATTGCTGCATATTTGATTAGTCCTAGCCATCTGTTATTCTGGATGAATAGTTCCATTTTGCTTAGTCAGACTTATAGATTGATAAATATATAATAATTTAATAAAATAGCCTAGAAAACTAAAAATTTAAAGGTATGCAAAAAGGATAGGCATTTGATCCATATTTGCTCTAGTTGGAACATCATTTTGTCAAGTTCCAGACTGAAAATCTATGTTGGGGTAACCCCGAAGACATTCTTGGAATATTCTTTCTGGAAACACAGTTAAACATGAAATTATGTGAGCATTTCCCAGGGATAGTTGACAGCGTGTTTTTTAAACATCTTCTAAATTTGTTGGTGCTCTCAGTATTTATGGCTTAACCTTAGTCAATCAGATTGTCTGAATATACAGTTCACTTTTACCAGAAAACAATTCACTTTAATTTTACTTTGAAAAAGGCTAGCAAAATGTCCTGCTGTTCAACAAATTTCATAAAAGTGGATATGCTTCAATTTCTTAAATTTATTTTTACTCACATTATACAGAATACTAAAAGTAAACTCCTGCATCTGTCACTTAGAAATATCTATTAAATGTAATAGGTTAAATAAATCAAGATTTATTTAAAGGCTCATGTAAATATACAAACTGGAGAAAGGACTACTGCTCTTGTAGTTTTCCTCATATTCCTAGATTAGTTTTTAAAAAGCAAAAATGAACCAAAAATACATGGTGAAGTCCAGTCTTTCTGCGTAGTGTGCTTCTCTGCCACGGATTAGAATGTCAGATATTCTTGACTAGGAAAGTAGAGCATTCTAGGAAGCATGATTTTTATAAAAACCGTTGTCAAGACAGTATTTTGTTTTTGTGATCCGTGTAAATTTTGAGGATTTTGTGCATTCATAGTTTTGTTCTTTCGTGTGTGCTTCAGTCTTAACATGCTTTTTAGTCTGTTATTGTGCTCCTTGGAAGTCTCAAAATATTGGGGGAGGGGCACAACAGTGATTTTTATCCTCAAGTGGTATCTTGTTCCGTCACATGCAAACACCTGTCCTGAAACAGAGTTATTCTACAGGGTGATCGAAAAGCCCCCTCCACTCTGCATCAGACGTTTTCTGTTGTGTGTTGAGTTATGTTGCACCAGGCTTCAGACGCGACAGCCATTTAATAACGTTGAAGACTTAGCTCTGCAGGGGCTAAAAGGATCCCAGCAGGCTTGTTAACTTCTACTCTAAAACATTATGAGAAATATTTTTTCCTCTGTGAAACTTCAGGGCTTTCTCTTAATTTATTTTAAAAGCATAAGAATCCATAGCTAGGTGTGAGATCGAGCCTGCTGAATTTTTTTCTGTTTTCCTGTTTCTTAATATTTAACCCATCTATTTCACATTACATTTCTTACTAAAATAGTGGCAAAGGAAAGAAGTACATTTTCAGAGAACTCATATTTAAGATGTATTTCTTTGGCAGACATGAAATGAGATATAAATTATATTCAGGAAATGTACTATCATCCTCCTGGCTTTTCATTTCTTTCTAATTAAAAATTACATTTGGGCCACATGGCCACGTAGTCAGGTAAGACGTGTGGGAAGAGCCACTAGTGTCAAGTGACTTAGCAACTGAACAACGTTAGGTACCTCAGGGTACTTTCTCTGATCATTTCTTATTATTTCCTCATCAATAAGATGGGGGTAATGATAATCCGCATCACAACTCATGCAGTTTAAGATTCTTTTCAAACTAAAAGATACTATACAATTTCTCAGTCCTATTTTCAGGTTATCAATAAGAGTGGAGAATAAGGCAACCGTATTTACAAATAATTCAACACACCGACAGGTCACTTAACGGTTTTCAAACATTAAAGCCCAGGTAGACTACTTTGTGGCATGTGTTTTCTAAATATTTGTTTGAATCATCCATGTTGGCGAAGATCTTGGCTTAGTTTACTTGGCGAGAGACAAGCAAGTTTCCTTGGTCCTACACCTGCATTGTCAAAGGTGCTGGAAAACTGAGCAAATTACCTAGTGGAGTTAGTCCATGGGGTGTGCCAATTTGGGTAATTTAGTGCTCTTTCTCCTTGCTCACCAGGCACACCACCACTATTAACCCTGTATCTTTTAATAGATAATAGATGTGTGTGTGTGTGTGTTTCATGTTACTAACCTGGTACCTTCCTTTGTCTCCTCTTTTCTTTCTTTGGACAGACACAGGCAGTTATTCTAAGTGTGAATCAGTGAGTTCAAGAGAATCATTGTAAGAAAGAAATGAATTCCAGTTGGAAATATATTTAACAAATACGGGAAATTGCAAATATTTTAAAAATTTGGAAAATTGGAAGTACATATATGTTAGTATCAGTATGAAATAAAACAGGTAGATGTGCATTTTGAGATAAAAAGTGAATAGGCAGAGATTTTTTTTCTTTTTTCTTTTTAATAAGAAGAGAGTTTTTGTAAAATGTAATTAAACAGTAATAGGAATAAGGATAGGTCCTAAAAGATTTGTAATACTAACCAAGAAAGATGAAGAACAAAAGAAAAGGGAATATTCAAGCCAAGTTACAATGCAGTATTAGAAGGAACTTTGACAAGATGGGATATGATGTCTACTTTGCTTTGGTAGTTACAAAAGTTTTGTAGAGTGGAAAATATATAAAGGAAAGATAATTTCTTTATGACTTGACAATACTTTTTGTTTGAGAGTCAAAGCTGAGGCTTGAGTGGAGTGGCAGATGAATTAGAGATAAGGAAAAACAGATTGTGTTATAGCTGATGTTATTATTTTTACTTATGCCTTTGAAACATTTGGTAGAATAATTCCAAAGTGTAACTAAAAGAGAATACTTCCAAGATGGGTGGAAAAATGGTATCCCATTTGTGTCTCTTCTGCATTTAAATAGATATTTCAGAAAACATTCTTGAAAAAGTAAAGTGTCAAACTATGGGGAAAACTGTGCTGAAAGTGCTGGTTTTTTTGTTCAAAGACTTAAGAAAAAAAAAGAAAGGAAAAGAAAAAAAAAAAACCCTAACTCCACCAAACTACAACTGGATGATTGATGGTATCAGAAGGCTAGGGATTAAGAAGAAGAAGAGACAGGGATGGATGTTTATATCAAGAAGAGTCGTGGACATCTCTGCGTATTTCAGCAAATCTGGAAAATTCCGGGGAAGATATATTTCCTCCAAAACTTTAGAAAGTGAAAAGAAATTAAATACATTTTAAAAGGAATAGAAGATCATATAAATTTAATTATGTGGAAATGGTGAGAATTAGTGATGGAGAATCAGTGGTAGTAAAAACGCTTTGCCGTGGAGTGACTTCTCTGCTGTCATTGCTCTTTTTTGTAGGTTAAATCAGATAAGTGATGGTTTTAATGGAGTCAAGAATGAGGAAAAAAAAGATAAAATTAGCAGTTGTACATAGATGGATATGAAGTGAGAAGATAATGGAATCTAATTAAACATTAAATATTTTGTGTGGTCTACTTTTAATGTATGAGAATCAAAATAGAGAACATGGCTTGTTTCCATCCCAAAAGAAATATATTGGATCTTCTCTGGAAGGCTGCTGTATGTAGAGCTAGGGTTTTCGACTTTCCTTATGTGATTCTTTTCACATGCATGTGTTTTTGTATGGTGTGACGTGTGCTTTTCAGATGGCAGGTGACTACGTCAGAGGTTCGTGAAACCAACGTGTGGGCTTACCACCACGATTTTTAGAAAGTAGAGTATGATAGAATTAAGCAGAAAATATGAGTTCATCACATGTAGTAAGAGTAATAAGCATTGTTAAACTTCTGTTTTGGTCACATATGTTTACATGTATGAGCATGCATGTGCTGGGCTGCTGTGTCAACTGTGTTTATAAGCACAGGTTGCAGCTGAGTTTGGAAAACACTAGTTTAGCAAAAGCAACGTTACTTCGAACAAGTCTGTAGTGAGGAAAGAACTTATATTTGAACACTGTTGACAAGATAAAGAGTAAAATTTAAGTGTGTTTGTATAGATAGTATGTCTTTACTTCTTCCAGGCAGGTCTATACCATGTCGTTTGTTCATGAATACCTGGTATTACTAAGCACGTAGTAAACCCTTACTAAATTTAAATCAATTTAACAAATTTTAGGTAGGAACTGTTATCTTCTAAGACTTATAATAAGTCCTCTGGCTACACATATACATATATGCATACGTATGTATACACGCATACACATACACACACACATCCTGGCTTAAGGAACCCAAACTTTTATTCCTAACTGCCCTTTTTTCAATACCCATATAATTCTCCAACTCTAGGCCCCTCAGCCAAGGTATTTAGTTCCCTGTTCTTATTTTTAATTCTTAGTCACAAAAATGGACACATTTAAAAATAGCGAGGTTGAAATCTTAGAAAATTCTGGAAGCAATCTCACGCCTATTGAAAAGATTCCTCGATTCATCGTTGGTTTAGTTCTCCACATCCTGATAAGTAATACAGACTGATTCACTGTCTCCCTTGCTATGTCGTATGGTTCCATGGTGTAGTATTAAGTTTCCTGTTCCATTTCAAGGCATGTTTTACTGAGTACTGGAAACCTTTGCTTTATCTGAGTAAGAGAAAAGCTACGTTGGAAGAGGACAAAATAAAGGAAGGAAGAAAAGGAAGGAAGGAAACGCAGGCGGGCTACGGGATTGCTACAGATTTAAGGGAGATAGAAAGGACCACGTTGGCAGAAGGGATTGTCATGCGCAAGGTCTTCGTGAGTCTGTTTTAAATAAGAAAATAGTAGGAATAGTGACTGTCTCAGAATGTATGGGAAGATGTCACGGGTTCTGAGTTCAGGCCCAGTAGAACCACTCAGCATTGTTTCTTTTCATTTACCATAGTAGAAAAACTAGTTTCAGGGACACTAACTACCTTTTTTTCTAAAAAAAAAAAAAAAATTTTCTCTTTAAGAGTAATTCTCAAGTCTGCAATTAGAAGCATAGAAAGGCCAAGATGGGAAGACTAACGCTCAAACTGAATGATGGTGCCAAGGATACAGAAGCCATCCAGCATCCGTAAACAACCACTTGTTCAAAACATCAGTGCCCTGTCCAAGTGCTTGGAAGGAGAATTTCCTGAAAAAATACTGAATTGCACCTATAGAAAAGCCTCCAGAAGAATGACAGTAGAAAGAGGATTAATCACTACATCTTATAAACTACATGACTGGAAAAAGTTAGGCTTATGAATTTACTTAGCTAGTTAGTTAACTATGGAAATGTGATTACGTTTGCACAAAGATAGAGCACATGATACTTACAGAAAAAGAGGTCATCGTGAGAACGTCCCGAGGAGAAATCAGAATCTAAATACTCGGGGATTTGCTCTAGAACACGATATGCTAACGTCACATGAGGGAGAATGCTTAATAGTGTGTGTCTTTTTCATGATGGTAGAGGAACCAAAATATATTTCTAAACAGCTAAAAAAATAATAATTTGATAAAGATTAAAATAATTGGCGATTGCATACATTTCAGTTTTATTATGTAAAAAGAAAATTAAAGGGAAAGACCAAAATGTCAAAGTCAGAGTGATTGTGAATTTGAGCATTTGGTGTGATGGCCACAGAGTTAAGAAAGCGAGAGAGAGAGAGAGAGAGAGAGAGAGAGAGAGAGAGAGACAGACAGACAGAACTCATGCCGCGTGTGCACATACATGCAAGCCCACCAGAGAAAGTGGTGGTGGGGAGGAAGGGAGGGTCCCCAAAATCTATATGTTGGTCTTAGAAGTATAGTTTTAAGCAAGTATAGTTTAAGAAGTATAGTTTAAGCAAGTTTTGGTGATAACATCTAATTGTTTGAAATATTTGAAATTAGTGCTTAGTTCATGGACAGAAAGCAAGCTATGATTTCTAGGCTAGGTCTATCCCAGTGGTTGAATATGATGTATCTTTACAGATGCTGGACCAATGAAGTTCAGTGACTGCAGCCAAAATGCTGCTTGTCTTAGCCTAAGAGAGAAATGTCTATCAAACTTATTTTCACTTTTCCATAATGTTAAAAATATTTTCAAATTCTCAGATCTGCAGTAATCAAAGAGAATCACCATAATTTGAATTGCTTATGGATGTCAGGTGTAGCTGCTGTGTTTTATTTTAACATACATTAGAGGCTGTCCAAACTGTAGCTTTGATAGGTTAAACAGCTCCTATTTCCTCATATTTTATGTGAATATTTCTTCTCTTCAATAAAAAAAGTGATAAAGTTAATACAATTCACTGACAGCTTTAGAATTCACCAAAAGTTTCAAAATTGTCGAACAATGTGGTCAGGAAAAAAGAATGCTGGTTGTTTTTTTCACGGCTAATTACCAACAATCTCACTTAGCAGTATTGTTCATTCAACAGGAATTACTAGAACAACTTTGAGAGGAAATTGAATTATTGAATTTTCGTACATGTTTTCATATATATACATATTTATTCAGATTCTATAACCATATGTATTTATATATACTTACACATGGCAAATGAAATATAAACATGAATATATATAAACTATTGTAATCATTCTTGACAGTATAGGATTGGTATCATTAACCTAATTTTTCCTTTTTTGTCTCAACTTTATTTTTAATTTCCTTTCATACTCCTACTTAATACATAAGTTAAAAAATTAACATAATACATAAATTAAAAAATACTGTATAACATTGTTTTTGAAAAACACCTCTTTAATTTGTGGATCCTTGAAGGATTTTCCTCTCTCTGCTTACCGTAGTGTCTTCATCCTATAGTCCATTTTTATTTATTTATTTATTTATTTATTTTGAGACAGAGTCTCGCTCTGTTGCCTGGGCTAGAGTGCTGTGGCATCAGCCTAGCTCACAGCAACCTCAAACTCCTGGGCTCTAGGTATCCTCCTGCCTCAGCCTCCTAAGTAGCTGGGACTATAGGCACGCGCCACCATGCCTGGCTAATTTTTTCTATGTATTTTTAGTTGTCTAGCTAATTTCTTTCTATTTTTAGTAGAGACGGGGTCTCGCTCTTGCTCAGGCTGGTCTCGAACTCCTGAGCTCAAGCGATCCTTCCGCCTCGGCCTCCCAGAGTGCTAGGATTACAGGCGTGAGCCACCACGCCTGGCCTATGGTCCATTTTTATATGTCCAAGAACATTTGAATAAGTGAACTACCATTTATACCACAATAGATTGACTTACTTGTTAGAATGATGTGGTTTGAAATATTTTTACTAAATTGGATTCAAATATAATTATACAGAGCATTCATCAAGAGACTTGCCTAAATAAAGTAGTTGCGTGAGATACTAGGGCCCGTGTGAGTGATGGTGTTAGTCTGTCGTTCTCCTTCCCACCAACCCACTCCCACCCCTTACACACATCTTCCTTTGGGCCGTCGTTTCCTGACTGGCTCTACCACCATATGAACTTGACTCAGTGCCTTTACAACATAATACATAAACTCGTCTTTGCATTTACAAACTTTGGCTAGGTTTGCCTTCTGAAGCCACACTGCCCAGTCTGAAATCCCGCTGCCACAGTGGTGGTGATGAGGATGGTGGTGACGGTGAGTCTAGGAGGGAAGAAGCCTCATTCCCAAGGCAGAAGAAGTAGCCAGAGCAGCAACTCACAGAGAATCGATACTAATGAAAAGGCCATCTCTAGTTCTCCACCATTAATCAGACAAATCCTGGCCACAAATGTCAATCTGGAAACCAAAAAAGTGGAATGTTCCTTATAATCCTAGCTAAGACCTCCAAAAAATTGCATCATAAAAATGATCTAGTTACTTATTTGGTGGTGTCCCCCCTAGATAGGGGTCTAGTATTCTGGTTAGTGGTAATAGTGATAGATTTTTTTTTTTTTCAGCTTACATCGATGGCAAAAATAAGATGTGATTCTACCAAAGACTTATAAAGTTATATGATAAATGAATCTGAATTATGAGAAAAATTAATTTGATAAATATCACATGTATGCTACAGATACAACAGGGCAGAAGAAGTAAATGAGGTGTAATTTGAAAAGTGGAAACCATGTATACTGATACGAATCCAAATATTTTTAAATTGAGGTATTAATTAATATAAAGTTTTTGGTTGTAACAATAATAAATTCTTGGACTGTGTGATTATCATTTGTCATAAAATGATAGTTCTGTCATATTTACTAACCTGCACTATACCCGTGCTTTCTAATAATTCTGTTATAGTTGCTAGACTATGATTTTTGTAAATATTTATAGATAGACTATAGAAAAATCATTCTGCTAAAAACTTTTTGTGTTCACACTTACAAAGAATCTTGAGAAAAAGACTTTTTGGAGAGGTGCTCACCTTTGATACCATAATTATTAATGATTCAAAGATTTGTATTAATCTGTACTAATTTGTGTTTGCGTGTGTTCAGATTCACAGTAATGTATAATAATGCAGTTTCCTATTTCTCCAAGTAGGTCTTGAAATATTGTCAGTAAGAAAATCAGGAACATGTATATCTTGATGTTTTAGCATGCTTTGTGAATCACATCAGGGAAAAGGTAGTTTTTTAACCACATCAGGAATCTTTTTGCTTTTGTTCATCCACAAAAATCCCAAAGTTTGAAAGTGTCATAGGAAGCTGAAAAAAACATGTGCTTCAATAGCTGCAGGCAAACAGTAGGGCCTATTATTAGCTTTTTTTATCTAGCCACATACTTTGTATTGCAAAATTTCAGCGATTCATTAAGGTCTTCGAATTCTGGTGTGTAAAGGTGGATTCAGATGCAGGGAGGGTTGCCAGAGAAACTTATAGTGGGATTCCTCACAGTAAAAACAGTATTTCGGAAGATTTTACATGAGGTTGTATTGGCTAACTACAGCTCGAAATTGCTTTAATTTTGGTTCGAAATATTATAATTCACATCATTATATGACAATCAGAAAATGATGACTTATGTTACTTTAATAATAAAGGGAAAAACAGGAAATTATTCGTACCCCAAAATACTGATTTCCACTTGGAAATCATTACGTTAGAGCCATCTTGTTTCACAGTAGAATTCTGAAGGCCTAGGTAAATCACTCAAATTTTTGGATTAGGAAATATATGAATAAATATTGGAAAGAAATATTTAACTTTAGTTATAGAAGTTTCTAATGTCATAATCATCTCAATTTAAAATCATACGCACTCTGAGGTAAATTTCCGCATCAAGAGTTATTAATTTTCTCCCGGAAACTTCAAGTCTAGCCTTATTAAGAGAGATTAGTTTTATGTGTAGGGTTGAGAATACTGGTATATTTTACATACTGTATCTAGATATGAATGGCCACTCTGCATGTCCTCATATGTTCAGAGTTACAGATGTCCCATTTCAGCTTTTAGGAGCTGAATTTTTATGATACGTGACATATTTCTAACAAGAATGTGTAGGTTTGTCCTCTACCTGAAGATACTGCCTTCCATGTAACTGCTTATCTGCTAGCGAAAAAGAGAAACACACTCAAATTCTTAAGGTGGCAGCTTTGGGGAATTCTTAATCATTTTAGGTTGTTTAATTATTTCTCCATTGCTGATTTAATGAAGATCAAACTGAAATACAAACCTGCCGGAGACATTAATAATTTTTGCATTTATTTTTTAAAGGTAAATGTAAAATGTACTGGGGCTTGGATTATATAGTGTCAATTCCTTTATTCAAGGAAATTCCTTTGTTTTTAAAAGTTATTTAGGGGAAAAACCGAAGACTGTGAGCTTGAAGGTTGTTTCATAGCTGGCTTTTTGTAGGTTTGAATTCTCTGGAACACAGTGCTTTTACAGCAGTACCAGAAAGAGAACTGGGGCCGCGGGTTCCTCCAGAGGCCTCCTGGGAGCCAGGCTGCTGTCTGTCAGTGTCTGCACCTGCCTGAGCAGCGAGGCTGCCTTAAACAATGCTGCTCAGCCCGGTTCTGCACTCCACCTCCCCACCCACTTCTCTTCCCGGGGAATCTGGCTTTCCTGTCACTCAGGAAAAAGATGCCCTGCAAGCATCCCTGAGATCCAGAAAGTCTCTGTAATCTCATCAAGAATGTGATTGCCCAGCTGGGGTTTTGAATTGATAGACCCTGAAGGTGGTTGGTCGGGGTATCTAATCCCCTGACTGGTGTGCTGAGCTTCGGCACCGTTTAAAATCGAAGTCCTCTTGTAAAGATGACCTCATTAGGGGACAATTAGAAAAGATGTGTTCCCAAATTAGTACAGACGCAATTAGAAACCTATAATTTAACCTCATATTTTTACCTATCAAAACAATGTCCCTTCACACAGCGTGGCTGGAAAGAGTTCAGCCCAGGCCTGAAGACTACTGGGGACAGGATTGGATACACATCTGTCCTGTGTGCCCAATAGGACACTAACAAGCTCTGTTACTTTTTAACCCCGAAATAAAACCGTTCGTTAGAGAAACCTTACTACAAATTCCAGTAGATGCTTTGATTATTTGTTCTAATTAATGAATCAATGGTTTTCTTAATCTTTTTCACATATTTTATTTTATGTGATTTCCCAACTAATCATTTTTAGGCTTCTTGACCTCAAAGATCTTAACATAAGGAAGAAATAATTTTAGAAGCAGCTTCCTGTTTACCTTGTCACTCTGCCTGCAATAAATTGTCCATATTCTTACATCTGGGATACATGCTGGTCTCAATATGTGCATAGTAATGTTATAATACATAGTAATGTCACAAACAACACTATGATCGCAGTGCCATTCTGTGACAGATCACGTGAGTGTAGAAAAATCCGTGCTTTGCTTTTCTCATGTCTGCCTTGTTTAATTGATTTTTAGTGCTAACATGCACTGAGAAGTGATTCATTTTTTTTCCTCACAACAGTGACTTTTGACCCTAGCTGGAATTTTGTAAGCTTGCTTTTTCTAAATATCGCAAATAAAATTTGAGTAGCTCAAAGGGGCACATGAATAGCAGAAAGTTGGAAAAGTGATTTAAAAGTATATCTAAGACATAAGGACTTCATCTCATTTAAAAAATGTACTCCATATATTTTTGCTGTTTATCTTCGTAAACATATATGTTTATCAAGATACAAGATTACATAAGTATATATTTATAATCTTGTTTCCAGTTGGCATCTGAGAGCAAGCTGGCATCTCTCTGTCATACATAGACACATAAATGTGAATATACATGAATATATATGCACATGTTTATTTTTCATATGTGAATCTGTAACCAGAGATCTATAATTGCATGGATATGCTTGGATCTAACATCTCGTTAAAAATGACTACATTTATATAAGTGTGCATACTTATATAAAATTTATTCTTAGTTGGCATCAGCAAGCAAGTTAGCATCTGGTATAAACTTTTAAGTTTTCATTTACTGCTTGTGTGTGTGTGTGTGTGTGTGTATGTGTAAGCGTGAATATTAGAATGAGTATGTCATGTTTCATATTACTTCCTATAGTTCAATAATGATTAAATAAATGCAATTGAGATATATAATTATTACATTTACCACTCAAAAGTTAATTTTAGAAAGTAGTAAAGGGGTTTTTCTCACTAACCGAATCAAATGATGGAGATTCACTCGGTTATGCATGGTGAGCTGGAAAGGAGAAAACTGATTAAACCATCAGGGATATGGAGTAAAATATTAATAAGATCAGTCCTATTTTTACGGGAAGAGTGGAACATTTTGTTTGTGCTTTTAGAAAACAATTCACAAGTTACATTTTTCGATATCCATATATGCAAACTTAGGTTAGGTAAATTATAGTGTATCAATGATATGTTCTTAATACAGTTATTTTGAAATTTATTGTATTGGTTGAGGACAGTTTTTTAAAAAATTCTTTTTAGTGCAGATAGCGAAAAGTCTGTTTGCTTTCCAAAATGGCTATTTTATTCATTTGAATTTCTAAGTGACATCTTAATCAATGAGTACACTTATTTTCTTAGATGACGCTATTACAATAGGACAATGTCAACCAAATAACTCATGCATGAGAAAGCAAATAAAAGCTAATCTCAATTAGAATGTTTGTTGTAGAATTTTTAATGTATTTTCTGAGATATGAAATTCAAGTGCTATTAACATTCTTTTAAGATGTATTTACAAGGTATATATATATATGTGTGTATGTGTGTGTTCATGTATTTCTGTGTATCTACTCAATATATTGGCAATGTGCGTTTAACACGCCAATGTATATACTTATTTATCCTTGGCAGCCATCTAATGATCTGTACAGACTTGCTGGACTGGTCTAAGTAATAAAATCAACTCTTTCGTTGGCCTCCATAGGAAAATGTATTCTTAGCTTGTTGTTTCTTATATCCCTTCACTGTGTATTAATGTGATTATTTATGTATACCGTTAGAATACATGCAGGATGAGGTATTTTAAAGGAGAATGTGGCATGATGAATTATTGGACTGTTAATATGCAGAGGAAAATTCAAGCTTAACTACCATTTGCCTAACAAACAAACAAACAAAAAAACTTCATAGTAACCATGAGTTTTTTGTTAAAAGGATTGTTTATACTTTTGGTACTAGCTTGTTACTCCTTTGGAAAACCATTTATAGCATTTTTATGGTACAAAAGGGTAGTTATTCTCCACTGAGTATATGGATTAGTATCAGTTCACTTTATACATATATTAATTTGTTGAAAATATAATAAAAACTCATTCACTTTAAAATAGTGATATGTTTCGTCAGTATAGTTCTCATTAGATTATATATAGAAATGTGTTTAGCATTTAGTAATTGATAAATGATGGAGGTAATATATTGATGTGATATTTGTTGTTACCTTGTCATAAAAAAAAAAAATCTCCAGAGTAAAGAAATTACTTCACTGAATTCAGAACATCAGCTTTACACAGATTGCATGTGTATGTATATATTGTGCTATTATTGTACATAAAAACAGTGGCTGAAATTTCAGTTTAATTTTTTGGCTGCATTTTTTTAGTGTGGCTGGGGGCTCAGAGTAAGTCAATTGTCGTCATTTTAACAGCATACAGCGCTTGTGTGTCTCCCATCGAAGACTGTTGCATAGCTGATTATTTCTTCTGAAATACAAAAACAGATAAATGAAGACCTACCATGAAAAATGACTAATATAGAAAGCTAACCGGCAGAAATGAATTCTTTCCTGGCCATCTGTGGGCATGTCAGCCTGACACTAAGATGATGTGGGCATCCTGCAAGGCAGACACAGATTTTTAGTGCTGTGCTATCTGGTCTTCCTACTATTAGTTAAGAGCTTGAAGCTTCCCTTTATTCTGATTGCCGTCTGTGAATGTTTCAGGCCGTTATTTCCTATACACTTTAAACCAATATGTTTTGATCATTATATTCAGTAAATTACCATTAAATTCATTACTCTAATTTTTGTAATGTTTTAAGATCGAACATCTCATTTTTTATTAAATGTGGAAATAGATAAGTCATTATGTGGTATATCGCTAACTAAAAATATTGCTGAAAGTGTAAAGGAGAAAAATCTAATTTTATATTCGCATAGAAAGAAAGCTTAACTTGTTTTCTTGCTCTTTTTTTATAGAGAACACCTGTTCCCAGCGCCGAAGCATTCCGATGGTTCTTTTAAAGCAGTAGTATATCTTATTTTCAAGGCATTTGGAAATGAAGGGCAAACTAATGTCTTGTTTTAAGAAACTGCTTAGTCCACCACTGAAGAAAATATCCAGAAATTATTTTCATTTTATGTATAGGGGTTTCTTCAAAAAAAAAAAAAAAAGAGGAAAAGAAAAAAGACATAAAAATAACGTGGGAGTTTGGGGAATCGGCCAGTCTATTTACTTTCCATACACTGATTCTTTCTTTGATGTAATTTAGCTCTACTAGTGAAGTTGTTGTCTATTTTGAAAGTGGCTGTAAAAAATAAGTTTGGGTAAACCCCTGCTGTAAAATCATGTATCTTTGCAAAGTACATATCTATACTTCATTTTCAAATATATGTGTTTCGGTACTGTAAACTGTACAGATAGCAGCTTGTATTTTGTGTGTTTAGACACAAGGAGACAATCACGTCTGAGCATCTATGGAGATTAACAGTTTGTACACAACAGTATGGTTCTGCGAGTTAAATCTGGAGCAATAAATTTTAGCTTTAAATATTTTTTGCCAGTTGTTTCTAGAAGCGTCAGCAGCCCTGGCACCATTTTTGCCAATGCATCTTCCTGTAGAGACTCGATGCCAGGTTTTACAAGACTGGAAGATGACGATGCATCCGGCAGTTACCTTCGGTTGTATTGTTGTAAGCGGGGAAGATGGTATGAAAGTTTCAATTAATCTTTTGAGCACTGCATTAGAGTAGTGGTTATGCACTTGCTTTGCTGACAAGACGAGCTGTACAGAAGGGCGTACCCCCCAAATACTTAGTGTAGTTGACTTGTCTTAGGTTGCACTGCCAGGCAGAGTACTCAGAGTAGTTGGAGAATGCAGAATCAGTTGTATGATTTTAAAAAAACAAAAACAGTGTTTTCTAGACTGAAGTATCGTATCTTAGGGGGGAGAAAATACATGACTGACTTTTTTTTTTCCCAGCCCAACATGAGCTGTATACGTTTTTTTTTGTTTGTTTCTTTGTTTATTTTTTGCTTATTTTTTTTGGTAGGAAAAATAAAAACTTAAAAGAGTATCCAAATGTTTTAATTCCATGTGTGATATTAAATGGGTAGTTTTGTTTTAACACTTGGTTATGTTGAGGCCATCTGCCTTTAGGCACGGCTGGATGTATTTTTCATTTGAAAGAATGAAACACCTTCATAAAAGTGAAGTGTTTTATCTCTTTTTAATCTTTCTTTCTCAGACCCCCCCTCCCCCCACCGTTGGACCAGTAGTCTTCCTCTAGTGTAGTAATCCACTCCTGTTCTTGTCAGGTGATGCTTTCATTCCTGAGAAGGCAGGGCCACAGCCTGTGGAATTTGATAAATGCAAGATAGCACCCACCCCCGACCACACACACACACACACACACACACAAAGGATCTGCTTCCTAGAACTGGTGCTAACCTTTTCATGTAGGATCTGGTTTTCTTATCCCAGTCAGGTTCTTAAATCTGTCCCAGTAGGACAAATATTATTTGCATTTTTTTTTCCAGGTTATAAAACCTATTTTCAGTTTTAGAAATAGAACAGAGGTTGGCAAAAATACATGACATGTTACCGCTCCTTTTTGTTCTTTGTCCACTAGCCAATTGTTTGAGCCCACTACATCCGTTGCTGAACATGTTAGCACAACAGATCAGGAGAAGGAAAATAATTTGAGGAGAGAGAGTGATGAGCAGTGAAAGGGTCTGTACGTTTTGGAAAGACGAGCAGGGGAATATATTTTAAAATCTAGTTGTGGTTTTGAATGGGAAATGATAGGACAGAAAAGATTTTTTAGAAGAGCAGGAGTGCTCCATCATGAGAGTCCAGGGAGGGACGGAAAAGCAGGGACGGATGCCGGTGTGAAAAACAAGCGCGACCTCACCTGCCTACAGTGTGAATATGTGGTCTACAGTCGTGGTCAAAAACCTTTTTTGAGAAAAATTCATCATGTATCACTTCTGTCCATACTTAGAGATGAGAATTAAATAATGACGAGCGGAAATGTGCTATATACTGTATTACTTCTGTGATAACTTTCTACTTATATATTCCTTTGAGGGTTTCTAGTTAGAATTTCTGCTGTAGGACCGATGAGAGCTATGTGAGTTCTCTCTTGTTCCATGTTTATTTTATTTTACTTTTTTTGTTTACCAATTTGCTAATTGATTACAAGTAAGCGAAAACTTACTTTCACACCTGAATGGTAAGCTTGCCTTGCTTTTTGGGAAACGATGATTGTTATTACAGAAGTGAAACAAACTTGTATTCAGGCTGTGTTAGACACACAGATCTCATAACAACGTGCTGAGAGTCTAAAATACATTCTACTATTGCATGTCTTGACGTGTTTTTGTTTGTTTGCTTTTTAAAAGAACTAATGAATCTGTATATCGTAAAATGTGGTGTTTTACCTGTCAATTCATTTTTTTTAAAGGAAAGCAAATTTGTCGATTACTGAAATGGGAAAGTGTAGCTTTTCTTTAATTCTCTCATGTTTTTCTTATTGATATTATTCTTTTATATCACCCAGTTTTTAATGTTTTTGATTAAACTCTATTTATGTAATGTAGGGTGAATATAAAGTTCTCATTGGTGATGTTGAAGAAAGATACTATTCTTCTGGCCTCCCTCTAGTTTTTTCCTCATATGTCCATGTGCTGAGAACTTGTAAAGCATATCATTATCCTAAGGCAGTGATTTGAAGGTTTACGTTTTTTGTGATTCTAAAATACCAATGACATGTAGCTTTTAAAAATTCCTCACTGTATGTTACATATTCAATATCGAGAAAATTCAAAATATAGATTGTATGGACTATCTATACAACAGATTGTGTGGACTATCTGTACAACTTGCAAAATCATATATCAGATAATCTGAATAAAACACTTTGGGCGAGAGGTCCACATATGCAGGGTCTGGTCTTCTCTAGGTGTGGTCAAGAAGGTTCCATACCCTGCCAGGATTTGGGGAGAGCAGGGAAAATGCTTGTGATGTCGGGACATGGTGCTGTGAGCTAATGTCCTTTTCAGCTGATACTCAGCACCCTGACTTCCCAAGAATACCATAGTGCAAACCTCCCTCTTTCCAGGTCTTCAGACCAAAATGGTTTTCTGATGGACTCTGCCTGTCTGTGTACAAGTGGGGGCATATTCACAGAGTAGAAATGTATCCATTCTTGGGAGAGAAAATAGCAATGGTCCTCCCCCAACGTAAGAGTATATAAAAATGTCTCCTGCTTAATCCCCAACACTCAAATTTCTTCTTCTGAATACAATTTATAGGGAGCAAGAGATGGTGGGCTTGCTATGAATTACTATTAAGCAATCACAAAAAAGAAAGGATTATTCCTTTATTTTCATTCAGAACCCCTGGCATGCAAGTTGTGCAATTAATGCTAAAGCATATAAAGTCTTTAAGCTGATAGTATCTGTAATCAAATAATGAAAAAAGGAAGGCAGTTAAATGAACACACGATTCAGGGTCAAATATGTTCAGCAAAAAGCTGTAGTGGGTCTTTGATCATGGTGAGAGTCACAGTGATACCAAACAGTTGGTTCTCATGTAACAGCTAAATGTTTCAGATTTTGTTTTTTATTAAATTTGGCATTTCACACTGAGATCTGTATTCCTAGCGAATAAAAGACAGCTACTATGTTAGGAGGGATTCCACTTTTACAATTGCAAAATAGTCAGAGATATTCTAAGAACATGGGCCACAAAACGTGCTCCTTTCCCGCTGTTCTCCTATTCTGAACTGTGCAGTTATCTATTAAATTTTCTAATAGACATTTGTGTAAGGTGTATGTATGCTTGTGCGATTATTTAAAAAGCAGTTTTGGAAAACAGTGTATTTATTAAAGAAAATCACTTATGGGGCATGTACAAAACTGTAAAAAAAAAAAAAAAACTTTGAAAAATCACATTCAATTTGCCCAGTAAAGTTGTTTTTGTGAAATTTCTGTGTTGTTGAATAAAGGACTTTAGTATTCAAAATACCTCTATTTTTCCATGGACAAATTTTATTTGTGGGATTTTAAGGAATGAGCATATATGATCGTGAAAATCTTATTTTGTTTATGATAAAAGAAGTTTATAATTCTCCACTTGCCCTTATGTCCGTGAAATGAATGCTGTGTATAAATCTTTCATAAAATACGTTCATTTTTGGTTTCATAAAATGATGTTCATTTTTGGTTTTCCTTATATATTTTTCCTTCCTCATATATTTAAAGAAAAAAAAAAAAAGAACGTCATTCCTCGTACGTTTCTAAAGGATCTGTTTTTCTTGAAAACTTATTTCCTAAATAGAGGAAGAACTGCATGCACCCAAACATCCATCCTTCCTTCTCTGTCCTACGTGTGCTAGGAGAAAACACCCACGCATTCCTTACACCACGAATGAAAAGTCCTGGTGATGATGTCTGAAAACATTAACGTGCAAGAAGAAATGCGAAACACTGGAATTATGTCTTTCGCCACTCTCAGCGATACTCAGAGATGAAATTTTTATTGTGTTTCTGTTCAGTTACGGAATATCGTGGTCCACCCGTGTTGCTTGTTGGTTGGTGGTCAACGTGCTTAATCCTCCTTTCACTGCTTCTCAGTACAACGTCTATTTTTTTAATGCCTTGCAAACTACAAGAAATGTAGAGCATGGTTTTATATCTTGGAAATCCTTAATACGGTAACAAACACAGAATTTTATACAATGGAAAGAGTTTTTGTCCATAGCATATAACACCATATTAGAAGATTTTTATAAATTTGTTAAACATTAGCACGTGTCTTGTTAGTATAATATCTGGGCTAAGGCAACGGAATTGAATAACACAGGACAAGAAAGAAGAGTTAGGTAATTTGAATTATGGGAGCTCCTGGATATGCAGCAATTTTCCGGGTAAGTCATTGTGCTTCTTGTTTGTGTTTTAGTTTAGCAACAATATGGCAAATACATTAAACTGAATTTTTATACATAATTTTTTTTACTTGAGATTGTGAAAGATACAAATACTTGGAGGTTCATGTGTAATGATAAAAGGGTAATTCTTCAAGACAATTTCAATAAACCAAAAAAGCAAGGGGGGAGGTGGGGAATATCTATAACCTACTGAGACATTGAACCAGGTAATGATTTCATATGGTTTCTGCACAAGCATATATTTTTTTCAAGTATGTTTATTGGTGAAAGTGGGTCTTGTTTCTGTGTTTTATGTAGAAACTGTTTTCCATTTTTTCCACTCTTTTTGTTATTTTATGTTGTTTTTATGGAGAAAAATGTTATTTGAAGTAAACACAAGGAATACAAATTTAAGGTTTTATTTGCATATACTACATAAGTAGCATAGTCATGCATGAATTTTTTGTTTATTTGGAAATTTTGTTTCTAATCCTTTATTCTAATCTTTTGACTTGAGTTCTATTTTTGTGTCTTTTAAAAATCAGATTTTTTTGGCCAGGTTTTAGGTCAGTGTTTCTTTATATAAAATGAAGCATCAACCAAATATCCTTTTAGTCAGGTCTGTGCTTTGTTGACAGTATGTTCCTTAGGACAAAAATTATTCCAGTTAACAGGTGTTATAATTTCATAAATTGGAAGCAATGTACATATTCTCTTTCCAAGAACACTACTTTTAAAAGCTACTCTTATCATATCTAACAAGTGAAAGCATTTTTTTTGAAATTTGTTTATTTTTTTACTTCTACATGTTATGGGGGTACCAATGTTTAGGTTACGTTGCCCTTGCCCCCCACCCCAGTCAGAGCTTCAAGCGTGTCCATCCCCCAGACGGTGCTCATCACACTCATTATGTGTGTATATACCCATCCTCTCCTCCCCCCTCCCACCTGCCCGAAGGCCAATAAATGTTGTTCTTATATGTGCACTTAGGTGTTAATCAATTAAACCAATTTGCTGGTGAGTGCATGTAATGCTTATTTTTCCGTTCTTGGGATACTTCACTTAGTAGAATGGCCTCCAGCTCCATCCAGGAGAATACAAGAGGTGCTATACCACCATTGTTTCTTAAAGCTGAATAGTACTCCATGGTATACACATACCACATTTTATTAATCCACTCATGTATTGATGGGCACGTGGGTTGTTTCCACATCTTTGCAATTGTGAATTGTGCCGCTATAAACATTTGAGTGCAGATTTTTTTTTATAGAATGTCGTGAAAGCATTTTTACTACAGAACTGAATTCTATTACTTCCTTATTATTAATAGTTAGATGGCAGGAGAATCAGGTTGCCTTGTTTGAATTATGACCTTCTGTTGACAACTTTTCTGAAAAGTGATCTTCTCTTTAAAAATCTGTGGCTTCGGGAAAGCTGCCCAGTTGGGAGGGAGGTTGAAAAAGAACATCTAAATGGCAGCAGTTGACCTTCAATACTACCATAAAACACATATAGCTAAAAATGCTTACTCATTGTCCTTTAAGAACTTTTCTCACCTTTCCATGACTTGCTTTACAATTTTGACTTTAATATTGAATTAATGTATTTGTGTATATACATATGTATACACACACATGTACACGTGCACGTGTGTGTGTAGGTAGATCAATCTGTGTGTATGTGTTTATTAGAATTTAGGTCATGCTGAAGAATAGCTAAGGATCAGTGTAGGTCGTTAAGAATCTTTAGTGGAAATGATTCTGTCAGTATTGTACAGTTGCTATTCAATGTGATGATTCAGCATTTTATAATACTTAACCTATTCTCCAGGAATCAAAATTTGAGGGGGCTACCTGAACTCTTGGGCTTTTTAGATGCTCTTTAATGAATTACCACTTCAGTTCACTGTGTCCTACTTTCAGTCACTCAAGGAATTGTGTTGAAAATCATATATACAATTTACTTCCTAAATTCATTATTTATCTCCATATAATTTGAAAATTTGTCCTACATTTATATTCCATTGAGTTATTTATATATTTGAACTTCAAGTGCACAATCACTGATAGATAACTTGATATGTAGCTTATATACTTTGTACAGAACAAGGCTTCATCTCAAAAGAATTCACGGTGTCTACAGAGCAGCAATGAGAAGAACGTCGGGTCGGCAGAGCAGCAGTTAATTTAATTTCTCATTTCTTCAACAAGTACTATTGCACATCTCCAACGTACCAGCTGCTGGGGAGATCACGACGAACAGAACGTGATTCCTGACACACTTACCATCACCATGGAGCTCAATCAAATGGCCAGAATACAACCGTGGAAAACATTTGTCGGGAAGGGAGCGGGCATCACGCGGGGAAGTGGCAGGAAATGGTGAAGCTCTTTCATTTCAGACTTTTCCCAGCGGAGAGAAGGGAGCAAGACTGGAGCACCCCCACCGTGTGAAACCTGGGGGTTAAGCAGTAAAGGCAAAGAGATTGGGATGGCGGGAACGAAAAAGAGGACAGACACAAAGACCCGAGAGGTCCCACCACCCTGCTCCAGCTGCTGCCATTTCTCATGGAGATTAGCACCTACCACAGTATTCTACCGCCAATCTTTCTTGTCTTTCTTCAATATATTGTCTATGCTGCAGCCTGAGTCATCCTTTTAACACACACACACACACACACACACACACACACACACACTTATTATCAATGGCTCCCCCTTGCTCTTAGCATAAAGCCCTAAACGTGGTCTACAAGTCTGGCTCTCATCACATTAAGTGATGTGTTCTCATCACACCAAGTCACCCCTGTTTCTCTCTAAGCTCCAGCCACTTGGACTTCCTTCCAGTCCTTACGAGTCCCCATTTATACAAATAAATAACAACCGTGGCTTTTTTTCCTCTCACCTCAGAACATTCTGTTCGTGTTGTTCTTAATACCCGGAATCTTCTTCCCTGCTCTTTTATCCTGGATAATGCATCTTCGTTCTTCGGAACTCAGCTACAAAGATTCACTTTTTGAAAAGAAGACCTGCCTGTTTTTGTGACTGTCTCAAATTCATCTATTACAGGCTCTCGGAGTACCTTGTACCTCTTCATAGCAATGATGGATGAATTATTTCAATCAGAAAATATGTTTCATGTGCTCCCCACTTTTCTAGGCAACTAGACTATGTCCCTGCTCTCATAGAGTTTGTATTCTAGTGGAAGGAAGGAGGTCGTTAACAAATAAGTAAATAGATATATAAATGTCACATGGTAATAGATGCTATGAATACAATTTAGGAGGAGAAATGAGATTAGGAATGCCCGTGCAGCGAGAAGATAAGGAAGAGAATGGGAATGTTAAATGAGTAGTCAGGGAAAACTCGACTGAGAAGGTGACATTGGAGAGAAGACAAGGAAGAAAGCTGCACGGGCATCTTGGGGACTGCTCACCTGGCAGAGGGAACGGCAAGGAGGAGGCCTGGGGACAAGAAGGGGCCTGCGGTTTTCAAGGACCAGCAAGAAGCCCGTTTTGTCTGAGGTGTAGTGAGTAAGAGAGAGAATAGTAAAAAATATGGTTAAAGAAGAGAGACGAGAGCCAGGCGCGGTGGCTCACGCCTGTAATCCTAGCATTCTGGGAGGCCAAGGCAAGAGGATTGTTTGAGCTCAGGAGTTCGAGACCAGACTGAGCAAGAACGAGACCCCATCTTTATTAAAAATAGAAAGAAATTGGCTGGACAACTAAAAATATATAGAAAAAATTAGCCAGGCGTGGTAGCGCATGCCTGTAGTCCCAGCTACTCGGGAGGCTGAGGCAGGAGGATCGCTCGAGGCCAGGAGTTTGAGGTTTCTGTGAGCTAGGCTGACGCCACAGCACTCTAGCCCGGGCAACAAAGCGAGACTCTATCTCAAAAAAAAAAAAAAAAAAAAAAAAAGGCTGGATGTATGGGCTTGGAGTTCCAGGTATATTTATAGGCCAGAGATACATATGATATTTAAAAGTAATGAGCCTGGGTGAGATTATTAAAGAAGCGATTGTGGATAGATGCAAGAGAGGAAGAGTGAAGGCTGTGATCTGGGGCTCACCTGACCCTCATTATAATCACTATTTGATCAGTGCACATCTCCCACATCAGCAAGGTAGAGCGTAAATGGAAATCCAAGGAAAAAATCTGTAAGTGAATTCTTCCAGTTCCCTCTCTTCCCAGTGACCCGTATTCTTTGGATCTTTAGTTACCCAAGTCTTTAACCTTTATCCACAGGTGACTGTTTATCACCCTCAATTTATTTCCTCTCCACTGCATGCAAAGGCTTGCATTGATTGTTTATGTTTATTGACACCCAATACTCTGATGGAACGAGAACAAATTGTGCATGACAACCTTTTCTCTTAACACATATATAAAGAAGTGGAGCTGAAAGTTTAGTGCTGACTATAAATTGTGTGTTCAAAAAAATTAAGCACAACCGTACTGAACTTGGTATAACACAATTTGTTGGCAATTCCACTGAAGGAGGCGGGACCATTATTGCTTATTTAAAACCTCTGGGCACTAAAATGTCTGAGCAGAGAGTGACCAGATGTTAAAAATTACAAATTGAGAACTGAAATTACTTTCAGTGTACTCCCAGGCACGAGAAAGGGATAGAAAGACTTTCAAATTTGTCTAAACTTTCCTTCACAAGAGAAGTTGGGTGGCTCACGCGTGTAATCCTAGCACTCTGGGAGGCCGAGGCAGACGGATCGTTTGAGCTCAGGTGTTCAAGACCAGCCTGAGCAAGAGCGAGACCCCGTCTCTACTAAAAAAAAAAATAGAAATTAGCTGGACAACTAAAAATATATAGAAAAAATTAGCTGGGCATGGTGGCACATGCCTGCAATCCCAGCTACTTGGGAGGCTGAGGCAGGAGGATCGCTTGAGCCCAGGAGTTGGAGGTTGCTGTGAGCTAGGCTGACGCCACGGCACTCAGGGCAATAGAGTGAGACTGTCTCAAAAAAAAAAAAAAAAAAATAAGTTGGCTCCTGACTATAAAAATATTAGTGTAACTTTTCCATCAATTATTGTTCTCATTCTTTTACCCTTCCTTCTTTACAGAGTTCATCATAAACATTTTCACTCATAGCCAACATGCGTTCTAGGAAACATGGTGAGAAGTGTTACTTTATATTTTGTGTGCAGAGAAAGCATTTTGTACGAGAATTTCCTTAGACCTAAGTTTCAGTTTAAAACCTACCATATGACAGAAGTCTCTATATACCCCAAGATCTCGGTTGAATCCTTACCACCAGAGTGCTGAGTACTAAAGAAAAACTAGCTCCAAATCTGAAAAAAACTGCATTAATCATTAGTTCATCCCATTAACATTATTTCCAGGGCTGGCTATGGAACTTCTGAGTCTTATCAACAGATTCCATAACTAAGAAAAACATTACATAAATATCCACAGCAATATAGCAGTTGCATCCAGTAAGGGTTAATTTACAATTATTATTGTAATTGAATTATTAAATGTATTCCCACACTGACCCCATACTAAAATGGTGAACCTGAGAAGATGTAGCACTTTGTAGTTTATAAAGTCTGTCAGGGACCAAGTTCTTAAACAGCTAACTTGAAGGAAGCTGGCACACAATTTAAAGATGTAATTTGAGTCATAGTTGATGGTATACTTTTGCTTGTTTAGCCTTTTATGCAGCTTGTTTGCATTCCTTGAACAGATTTGCTGTTTCTATTCTAACTGCATTGTGTATGGCATGAGGGATGCTGATTAATTCTTGTCAGTGATCATCACACACGCTGCCAATGTTGTACATTTATATCCTCCGTTTCATAATCTGTGTATACATCCCTTATGTTATTAGTGCAAGTAGCATCTAATAGGTAAATAAACCCGCCCTTGATTTAGATGAAAAATGACCGTTGATCCTTTTCTGTCATTAAAAGATAGAAATTCGGCCGGGCGCGGTGGCTCACGCCTGTAATCCTAGCACTCTGGGAGGCCGAGGCAGGTGGATCGTTTGAGCTCCGGAGTTCGAAACCAGCCTGAGCAAGAGCGAGACCCCATCTCTACTAAAAATAGAACGAAATTAGCTAGACAACTAAAAATATATATAAAAAATTAGCCAGGCATGGTGACGCATGCCTGTAGTCCCAGCTACTCGGGAGGCTGAGACAGGAGGATTGCTTGAGCCCGGAGTTTGAGGTTGCTGTGAGCTAGGCTGACGCCACGGCACTCTATCCCGGGCAATAGAGTGGAGACTGTCTCAAAAAAAAAAAAAAAAAAAATAGAAATTCTATTAGATTGAGGAATCTGGTATAGCCTTCATTTGCTTCAAGTAGCTTTAATTAGAATTCTTTAATTGTCCCTGCAGCTGCCCCCCATAGTAAACTCTAAAATATCAATCGTAATTGGAATACAAATTTGCATTCTATTCATGACATGAAGTTAATATATCTTACTTTATGAACTTTAAGAAATGAAACTATTCAATGCTACTGGAGTCTCCCTTAACTGGCCCTTTTTGGTCATTTGGATACTTATATCGTAGGTGACTGTCTCATCTACTTACTTTTAAAAAGAGAAGCAACAAATGATTTCTAGGTGAGCCTAATTTAGTAGATGACTTACTAGTTCGTTTGGAGAATAGTGAGTAAGTACATTTAAATGATGTGCTATAGTTTGAAAAGGCATTTCATTGGAAGTTCTAAAGTGTTTAAAGAGAAGTAAAGTGCGTCATTCCTTAATTTTGATGCCTATGGTGAAATTAGAAGTTACAGCAGCGTTGTGAAGTGAAAGAATGAAAAAAAAATAACAGTATAAAATGAATTTATCTTTATAACCTTTTCCCCAAGTTTACCAATCTTTTCTTGATTTGCTAAAATGGAACCACTAAATCAGGTGATTAGACTCAGTATAATTAGCCTTCCTGTTTTCTAGAGGATTGAATGGTTTCTGAGAATGGAACTACTTAGAATCTTTTATTTCATAGTCAGTTATTCTGTAAAGAAGGTAGAAAGCGAAACTGCTCACAATGGATTAAACAATGAAAGGGAAGTTTATTAGGATGCCTGAAAGTTCTAAGAAAAGGCTAAAGCAAAAATCATGCTATTTTATCTTGTTCTCTTTGTCCCTACAGTGCTCTGTCAGCCTTATTCTGAGGCTTTTTCTGTGTGCGTCGTGGCCTCTAGCATCTCCAGTGTTTTTTCCATTGCTAGGAATTCCTGTATAGGAAAAAATTAATGTTCTTTCCTGGCAAGTTCAGCAAAAATCCCAGAATTAATGGTTGGTGGATCCATAGGATCACGTGTTCAACCCGTAACCAGCTGTAAAGAGGGCTAAGCAAAGTTTGGTTCATCTTAGCCTGCCCGGAATATCCAGGTGGAGGTAATAGCTCTCCCCACCTCGTTTACTGAAAATTAAAGAAGACTGGTTATTCGGAGAAAATCAGGGCGTGATTATTGGAAACAGAAGTGGACGTTGAACGTGGGCAGAAGACAGTGCGTGGAAGGGAGGAGAGAAAGAAGGACTGAGAGAGGAGAAAGAGAAAATAAGGTAAAAAAGGGCAAGAAGGAAAGAAGTTGGGAGGGAGGGAGGAAGGGAGGTGACAATGAATGGCTCCCGCCTCGCCTCGCGTTCTATCACAGGGTTAATGGACGTAGACACAGCAGGAGGCAGGAGGTAGAGAAACTGAGATCTTAGCTGGAATTCTAATAGGATCATTAATGTCTGTATAATTATGTGATAACTCTATTTGGTTAACTCGAAAGATCTATTTTTATTAATTAGGCACGTATATGCGTAAACACACACACAACACACCGGCATACACAATGCCATTCTATCTGTGAGTGGGTCAACGTGAGCTGAGCGCAGTACGATTTCTGGGATGGAGAAAACGGCGTACAAGGAGTTTGGTAGGCTTTCCGGCAAAATTCTATGCTTTGTACTCACCGCATTCTTTATAGAAATGTGTGCAAATGTGATTTTGTAGATGAGCAATACGCTTATACAGGAAAGGGTTTGTTTTAAGAGAACTAAGAGGAGAAGGTCCCCAAAATCCCAAAATACAAGTGAGACTTTAGTCACGAGCTTTACCGTGCGTCTCACACGGGTTCTTTCACTGAACTTGCATTTCAGTGATTCAGCACAAACGAGTGTGGTTGAAGGGAAAGCTTTACTAGTTTCAGCACAGTTTAACGTTTTTCGCCTTGAGCTCCATGACTTTATGCTCACGAGACAATTCTTATTTATTATTTCTGGAACAGCAAAGTCATTTTCCCATTTTATGCTATTATTTTATCAGATAATAAAACTATATGTAATACAATCTTTAAATGATTATACCAGATGGCAAAATCGAAGAGGCCGAACCGTGGCTGGTAGTGCTAACTAGCTTAATATGTTTGTTCTTGGTTGAAAAAGCCAAAGCCTAAACCCTGCACAGAGAACTTCTGAAGTTTCCATGTAGGAAGATAGGGCCTCAGACAGCGCGTATCACTGCCTAATTTATAATGAAAAAAAACCTTAGATAAACGGCAAATTCATAAAGTTCTTTTGAGCCTGTCAGAGCGCCAATGTCACATGACAACCAACTGGCCCCAAATCTAAGGAGAGGCTCCTACAGAGGGAAGAGGTGTTCAGCACATACAGTAACAGATTAAGAATGCCTTCCATAAGACAAACGCCACATGCCCTGGCTGTTAAACTGATGAGCGCACAGGTGCAAGAGGAAGGTAAAACTCAGTGGAATTCAAGCAGGGAGAAGGGTGGGAGGGGGAGGGGCAAAAACCCACCTAATGGGTATGATGAACACTATTTGGGTGATGGGTTCACTTATAGCCCTGACTCAGGCATTACAGAAGTGATACAGGTAACCAAAATGTTTGTACTCCCTTAATACTTTGAAAAAAAAAAAAAAACTAAAACACACACACAAATTCAGAGACTTAAAGTAGAACGGTGATTGCCAGGGCCGGAGAGTAAGAGGTAACGGAGAGCTCTTGTTTAGTGGGTACAGAGTTTCAGTTTGGGAAGATAAAAAATATTCTGGTGATGGATGACGGCGATGTCTGCCCAACAACAGGAATGTGCTTAATGCCAAAAAACCGTACATTTAAAAATGGTTAAAATAGCACATTTTCTGTTAGGTATATTTTACCACAGTAAAAAGAAATGCCTTCCGTGGGCTCCTCGGTACATTTGATACAGCTGAGGAAGACTCAATGCTGATGAAGAAGGATCTACAGAAACTCCCCAGACTGAACCAGGAAGGGAGAAAAACAGAAAATCCAACATACAAAAGATATTTTGAGACAACAGTGAATAATATTAGGTACGAAGGTCTGAGCGCAGCAAACGCACATGTATAAAATAGAAAACTGTCTTTAAGTGTTTGAATGACTTGGTTCTAACTTAACAAGCAGATACCAGAATCTCCTTAGAAATAAAGACACAGCGATGTCTTTAGTAGCTCAGGCCCCTTTTACTTAACGTTTGGTGATTCAGGCACGTGTGGCATGTTTGATTGACAGCTGTCAACTTGCTCTGAGCCTTAAAAAGGGAAGCATCTGTCTTCCTGCCGCTTCCCCGTAGGAATAAACGCTTAGCTTGAAGAGTTTTAACACGGAGATGGCTGTAGTTCCATTGAAGTTTGTTATCATTTCCTTGTCTTTTTCCCCTTATTTTCTAAAGATGAACCTAATTAAAATGACCTCTTTAAATTTAAAACGATGAAACTTCAATCTACCTTGGCTTAACAAATAATAAGATTTTATTGACCTGCGTAACTGAAAAGCCCAGTAACAGGCATGGCTGAGTCTGGGTGTTTAGGGTATGTAGTCGGATATCTTCCTTCTGTCTCTCATCTAGGTTTTGCTTTCTTAAATATTATTTTCAGTCAGTTTCTCACTCTCGGTGGCAACGTGGTCACTAGCTGTTCCAGTCATACCATATTCCTTTTTGGCAACTCAGCGAAAGGGCGTTTTTCTTTTTTCCAGTGGCTTCCAAGAGAAAGAGGAAAAAAAAAAAAAACCCTGGTTTGGGCTCATTGTGAATCTTGTGCCTGTCCCCAAATCACTGATCCAAGGGGGTGGAATGCGTTTATCAATCAGGAGAGGCAGATAAAATGTGCTCACTCCCTCCCTGCAAAGCTACAGGCCGATCAGCCCACCTGACACACAGGGACCGAGAGGAGAGGAGGGTCAGTGTCGGGAGAAAAAGCGGAAAGTCAGAACCACGTAAGGGGGAGCGGACGCAGGGCGGGCAAACGCAGTCCCCACGGGGGGGAAGTGGAAACTCACCACGTTGCCGTCACTCAGATCTCTGGAGTCGAGAGGGCGGCAGTCAGCACACAGTAAGTGGGGCCTGTGATGTCGTTAGAAAAACAAAGCAGTATTTACAACTGCTTGAATCCATATTGTATTCGTTGCCCAACATATAAATATCTAACATGGAAAAAGTTCCTTAAGTGACTAAAACTATGTGTTTGCTTTATGAAGATATGGCTCTTGTGTACATGTAAATGTTTCTTCTTGCTCTTCAATTTGGAATAGAAAAACTAAAATTTCAGATAATTTATGTTAATATAGACATGTACAGGGATTAAAACATGGACGTATAAAAATAAAACACCTAAAATAGGTAATGCTGAGAAAGAATAATTTAAAAAATTTTAGGTTTCTGTTTAGGTTCAAATAGTCAGCGACAAATTTTTGGATTAAAATAAGTGGAACTTTATTACAGATATCAACACGGAAGGTTTGAGCCAGGGGACACCACCATGACATCTAAGCAGCATGACGTTTAAATATTCTCGTAGGAAATTTGAGCTTGCTTTTATTTTGTGACAATGAATGCTTTCGATCTCAATGGAATATATTCTGTAAAATAAATGGTTAGACTTAGATTTTTGCAGACCACCCTCAGCTCCCTCCCGGTCGCTTTAGTTAGGGAGAAGCAGATATCAAGGAAGGGTGAGACGTGTCTGGGTTGTGTCGGGGAAAGAAGCGGAGGGCGGACTCCAGACCATGAGAGAAGTCGAGAGCTGTGCTGGGAGAGACAGGAGGGGATCTTGGGTGGGAAGGTCTCAGCCTGCAGCTCAGTCCAACAAAGATTTGGAAAGGCCAGCCGGGAGCCTCCTTGGGCCAAAATCCACATTTCAGGAGTCCCACATGTTGCCTTTCCGTGCTCGGTCATTGCACCAAAGTAACCAGTAGAAAGCGCAGCGTTAGGAGGGATGCAGAGGTGGACCCAGAGGAGCAGGAGTTGGGGCCGTCAATCCACCGTGTTTCCCAGAGCAGCAGATTTCAACGTCACATTTTCATGCTCACTGCAGTTGGCATTCCCTGAACACACTGAAGGCGTAGTCGTTGGGAACACAGTTTGGGAGTCAAATTGTCCAAGTTCAGATATTGCCAGGCCAGCTACTAACTATGAAGTCTCGAACAAGTTAATATATATTATGTATTTTTTCATACTTAAACTGATAATGCTAGTTACACTCCTAGAAGCACTTAGAACAAATAAAAATTTCGTTCACAGAAAAGCTGCCACTATGATCATGTCCATAGATGAGTCATTCAAAAAAAATGTAACTTGCTTTCTTTTTCTGTAACAAACTTATTGTTCTCATGTGGTTCCTTAATCCTAGCTGGTGTTAGAAACTAGATCTTAGGTAATTCTGTGTCTTCCTCAGGTAACACGATGATTATGAGCGCTATTGTCGGGGCTTAGAAAACAATACCCCGAAACACTTCCCTGTCTCTCTGTTCCTCTTACGCTCCTGAAACACCAGGTGGACTCTGAAATTTCCTTATCTGGCTAAGAAAGAGTCTTTCCAAAAGAAATGCAATTGTCTTAAGACTTCCCCCCTCCCAAGGATTGTCATCAAAAAACCAGGAAATGTTAACCACTGGAGAAGAGAGGATAACTGAAAGTCATCACCATGCTCAGACAGACTTTCAGCCTATTTTTCTGAGAGGAGCTTAGAGGATGTGAGAAACCTGATCTGCATAATAAGACAACCCTTGGCCGAGCGAGCGTGGTGGCTCACACCTGTAATCCTAGCACTCTGGGAGGCCAAGGCGGGAGGATCGCTCGAGGTCAGGAGTTTGAGACCAGCCTGAGCAAGAGCGAGACCCTGTCTCTACTAAAAATAGAAAGAGATTAATTGGACAACTAAAAATATAGAAAAATTAGCCGGGCATGGTGGCACATGCCTGTAGTCCCAGCTACTCTGGAGGCTGAGGCAGGAGGATCGCTTGGGCCCAGGAGTTTGAGGTTGCTGTGAGCTAGGCTGACGCCACGGCACTCTAGCCCGGGCAGCAGAGCAAGACTCTGTCTCAAAAAAAAAAAAAAACAGACAGCCCTTGGCCCTGTGCAGCTCCACCCCCGTCACCTTCCCTGACCGTCAGTCCCATCCAGCTTCCAAAGAGAATTATTTGCAAAATAGTGTCTGCCCACTGGGTCCACGCATCTCTCCCCTATAAAGCCTCAACCATCTGGCCTTTCTTTACGTCTCATATTTTGTTTATGGCTCCCAGCTTTGTACATGCTAAATACATTTTTGTGCCTTTTTCTCCTATCAGTCTGTCTATTTTCAGTTAATTTTTAGTGACTCTTCAGAGGGTGAGGGGGAAGCCCTCCTTTGGCCATTATGCTATCTACAATCAGACTGCTGGGGTTCGAATACCAGCTCTGCTATTTCTAATCGAATGACTTTGAGAAAGTTACTTACCTTCTCTGTGACCTAGTTCTATCCTCTATGAAAGTGGTGATGCTGTACTGGTGAGTCCTTCATAATCTGGTCATATTCAAATAAAATTTGGTAAGAATAATGCCTGACCCTAGTAAGTGCTTAAGCGAGGCTGGCTCTTATTGTTCTCGTCCTTGGTTCCGAATAGGTCCCATCCTGTTTTTGGTGTCTCGATCCTGTCTAAGGGTTTAATTATACCCTCCAAAGTTAGGGCGGAGCAGACTTCAGGATGCTTTTCAGGAACCCACCAGCATCTAAACCCTCACTTCCTCCCGGGTTATTTTCCATCTGCCTTCATCTGTGGAATCTTTGTCGTCTGAGTAGAGGGGTCTGGTTCTTTATTCCTTGTTTGTGGCATAAACTTTAAGCCTTTCATGGTTCAGGGCTTAGCTTCTTCCACTGCAGAAGCCTTGCCTTTTGAGATTTAAAAGCTGTACCTTTTGAAAATCAAAAGGTTTTTCTTTGCGTATTGTTATATTGTATCTCTCCCCTAACGTGAGAGGAGGGCTAGGGAGGAGGACAGAAAGTAAAAGGAAATGTATTCCAGGAGGTAAATCTTAGTTAATATCTCAAAATATTATTCCTCTACAATGTTTCTGTTTAGGCTCTCTGCTCCTGGTAAGTTCCCTTTGCCACCGGTTAGCGTCCTATATACTCAGTAATTTGGATGCCTCCTCATCTTGGAAGTACATTTTAATCACTCCAATCTAAAGCGCCTTTTTTCCCCTAACTTTATTAGGTGGTCCGTATCACATTCATTTTAAATGAGCTGGAGCATGCTCTGTTTTCCCATAGACTGTATGCTCCTTGTGGGCTGGGAGTAGACCATACTCACTTTTGGAATCTATATTCTCTTCAGCGCCTAACATAGGACTAGACACACAGAAGTACTTTAAAATGCTGGACATATTAATTAAACAAATGACAGGAAGCTGGTTATAGCAGAGGCTTGCAGCTCTGAATCTCTAACTACGTTTTCTTGGACTTCTAAATAGGCCTTATCTGTTACTGAGGATCATTGACATTGATGTTCCTAGATACAACAGATTAATCTTTATTGTAGTTTAAAAAAACTAATAAGCAGACTATGAGCCAGCCATTTTTGCCAGACTAGGAGATGCAAAATTGAACAAAGACCTTCCATCAAAAATAGTGATTTTT
>RJWJ010000725.1:171479-184514 GCA_004363605.1 Indri indri
TAATCGGACAGGTAAAAAATATATATAGAAAAAATTAGCCGGGCATGGTGGCGCATGCCTGTAGTACCAGCTACTCGGGAGGCTGAGACAGTAGGATCGCTTGAGCCCAGGAGTTTGAGGTTGCTGTGAGCTAGGCTGACGCCACGGCACTCGCGCCCAGGCGAGAGTGAGACTCTGTCTCAAAAAAAAAAAAAAAAAATAGTGATTTTTAAGGCAAGCAATTTAAATGATGTATATACCTAGCACAGAGCCTCACACACGGTAGGCGTGAGGACTTCGTTGGGAACCGGAGTGAATAAAGAACTCCGGCGAGTTGCGTGTGGGTTTACTTGGGCACTCAGAGCCTTTTGTTTGTCCTTTGGAAGTCTTGGGGTCCACTGAGACTCAGGTGAGTCTTGGAGGATGGATAGAAGTCAGGCAAGGAAAGAAAAGTAGAAGGGCAGGTTTGGCAGCACAAGCAAGAACAGAGCGGTATGAAGCAACGTAATTATGTATTTTATGTAAAAAAAAAAAAAAAGAAAAAAGAAAAAATCAGATTGACTCATATTTTAACCAAAATACATTTTCTGCATAACATAGCATCACGGTTTAGAGTGTGGGCTCTGCAGCCAGACAGCCTAGTTTATGCCTCGGTTCGACCACTGACTTGCTCTACAATCTTAGTTAAGTATTTTAACCCCTCAGAGCCTAAGCATTTCATCTACAAATTTGGAAATTACACCACCCCCTTGTTCTGAAGCCCAAAGGAGGCAATACCTTTAAAGCGTTCAAAAGTATATCTAACAAAGTAAGTGCTCAGTAAAGTTTAGCTTATGACGATTAAATATTTCTTTGTATGTTTGCGTGTGTGTTTACAACTTTTCATAAGATGTATTTCCCATTTAACACCTTTTGAGATCCTTGTTTTCATCCAGAGATTCTTAGTAGGAAGATAGCATCAAGAAGAGTATTCAGTAGAATCACCTGGTGGTCTTTTAAAATTAGAGATCCATTTGGCATCCCCCCTACACCTCAAATTTAAAAGCAATACCACTTCTATAGTGAGACAGTGTAGCATGCCATTTTATTCAGGGACATAGAGGCAGAATAACTCTGAATTAATTTTACAGATGTTCCAGATACAGAATAGATACCATTCTAAATTAAAATAGCTCAAATATTTCTTCATGTTTTACCAGTTTGTTGCAAGGACTAGGAAAATCACTACCAAGGCACACCTGATGTCCTGAGCTCATGGCAGCCTCAATGGCCTCTAGTAAGTACTCCCTAATTAATTCATTCCTTTGCTTCTTTTTTTTTTCCATAAAAAAGGTATGTCTCAAACGTTTTTCTACAAAGACTCTAGAGAAAATAGTAACAAAGACTAGAAAAAAAAGTTCAATGTTTTGACTCAAAAATCATACTTTCTAAGGTTAAGGCAAGGAAATTCCACAGTAATATGTATACTTTAAACAAGAATAGATTTTGGCTTAACTTTAATTTGTTGGAGGAGATACTTGGGCAGGGGTGTGGTATAGGAATGCAGACTGTGTTACAATTGTTTTCTCAGCACAAACTCATTAATTCAATATTTAAAATCTGTTCATTTTTTCAACCAGATGCATGATTTATATTTACAAAGACTTTCATTTACTTAAACATGATTAATAACTAAGACTTTATTTCTGTGTGCTTGATTCCTAATTTATGCCATAATTTTGACCAAAACAAGCCTCACTTACGTAGTCAGAAAATTTTAATATTCATTAAGCACCCACTATGTGTCAAAGACTTCAAAGCAACTTTGCAAAGTGGAATAACTCTTGAAACTATGATTTAGATGATACAGTATGGTATGTTCCTCTATATATTATTTTTCAAACCATATAATCAAGAAAAATGTGATTTTAAAAAACAATAACTGGACATTTCATGACATTATAGTTTGATAATATAGTTAATAACATAACAGCCCACATTTTATCTTTCACTGTAATTATGCTCTGTAGTGATCCAACCATCCAGTACTGGAATGTGCTCAAAATCGCCAATCTTCAAACTATGTTTAGAGCAATCCCCTATGTCATGTATAATTATATCTTAAATTTGTATAATATTTTACAATCTCAAAAATGTAACAATTTTCATACGTTTCCTTCCAACATCATGCAAATCCAGTAAAAAGTAGGCTCCGTTAGAAATAATAATAGTTTAGGAGTTGAGCACGTACTGTGTGCCGGGTGCTGTGTTAACGGGCATTAACTATGTGTGATTTAAAATATCTTAACTCTTCTAACCCTCATAACCTCTGAAGGAGGGACTGGCATTATCCTCATTCTACAGAGGAAGAAACTGAGACCAAAACCAGGTTAGCATAACTGCTGGGTGGTGGAGCAAGAAGGGACATGATGGTTCTGGTACCGAGGTCCACGTTGCTGAGCTCTGCGTCACCCTGCCTCCTGTCGTCTTCCCTTCCTACGTCTAGGAAGTCGTGCATTTTTTCACAGACGATACCTGGCTAGGATATTTTGACACCCTGCAATTAGAAGCTTAATCAACTATCCGATTTATTTAAAACTGGTTCGGTATACACAGAGTGTGAAAATGATAATCAGTTTAGTGCAGAATTAATTAGTACATGTGCAGTTAATGAAAGACATCTCTAACTAATTGTTGGAAATTCATTAGTCCATATTTGAATGGTGTGGGTCCCAGCCATCTCCTCTCCTCTCTTGGTCTGTTTCCTTGTTGTCATTTCCTGGACAAGCTTTCCAAGCTGGCAGACGAGCTATTCCAAGGCTCTCACGGTGGTTATGAGTTTTGTGGGAGATTTACAGATTCCTTCCGCAGATACCTCATTTTCCTGCTGATGCTATGGCCCGTTTTCCTTGCTGTAAATCCTTCTTATCTCACTTTATTTCTCCATTTTCTCCTTCCTTTTCTCCATCCTGCTGCCGATATTCTCCACCTGTCACCGAGACTCGCTTCTCTTTATCCCTGCGCCGTTGGCCTTCTCACTTAGACACCACTCCAGTCCTGTCTGCTTGTTTATCTCTGTGTGCGTGCAGGCCTTCCTAATTCCTTCCCCATCCATCCTTCACAAGCATCACCGTGTTGTCAGGAAAGACCCCCTTCTGGGCAACACCACCAGGATCACCTTTCTCCCCCAGGAAAACGACAGAACCTTTTTCTCCTGCGTTTCCTGCTCTTTCCCTTTAAAGCATTTCTGTGCTGCAGCAGCTAAGTGGCTGTACCACGTAATCCTGTATAAAGCTGGCAGAAATGCTATTTCAGAGCATTTATGTTTAACTCTTTAGCATCCATTCTGTGCAGGTTTCAAAGGCACGTGGATAAGCATCCAGTGAATTTTCATTCAACATGCACCTTCTGAGCAATTCAGGTCTGCCAGTCCCTCAGATTCTGCACTGTATATTTTCCTTTGTTGTTCCAGTGTACTCTGGGCCCCCCAAAAAACCAACAGTGTGGACTCCATCGATGGCCGGCTTGCATTTCCCTCCAGCTTTGGGATTGGGTTCCAAATATGGGAGACAGTAGCAGGGAGGGAGGACCCGGAAGCAGGAGTCTTTATCACCCTAGCCGCCCGCTGGCTGCCTTGGAATTTTCCTTTCTGGGTTCTGTACCGACTTCCTCCTTTACCCTGCAGTGTGGCTTTCCTCTGTGTTGGCCTCTACATTCCGACTCATCCCTCACCGGTTTCCCAAATTCCTGCCCACCCTCTTTGAAATAAGTCTCATTATTGGCACACCTCAAATTACAAACTTTCACTGGGGTATCCGTCTCCTGGCCTGACTGATGCAGACTCTGAGTATACCAGGAGGAATTAGACACAGTTGTTGCCTTTAAGGAATTTGAACTGTAGAAAAGGAGCCAATCACGTAGACACATAAACGAATCGGGAATCGTGGGGCATGTGACAGAAGCAGACACAAGGTACAGAAAGGTCACACAAAAGAAGGTGATGGGTTCTGTCTGGGAAGAACCTTGCAGAGAGGGCTTCGGTGATACCTGGAAAGACAGACACCTGGCGGTCAGTGGGGCTGATGAAAGGATTGGGCGGGGACTGGGACAGAAAAGCCACTCTGGGGCAGAACCGGTGAAGCAAGAAAGCATGGAAACCTCATCACACACGCCAACAACTGCAAACTCATGACAGCGAGAGCGTACTGTGGGAAAAGGAACACGTGAGTCCAGAAAAGTCTGCAGATCTCAGAGAGTCTAACATACCAAACTCAAACATGCAGACCTCACTCTATACGCCACGGGGGATTGTACCCTAAAAAATAGAGAAACAAGGTCTGTCTTTAAACAATCACTTTGGCGACAGGGAGACTCATTTGAAGGAGAACAAGACCAGAGACACGGAGAAGAGCAATGAGCAGGGGACGCGGGGAAGGGGCAGATTAAAGCCATGACGAGGGCTGAGACGTTCACGAGGAAGAACTGATAAAACTTGTCCCTGTGTGGAAATGGGGGTGAAAGAAAAAAAGAGCCCTAGGGGTATCCCCGGGTTTCTGGCTTGGTGGTTGGTCATACTGTTTTGTCAATACAAGGGAAGGACACGTTTTGAGGTAAATAATAAGAAAAGACAGTAAGTTCACTTTGGGGTTGAGTTTTTTATTTCTGCATATTATGGGGGTACAAATGTTTAGGTTACATTGCCCTTCTCCCCTCCCCCCCCAGTCAGAGCTTGAAGCGTGTCCATCCCCCAGACGGTGCGCATCACACTCATTATGTGTGCATATACCCGTCCCCTCCTCCCCCCAACCTGCCTGACACCCGATAAATGTTATTCCTATACGTGCACATAAGTGTTGATCAGTTAATACCAGTTTGATGGTGAGTACATGTGGTGCTTGTTTTTCCATTCTTGGGATACTTCACTTAGTAGAATGTGTTCCAACCCTATCCAGGAGTATACAAGAGGTGCTATATCACCATTGTTTCTTAAAGCTGAATAGTACTCCATGGTATACATATACCACATTTTATTAATCCACTCATGGATCGATGGACATTTGGGTTGTTTCCACATCTTTGCAATTGTGAATTGTGCTGCTATAAACATTCGGGTGCAGGTGTCTTTTTCATAGTGTCTTTTGTTCCTTTGAGTAGATGCCCAGTAATGGGATTGCTGGGTCAAATGGAAGTTCTACTTGCATCTCTTTAAGGTATTTCCATATTGCTTTCCACAGAGGTTGCACTAGTTTGCAGTCCCACCAGCAGTGTGTGAGTGTTCCTATCTCTCCGCATCCATGCCCACATTTATTTTGGGACTTTTTGATAAAGGCCAGTCTCACTGGAGATACGTGATATCTCATCATGGTTTTGATTGCGTTTCCCTCATGATGAGAGATGTTGAGCATTTTTAATGGGACACTTACAAATAGAAGCTAGTTCAGAAAAAAAGCTCTGAACCAGTGGTATAGATTTGAAGATCACCACAAAATACATGTAGCTGCTGCTATGGAAACGGTTGAGATTGCTTAGGAAGGGTGTTTCACTTAATAAGAAGGACAAGGACAATACCAGCAAAATTTAAGAAATGATTAAAAAGTGAAGTGATTAAATAATGGAGTGTGTGAGGCATTTTGATAGTTACTTATATATTTTACTAGATCTTTACCATATCTCTAGGTTATAGGCATCTTATATTTTCCTAATTTCACAAATAAAGAGACTATGGCTTAAAGAGTTAAGCTAGGGTCACAATGTAATAAACTAGTAAAAATGAGACTAGAATTCAAACCATTCAACTCATTTCCAGTATATCATGCTGCCTCCTTTAGCTTTATCTTAGCAATCTTTATGAACATAGGGCGAGGAATAAGGGATTGATAAAAAATATGCAAAGGACTCTTGGGATCCATAAAAAATGGCTCTAGTGCTAAAAATGCCTGTCTGTAATATGCCATTGTTTAAAACATTTTATTTTTGAGGAAAGCAATGGTATTTTTTTTACGTGTTTGGAAACTGTGCCTCAAATTTCGTTTATTTAACCTTTTATGCTTTTATTTTCTTAACCTAAACTTATTTTACCCTGTATCTACTCACCTTGATGATCATTATAACATTTTCTCACTACTATTTGACTATATCATATATGTAGCCCGCCGTAGATGCGTAAAAAGAATCAGAGTTCTAAAGACTGGCATATCCTTCTTTTGAAGCTTTTTCACTGTTTCTCTTTCTTTCTCTTTAGCTGACAGATAAAATTGTATGTATTTATCATGTACAGCATGATGTTTTGAAGCATATGTACATTTGGAATGGCTAAATGTAACTAATTCACATCTGAATAACCTCACCTGCTTATCATGTTTGTGGTAAGGATACTTTATATCCTTTTTCTTAGCATTTTTCAAGGATGTGTTACATTGTTATTGGCTATAGTCACCATGTTGCATAACAGATCTCTCGAACGTATTTCTCCTATCTAACGGAAATTTTGGATCCTTTGACCAATGTCTCTCCAACCCCAATCCCTCCAACGCCCTGGCCCCAGCCCCTGGTAGCCGCCACCTTACTCTATACTTCTATGACATCAACGTTTTTTAGATGCCACATGAGCGAGATCGTGTGGCGTTTGTCTTTTTGTGCCTGGGTTTTTTTACTTAACATAGTATCCTCCAGGTTCATCCATATTGTTGCAGATGACAGGATTTTCTTCTTTTTTATGGCTGAATAGTATTTCACTGTGTACATATATCACATTTTCTTTATTCACCATTGATGGGCACAGGTTGATTTCTTATCTTGGCTATTGTGAATAGCACTGTAATAAACAAGGGAGTGCACATATATCTTTGACATACTAATTTAATTTTCTTTGGATATGTATATACCCAGAAGTGGGATTGTTGGATCATCTGGTGATTATGTTTTTAAATTTTTGAAGAATTTCCATACTGTTCTCTGTAAGGACTATACTTATTTACATTCCCACTAAGAGTGTTTAACAGTTCCCTTTTCTCCAGACTCTTGCCAACATTTGTTATCTTACATCTTTTTGATAATAACCATTCTAACGTGTGAGGTGATATCTCATTGTGATTTTAAATTGCATTTCCCCAATGATAGTGATCTTAATCATTTTTTCATATATCTAGTTGTCGTGTGCATGTCTTTTTTTGCAAAATGTCAATTCAAGTCCTTTGCTTGTTTTTTAATCAGGTTATTTTCTTGCTATTGATTTTTTTGAGCTCCTCAAACAAATATCTATTTATCCCTTATTTTGAATATTTTGGATATTTACCCCTTATCAGATGTATACTTTGCAATATTCTATTTTTTTAACTGGGCTTTCAGTCTATTTCTTAATAGCATGTAAAATCTTTTAAAATGTAATATCAATGTTTTTAGTTTTTCGGCAAATAGTTGCCCAATTGTTTACTTTTAGTTTGATTTTATGGGCTTTTGGACATCTGATTTTAATTTATATACCCTTATTCAAATGTCATAACAACTGTGCATTTAAGCATTATTATTCATATACATATGAGAAAATAGAGATTCAGACAGGTTGAATAATAAGCACCAGGTCCCATAAGCAAAGATTTTGATGCATCTCTTTGTGGCCTCCAAGCTCACTCATTTTCCTACATTATTGTATCATTGGACGCACAAAGTCCGGGTGGTGGAAGGATTTTAATATGCTACATGTAAGAATGGGATAAAGTGAACACATCATAAACAAGGGCCGTATTTGGGAAGTGTCAGAGCAATCTCAGCAAGAGTTAAGGAAAACGAATCTATAGGACAAAGAACAATGAGGAGTTGACAATTACTCCAAGACTCCCAAGTGGCTGGCTGCTGGTATCAGCATCACCTAGCATGACGAAGAAGCCATGCCCAGAGCTCTGTCACTGCAGGATGACAAGCTGATTTGTCTTCTCCACATTTCATTTCTGTTAGTGACAGACACACAGTTTCAAATGCCTCATACAGAAAACTTCCACCAAGTCGGGTGTCGAGGCCAAGCTCACAGTCAGACAAGCGGATTTGGACAGGTTTTCTGCACACAGATGGAGCCAAATGACACGCCCCGTGTTTGGTGTGCGGCAAGAAGAGCAGGGCGCCCATTAACTTCCCGAGAAAACTCCACGGAAGCAGTTTAGGAAGGAAGGGGGAGGTCAGGCGGGTATAGGAGTTTCGATTACAACACAATACATAGGTTTCCAGAAAACCTTTCATTACGTAAAATTTGCAGACGATTGAAGTTTAAATTTTACCCTGGAGAAAATGGAGTGCTCGAGGATAATTTTGAGTTTAGGCACGGCGATATATTTGGACTTCGAACAGACAGCTGTGCACGTTCATGTAAAAAATTGATTGAAAAGAGGCAAGCTTAGAATAATTCAGACTCTAGTTTAGACAATGGTGTCCTAGACATGGGTAGTGGCCGTGCAATTGATTCCAGAACTGAAGAAGAGGCATTCTCCATATGATCTTCCTATGTGTCTGGAGGACAGTGCAGAGAAGAGAGGAGTCTCTGGGTTCTAGCTGAGCCAACTGAATCGATGATGATGATGGGCTTCGTTGAGATAGGGAGCAATACATACAGACTGAGACCCTGAGATATACATAATGAATTCAGGGAGAATTAATTATTATTATTATTTTGAGATAGGACTTGCCTTGTTGCCCAGGGTGGAGTTCAGTAGTATCATCATAGCTCACTGTAACCTCAAACTCCCAGGCTCAAGTGATCCTCCTGCCTCAGCCTCCTGAGTAGCAGGGACTACAGGTGCATGCCACCACGCCGGACTAATTTTTCTATTGACAGAATCTCGCTATTGTCCGGGCTGGTCTTGAATTCCTGGCCTCAAGCGATCCTCTTGCCTCGGCCTCCCAAAGTGCTAGGATTAAAAGTATGGGCCACCACACCCGGCCGTAACTTTTTGATGGTTGTAGTACTTGGCATTCATCAATTTCTAGTATTTATGTTGAACTTACTAAAGAGCGTACTTGATTGGTAGTCATTATTCATCCAAATGGAGTCATTCAGTTATTCATACCTGATTAGTTATGTGGAATAAAAATTTCAGGGGAGTAGAAAGAAAAAGAACTGTATTAGAGACTATCTAGAAAGGTTTACCAAAGACAAGTTAATACATCTGATGCAGGAATTTGCTTAAAACCTATCACCTCCGTTTTTTAGTTTGTCATATCCAATATTCTGATATGGCTCAAAGCCTTAGAAATGAATCTCAGAAATATCTGTTATATCTTTTGGAGGCCAGTTTGTGATTCTTCCTTACAATATGTTTCCAGTGTTTTCCAGGTTTATATGAAACACTGAATATATATGTGTGTGTCTATAATATATATATATATATATATATATATCAAACTTTTAGAAATTCTATTCTCACATATCGGTCAGAAAGTTATTTCTTGATATCAAGTTTGACTAATGAGGCAAAAAGACTAGTTCAATCAATTATAAAGATTAAGTACAAAGGAAAATATGCCTACTAAGGTTAGGTTTACCTGAAGACTGCACAGTTATCTGGTAAGTTCATGTAGGTAAATAGCCGATTTGGATAATGGTTACTTGCTGCTATTAATCTCACTTTATTTGGTACAAAGCTAGTCCAGAGTAGCCAGTTAATTAAAATTATTTTTGCCTGGATTATCCTGGTTGACGGTACATATACTAAAGATCATTCCTAGAGAATTAATTCACTTTCTCTTCACTACATTATGTGAGGGCTGATGGGCTCTTAACAGAGAAAAGAGAAAAAGAAAACAATTAGACATCTTGGTTTGTGAACTCAATTGCATGAGTTGCACGCAGGCATCTGTTGCAACATTTGAGACTTGGTGACCAGTTCCTGGGTCTTGCGTTGGTTTCCTTGCCTTCTCTCAGCTCACGTAGTGCTTTGTGACGTTAATGAGGTGGTTCCTATAAAGCTCTTTGAACCAAAGTGGGAATGGGATTATCCAGCTGCAAGGAGATACGATAGGGGCTGAGCATGAGGAATGAGCGTTTGTTTGCTGGAAGGATCCTCACTGGGTTCGTCTTGATACTTTAACTGCTATCAAACTCGTTATTTGTGCAGAGGAAAGAATGCAGGAGAAACGGGCTGTCCCACACTTTGTAAGCCAACTCGTTTTCTCCAGGTTTTTTCTTTTTCTTTTTAGAGGCAGACTAGAAAGATGATTAGAAAGGATTTTTTCCCCTATTTTTTAAGAGAGCTGTGCCATTGTAAGTGCACATGGAGAGACAGTTCTTCGGGCACAGGGCAGTTGCTGTTGTCTGGTGGCGGAGGTCCTCGCAAAGCCAAACGGCTTTTGTTTGGTGATAACTGTGATCGGGTTTGTGCCCCTCACAACCAATCCTGCAACGTGTGTTTGTGAGTAAAGGCAGCAAAGTTCCTATCACTCTCCCCTACCTCACTGATTATATTAATGTTTAGTTATAGCTTCATTTGATGAAGGCTTATTTTCATATGACATCAGAAGAAGAACTGATCACATCATCATTTGCAAGACCAGACCACACGTGTGTGATTTGCAGACAAAAAGAACTGTTTTCTCTGCTATCTTTTAAGTACCCTAAAAGACATCTCAAATTGCAGATTCACTCAGAGGCAAATGCGGAGGGCAGCGGAAGAGTTTATGACCATTTCAGAGGGCCTGTGGTCCCCAGGAGACTCGTGTCAGGAATTTCAGCTGAGCATGCTCTGTAGAAGTCCACTGTTCAGCAACTCGAACATGCGTTACAGTAATTTTTTAAGCTCTCTCTTTTTAAGTTACATTTATTGTTTGGCGTGGGTATATTGCAGAAATGAATCAGAATACCCTCGAACTACAGCTCACTGCTTCTGCATATATTTCGTCATTTTAAACAAATATTTATTAATTATCCATTATGTGTAGAGGCTTGGATAGGCTGGGGGGATACATTTTGTCCCTGTCTTCACATAAATTATAGCCCAATTGGTGGGGCAAAATGTTGAAATAACATTAAATGTTAAATGACAACGCTAATCACCATATTCTAAAGACTGAGTGTCTGTATACGGCAAATAACCATCTCCTATTTCATGCTGAGTGATAAATAACGGCTGCTTGAAGCACGGTATTGAGAAGGGTCCTGAGTGCAAACTTGGGTTCCATAAATAAGAACTTGGTTAGCTTCCAAGGTCTGCCCATGGTGAAGTTGGGCTAGATGAAGACCTATCTAGGTTACAATATTGTAGCATATCTGGAACTTAACATTTTTTTAAAAAAATTTTATTAATTCGACAAATATTGAGTACTAAACTTTGCAGTAGGTGCTTGTGAGCAAAATGTACACCATAATTATTGCCTTCATGGGTTTGCCATCTTTTGGGTGCTTTCTTAAAAAAGTTGACTTGAATTTGAATTTTGATAAATGTTGTCCTCAAATCCAATTTAACATTTTCATCTCTCTCTCTCTCTCTCTCTCTCTCTCTCTCTCTCTCTCTCTCTCTCTCACACACACACACACACACACACACACACACACACACGATGACAATTACAATGAACGCAGCCTCAGTGTATGTGATCATGGTTATTCGGAGATATTTCTGGGGTAGAATGAGGATTGCAGTTTGATAAAGGAAATGGCTTCACTGAAGGTGAAAAGACAGAAAAAGTTGAATAATGTGCAGGAAGCAATGAATCGAAATAGTGAATTCGTGTAAATAAATCTTGAAAGATATAATTGGAGTATTAGTTACATTCTAGACGTTAGAAGTCCTTGAGTTTTAGGCCAGCTGGACATGTATTGCTTTATCTTGTGGTCTGTAGAGAAATACTGAAATTATTTGAGCAGAGGAGTAATGTGGGCAAAGCCAGGTGATTCTTTATATTATTAGGTCCTGAAAAGAGAGATGGAGCATCCTAAATGTGGATAAATATAATTTATTGACTGCTTATTATGGGACTTTTTATATTTCAAAGCTTTTACCACATGCAGTTGTTAAGTTTTAGTAACTAATTATTGCCTTGGTATACATACATCTCTGTTATAAAGAATTATGTTAAAATTAAGATTTACTATAGTGGAATACAGTTATTTCCGTGGACTTTTGGATATTTGTTATAATTTGGGGATATTTATCAAATGTATTATTCTGATTGCTCCTTCAAACTCAAGGGTTGTACTTAGTAGGTGTTTCATTCAGGAAAACTCCTAATATCCAACTGGGATTATATTCTCCTGACTGCACATGTCAACTAGAATCATTAAAATGTTTTCATTTATCAAAACAGCTTTATTTATTCTCAGCAATGCCACAGTAACTTGTAAACTTGTATTATGATACAAGACATTACGTACTTACAATTTAAGTACCTGCTTTTGCCACTTAATGCATATTAATGCTTCTTATTAAAATTTCATTTGGAAAAATATTGGCTTTGCTGCCAAAAATATTTGGAAATCACTGGAGTTAAACATCTAATCGCAGGTAGAGTTACCAGTCCTTTCTCTGTTACGCTCACCCATTTTAGGTCTCTCTATTGTTTATTCACACGTTTCACGTGAAAAGTGCTGGACTGGTTGTTTGCCTCTTGTCTCTCAGCTCCTCTTCCAGCCTGCCTTGTTCTTTGTGTCCTAGCAGGCTGAAAGCCTGAGAACTACTTTTCTAGACTGCCGGTTAGCTGGCTGCTGCTTAGGTTCTGTGGATGGGATGGGCTAGCAGGAGTTTGGAGGATAAAAGGGAGAAGGAAGCCTGCGGCTCTAGGTCCCAGCTTCAGGAGATGCTTTCCAGGGTGGCGGCAGCAGCAGGGGTCCAGGCTCCTGCGCAGGCAATGCTGTCCTAGCAGCAGAAGCAGCAGCCCCTGCGGTGGTATTAGCACAAATACATACTAGAACATGTTCCTGGGTCCCCGCTGCTTAGCTGCAGTACAGATCCAGCAGAGCCCTGCCTCCACCAGCCCATAGCTCAGTCCCAGCTTCAGCCCAGGGGCACCAGCGGCTTCGGGATAATCCTCTTCTCCAAATTGTTTCACTAGCCAGCACCTACTTTTTTTTTCTTTCTTTTTTTTTTTTTTTTTTTT
>RJWJ010000726.1:0-123023 GCA_004363605.1 Indri indri
CCCCCCCCAGCTTAGTACTCCCAGGAAGTATGGAAACCCAAAGGTCCAAAGGTAGAGTCCTGGAGTCTTTCCGTTTAGCGGGTAGTGCCCCCTGCTATCAACTTCTATTCATTTCCATCTCCCTGTCTTTCAGCCTCATCGCTGTGCATTTATTTACCACATAAAGGTTCTTTCACACCAAGGCCTCTAAATATTCACACCTGGACACTAGAGAATCAGTTTTGTTAAAGCTGCAATCTGCCTAATCTCCCAGTATCTTTGCTGCCTTCGTTTTGGGACTCCATCTCCTAGACCTGACCCACCTGGGTCTCCTGTACAGGCAGTTGATAGAGAGGAGCTGCAGGTAGGTACACTGTTACTGATGCCCTGGCAGAGGTAGGGTAGTGTGGGGCGCTGATATCTCCATTCCTTGTATAGGGCTCCAGGGCGCTTTGCCATTAAAAGTGGTTCTCAACCTGTTCCCTCCAGTTTAGATTTCTGAACGCAAGACGACTGGTCCCTCTAAATCCTCAAGCAGACTTTGTGGATGCTGAGGTGCATACCAACAGAACCCTGTGGGGTTGGAGTCCCTAAGTGAAGTGCGGGCAGGCCAATAAACCCACTGACTGTGATCTTGCACCATGACTGGGAGGATAAGGCAAATAGCAAATTAGACAGGGACTCCAGCCTAGCATTAAGGACCTTGGAGAAAAGCAGAAGCTCTTTGAAGTGGATATAGCATTTTACCAGTCTCCAATGGAGAGATTTTGGGACTGTCACAATGTGATCAAAAGACTTACAATATGTCAGAGGCAGGCAGAGGCATTCTGTACCAGTTTCAGATTTGTTTGATCTGGGCATTTTTGAGAAGAACACTTGAAATCTTTGTTAGAAGACTGGAAAAAATTACTATTAGGAGACTATGGCTGGGTCTTAGCTCATCTATTTAAGATTCCAGAATGTATATGTCCTGTTTTTTAAGATTAATATCTAGGTACCGCCACTTAAAACATTGCTGTGACCTGTTCCTTAGCTGGAGAAGGGGTCGGTTTGGTACCTGACTCCTTGTGATGAGGTCAAGACATTTGATATTTGGGTAGATAGCAGAGTTTACTAAAATGTACATTCCAGTGATCGCTCTCAGTGAATTTTAAACTGGAGAAGACAGCATGTGCCTCTGTTGTTGCCCTTTGATTTGCTTTCTTCTCTCTATTACAAACTGTATTTTCTTTCATTTCCTTTAATTATGTATTCCCTTTCCCGTGATCATGCCTATCTCCTTCAAATAATTCTTGTGGGATTTTAACAGTCTCCTAGTGGGTTTTGGTGGTTAATCCTTCCCTGAACTGTGTGCATTTACCTCTTTCAATCCATCTCTCTCTCTCTCTCTCTTCCCATTTCCTTTAATCATCACTATCACATAGTTCTACACTTTCAATTTATCTAAATCTTCCTGGTGCTGGTATGTCCATATTTCTTGCCTCTTCTCCGTCCTGTGAGCTACAGTAATTCTCTGTTGTTTCCAGAGTTGACAGCACTATCATATTCACTGTCCTGTGAGCATTTAGCATATTTGCTGTGCTGAGGTAACACTCTTTCTTACCCTGGTTCTTGAAGGCCCCTTTAGGCCAGAGATGTCCATAGGCACAGTCTTTCCTTTTTCCATAACAGCTTGTACTATTTATTTATGTACATGCCGACTTGCCATTGTAAAGTCTCAACTCCGCTGAGGCCAGGAATGGCATTGTTTTCTCAGCTTCATATCCCTTCTTTCTGAATCTGGTGGAGTGCTGTGAATATAGTAGGCATTTAATAAATTTAGGACCTAATTCCATGTGTTCCTTTTGAGTGGGCATCATTTTTACCACCTCCCAACAACTGCTAACCTCCCTGACTGCTTCTGATAGCCATTTCAGCTTGAGCCAGTGTGCTGGTGTCTACTGGTGTGAGGAGGAGTTTTTTGTAATCCTATTTTTTTCTGCTTCCTAATTGGATTGCTTGTTTTGCTGCTGGCCAGGTCACACATGGCTTAGTTTTCTGTAGGCACTGCCTCTTCCCCGCTCCAGTTTTAATCTGGTTGCTGCCATTGGGTTGACTAGCCCTGCCTCTCTCCCTCCGTATGATGGTTTCCTCAAAATGTGTATTCCATTAGCACAGTGCAGGCTGAGTTCAGTCTGCCAGAGGGGTTAATTTCAGGATTTTAAGTGCTTTTGAAGATTGGTCCCCAATTGACATTCTTTCAACACCTCTAGTCTGATTCAGGCTTTTCTGAATATCTTCCTCTTCATAGTAGTTCAGGTATCTTGATTCATTGAAGTTTTTAGCTGCACTTTCTACTGAGGGATATATACATCTGTGTGTGTCTGTGTGAGTGTGTGTATTTTACTGTTCTCGACCTTGTTGGTTGTCAGATTATTTCTTTGCTTGGAACTAATTTTAAAATCAATTAGAGAGCTTTCCCTTCATCTTTCTCTCTTTATTTATGAGGTGCTGATTGCAGAGCTACCTACGCTGTGTTTAGATAAATTACTTCTTAAAAATTTTGCATAACATTTATATTCAAGGCAAGTTTAGTGCAGTCATCCAGTGCTTTGCATTTTTGCAGTCCAGAGCTGTAGGTTTCATTCCTTGGTGGGCTAATTAGCTTTGTACTGGGAAAATTTTGTTCAGTTCAAAAAACTAAACGTTTAAGTTCTTCATGTATTATATAGGCACTATGGATCTGGGAAATTTTTATGAGTAAGGTGTTTATAATTTTAGGAACCAAATCTTGAATCCTGACCACTTTGTGTGTGTGTGTTTTGGTCACCAGGTGGCCGTTAGACTGGATGATGGATTAGGGATGAAGCAGCATCAGTTCATGCCAGTGTTTTAGCAAAGGCTTTTCAGAACTGAGACTAGAAGGGGAAGCTGAAGGACACAAATCCTTGTTGTTGCCTTTTTTTTTTTTTTCTTCCCATAGCAAACGACAGGCCTATTGCTTAGGCATATTTTTGATGTCACTTTTCATTTTAGACTTCCTTTGAAAATCTACAGTCAGTTTATGGGTCGTTCACATTTTATAGTCCTTAATCTCACCATCTACTGTGATACCTGTCTGTTTTGGGCTGCAAATGCCTTTGCCTAGTTCAATAGTGTATTGGTGGCCACCATGGAGTAATACTGTTTCACAGTATGATCTCTGTTCACTTTATCTGTGAAGACATTCTGGAAACTTTATGTTCCTTACCTTTTCATTTCTCTGCTAGAAGCCACTTGATGTAATCTCCTTCATCCTTGTTTCACTTTATTGGGCAATTAGTGAGGCTAAGCAGAAATGTGTGTTCAGATACTGGTCCCTGGAATTTGGTTGCTTCTGCTGTCCTGCTGATTCTGGATAACCCTCATGATGGATACCTGTAGTTTCTAGTTTCTGCTTTAAAATACTTTTTCCTTTTTTTTTCCTCTCCTGTGTTTTTTTTCTCCTTCTCTACTCAGTTTGATTTTCTGGGTCAAGTAGATTTGTCATTTCTTTAAATCTATTGTTAGCTAACTGCCTAACACATAGTTGATACTCAGGTATTATATAATGTCTCATTGCTTTCTCATTGGCCGTCCTTACTCATTGTTCATAATTTGGAGACAGGGGACATGCAGAGTATACTAAGGCTTGACTTTCTGATCCTAGCACTCCACCATTCCTAGAACATTTTCCTCATCGTAACTTCACTTGCTCTTGTCTTTTGTAAGGTGGGCTGCGCTTAGGAGAAAGCCACATTTTTATTCCTATTTAGCTGCCTTTAGCATCTGCTTCTCCAGCTGGAGGGGCTTGTTTTAGAAACACTGGTGTGCAGAAGCTGGAGGTGGAGCTCTGCAGAGGGCTGCTGCTGGGCTGCCTGCCCAGGGCTGTCCTTCCCAGCCTCCCGGCTCCCTCAGGCTCTGGCCTGAGGCCTGGTCCCTGAGGATGGGGTGCAGACTGTACTACCTGCCCTATTCTGGTTGGACCTTGTTTCCTCTGTGAAAGGAATGTGAGCTAGTGCACTGTGTTCTGCATGGGAAAATTGGCAGACAGCTCCTTTTGCTGGTTTTGGCCATTGGAGCATCCAGGATTATTAGGGCAGTTTGTACTTTAAGAGGAAGGAGACTGTATATTACTCAGAGCAGCTTATTTTATTTATTTCTTATTTCTTATAAAGGGAAAAGAAGTTATCCTAGCCCTTTGCTATTCCTTTCAGAATGTAGTAAACCACCAGCTCAGCGTTTTCCTCAGGAAAACAACCAGGGTTCCTCCCAGCCATTTGAGCCAGGCTCTGTCTTGCCTTCTCAGTTTGCTCTGTCGTGCCCTCTTCTTCCCTCTTCAAGTTCTTTAGCTTCACCCTCCTTCCCCCACCCCCTCCCATTCCTCTTCTCCCAGAGAAGTGACTGGTTCTTTCAGCCGAGACTCTCCTGTTTGCATACCAAGTTATAGTTCTTCTGGAAGTGCATGGACTCAGTAGTGTCAGTGTTCAGGAAAATGTAAGCTCCTCAATTGAAAAACCAGTAAACGGCTTCAGTTTGTAAAAGCGTTTGGGCCCCTTGTTGTTATTAGATTTCCATAAAATACAGCAGGTGAAGAATAGTCATTGGGGCTCTGCTGGAGAGATATGTCTCAATCCTAAAAGGTACAAAGTAGTCCTAGGGTACCTGATATTGTAGATGGAACCTGACAAACTGGCAATTCAGTGTAATAAAATTCTATAGCCTTTCATCTTTTGCCCGTACCACCCAGCCAGCAATGAATTCTGAGGGCAGAAGCTGATGGTGTTTAATGTCTCTGTCTTGCCTCTCTGTCTGGGAATATAATCGAATGTGCTCAGGTGGGAACATGCTCTCTCCTTGTTCTTGTGCCCGCCCCAGAGCTGTTAGAGTTGGAGACTTGTGATCTGATTCTGGTCCCTTTTCTCCAAGCACATTGTCTTCCTCACCTCATGGTTCTCAAAAGTTTTCTTTGTTCATTTATTTGCTTTTGTGTTTTGGTTTGCAAATATTTCTGGCAGTGTCTGAATGGTAAGAATATAGATATGTGCTCCTGCTACTTTAGTGTTCGTCTGGATTTCTTTGAATTACCTACCCCCATCCACACTGTGGTTCCTCCCATTTCCACCTGCTACCCCTTCCTCCTAGAGTGCAGAGAGGGGGTTTGTAAACTTGGGTTTGAATGATGAGGTCATTTCTGGCCAATACAAATTTGTTCATTCTTTTACTTGTTACTACAGGCCTTACAAACCAGCTTGTTGCTGTCCCTGTATCTCCCTTGTTTTGTGTTGCCCTTAAATCCTCGGTGCTATGTTTTGGATGCAACATAAGCCTGCAAATGAATGCTTGGTGTTATTGAAGTTGACTGTTGCCCTTTAGCTATTTTGCTTTGGATTCAGCCAGAGACAGTGGCATCTTTAACCTGAATTCACTGCTTAAAACCTGGGCAAAAACAAAACTGTATTGTTCTAGTTTTCTTGAGCAACCACAGTAAAGCTGCTTATTAAATGCAATTTTATGTTCTAGAAAACTACATTCGTACAGTTTAGGCAAGACCAATATCCTTCTGTTCCTAGAAGTTACCTAAATTGATATCTTAATTGGTAAAATCTCCAAATCTATAGCTCATAGGTGTTGATTTACAGAAGGCACCTTACTGATCGCGGTAGAGTTGCCTTTAAACGAGCGAGCGTATGTAGCATCCTCATGGTGTGGCATGGTTTTCCTGATTCTGGCTTGTTTGTCATGTCAGGTTTCAACCTTGGTGTTTGTAACTAGTGGTGGAAAGTTTGAAAACTCCAGATATGTAGAGACTGTAAGGTTTACTTCCTTGGTGCCTGTGGGAGGAAGCAGGCCTTAGACAGTTGCAGCTTCAAGATACTTTTTCTAGCTTCTTTTTCACTCCCTCTTTCATTTCCATCTTTACCTTTCCCTCTTTTCCTTCCTCCTAGCTTGGTCCTCATTGTTACTATCTTGGTGTTAGCCAGGATTAATACAAGGGAATGAGGAATGAAGAGATTGGTTTTATTTCCTTTGTTTCTCCCTTTATCTTAAGTCTACATTGACTCTGTCTTTTCTGCCTAATTGTAACCCTCTGCCATGGCTAATTCAGGGCTGTAAAGCCCCTCATGGTATTTGAGATAACTGGTCTTAATGCAACAGGAGACTTAAAAGTCTGAGGAAGGCCGGGTGCGGTGGCTCACGCCTGTAATCCTAGCACTCTGGGAGGCCGAGGTGGGCGGATCGTTTGAGCTCAGGAGTTCGGGAGCAGCCTGAGCAAGAGCGACACCTCGTCTTTACTAAAAATAGAAAGAAATTGGCCAAACAACTAAAAATAGAAAAAATTAGCCGGGCATGGTGGCGCATGCCTGTAGTCCCAGCTACCTGGGAGACTGAGGCATGAGGATCGCTTGAGCCCAGGAGTTTGAGGTTGCTGTGAGCTAGGCTGACACCACGTCACTCTAGCCCAGGCAAGACAGTGAGACTCTGTCTCAAAAAAAAAAAAAGTCTAAGGAAGCAGTTCTTGACTCTTCCCACATGCTTGTGTATCTTTCAGCTTCATGGTGCCACTGAGGTGACTTGGGGTGCGTTAGCTGGGGAGTAGGTATTCATTGTTATTTCTGACTGCTCTTTGACCTTGGTACATCTCTCTTTTACCTAGGTCCCCTTCCCTTCCGGGGAAATGATGCTCATATGTATGGTTCTAAGGTATCCCCTGATGCAAAGTTCTACGAGGGCAAATCATTTGACTGTTAACTGTTAAATTCACTGCAAATATGGCTGCCCAACATTATTGCTTCTCATTTGCTACAAATGAGCCCCAAGCCTTCTGGGTTTACACAGGACTGCATTGAGGACAAAGATTAAGTGGATTTCTATTGATGCCATGTATTTTGATTGAACAGCAGAGCTTCAGTGTGTATTCAGGGTCTGTCACTGACTACCACTGCCCTTCTCTTCATGGTTTCTCTCCCCCATTCTTTCCTCTAAGCCCCTAGCTCAGAGGCACAGGTGTGTATGCCCTGTTGGCTCTCACAGTGAAATCCACTCGAGTTTTTCCTCTAGAGTAGAGACCAGATCAGTTTTTCATAAGATGTAGTTTTTATAACCTGCTTGTGTTAAAATCTCCGTGATTGGAATGTTCATTTATCACAATTGCCAGGTATTTCTATTGGACTTCAGCTTGAGAACCGCTGTTCTAGATTGTTCCTCTTAGCAGTGGAAGAGTGGGGGCGTACTAAATAAAGCTCTCTCTCTTCAGGATTTTGTTCTCTGGCAATGCCATTTTTCCTTTTTGAGCAAGACTTAGACGCAGTAATATTTCTGCTATTTCCTGTATAAGATTTCCCCCCTCCAGATCTCAGAGCCAGATGCTAAGCAGATATGTCCCTCTTAGCTTAGAACATCTCCTGAGGATTCCAGCGAAAGTAAATATGAGAGTTCTGCCTGAAGAAATTTATCTGCTTCAGAGAACAGGGTTCTCTAGGGAATAGTAGAGTTTCTTAGGGTTTATAACATACTATTTGAGCTGATGTTTAGGTGGGGCCTGTTACTTACAGTTTCAGGGTGAATTTCACTTCGTGTTAAAAAGAGAAAAGGTTTATGAAGTGGTGCCTTGTTAGATCTGGGGTCACACCTCATGCGCGATTATATTAGCTGAACTCAGTAAGGCAGAGAAAAGGATACAAGTTAAGGAATGTGCTTGCCTCCGGCATGTGCAAGCAGTTCTCAAATGGTTGGAAGAAAATGCAGGTGCTTTGTGGTACATACAGAGAAGCCGGGAGCCTGATACCAATTCAGGATACAGCACAGCAAAATCCTTAAGCACCTTCTGAATTGTGGCTGGCACACTAAAGTACACAGTATAGGTTTAGTGATAGAGGATGACTCTGAGTTAAGACTGATGTGGAGGAGAGCTTCTCCTCTTTTTAAAGGCTTTTCAGTAGTCCCTTGTTCAGTTCTTTTCAGGACTCAGCTCTGAGCTTCACAGGCTGAGAAATGCTGTATGTTAGACTGATTATCTGATTTATGTTATATAAATACACAAAAATGTGATTTAAAAGTCAGTGTGTGATGTGAATTCCAGCTGCTAAACAGACCAGAATGTTTTGATGGGCCAAGGATGTTCTCTTTCTTGTGGAGGAAGTTTGCTTATTATTTACAGAATCTGAGTAAAGGAAGTTGCTGAATACTGAGAAAGCCTGAGGTGCCCCTGAGTACCTGCATCGTCCAGGCAGAGTGTGAGGGGCTGGGCATGCTCTATATTTTCTTTAATCTCCACAACCATCACTGTTAGATAGACAAAGAAACAGAGGCTTGGGAAGTTGTGATAACTTGGTCAAGGTTCCTTCTCTGGTAAGTAGAGGAACCAGGATTCTAACTGCCTCCAAATGTGCCACATGGACTTGGGTGGGTGGATTGGTGACCTTCTCCTGCAGTGTTGGGCGGACTTTTCCTCAAGCTCCTGTCTTTTCAGAATTTCTTCTGTCTACCAGAAGCTATAGCTGATTGGTACTGTAACATATGCTTTCTTATTTCAACATATTTTTACAAATTAAAATATTTCCTGCAACCATTTTTGGAGGCACCATAATTTATTTCAAGAGAAATTCTAATTTATATTTCTAATGGGTATTTAACTACAGATATGAGAGTGACCTGTACCTCTTTAATAGTCTTGTCTCCTGTATGAAGTTTTCCCGGCAATAATCTCACTGTTGAGAATAATCAGCCAACCCTATGAAGGGACTGAATTCTCCCTCTTAAATAAAGTCTCAGTACTGGTCACTTTTGTACAGGTTTTTGAGCCCTGTGAGCACCTGCTTCTAGATAGTTCATTATCAATTTAATTTTCATTCATTATTTTCATATATTAACCCCATTAGATACATGGCTTATGTTTCTCTACCATAGAAATTTTTCCTGATTATAAATACCACATAATCATTTTATAGATTTGGGAAAATTTAAAGAGGAAAATATAAATTACTTACATCTCACCATCCAGAGGCAGCATCACAACTGTTGATAATCTTGGCCTTTTCACCAGCTTCTCTGTTCATGTTTTGTAACCAAGCATTTCCCTTGGCCTTTACATAATTTTCTAAAACATGATTTTTAATGGCTATGTAGTTGTTAATGTGGACATATCATAATTTAACCAGTTTCCACCTATTTTTGGATATATAAATTATTTCCAATTTTTTGGATTATATCTTCATTCTTGAAATGAAGATTTGCCTTGAAGTAGAAAGCATTAAAAGCTCCATTCAGATTGGAGGTAACTCTTAGATAAGCTGTGCTGTAGTACAATGTATGAAATTCCTACCACAGATACATGATCCCTAAGGGGCTGATATTTAGTCCCATTGGCAGTACACTCTCTAATCAGCTAATTCCTTATCTATTTGTTATTTAGAAGCCGGTTATGATCCAGGCCCTTTGTGTTTTGTTGCCAGAATGGCTCTTCCTCACCCCCCAGTAGCTGAACGTGTCGCTTTTGAAATAAAGGGTAAAGCAAATGGGAATGGGTAAATCTTCTCCTGGGGACCACTACTCTTTTCTGTTGTCCTGGCTGGGAGACTGTGAGACACTTTAATGGGAACACAAAGGCTCCCATGGCAGCCTCATGCATGCAGCCTGCAGTATTTACTTATTTCTTTCCATGTGCTGTTCTGTCAGATATTTCCACAGTGCACTTGTGTGTGTTTGCACAATTACATTGCTGATTATTAAATTGCACCCTATTGTGATAAAAACAATCTCTCCCAAGTAAATGTATGTAAAGCAATTGTATTTAATTAAAATATAAGAGCATAAATGACCAGTAGATAATTAAAATCACTAGTGCTTGTTTAAAGGAATATACCACATCCCCACCTTGAGGAGGAGGATGCTGATAGTTCAGGGTTGGCAGGAAATGAGGGTTCTCCACAGCTGTTCTGTCTACTGTGCATGAAATTTGAGCACCGTCAACATAGTCTTATTTGATCTCAAGAAGTGGTACGTACAGGGAGTTAAGGCTCAAATTGTCAAGAGTGCTACAGGTTCAGCATCCCTTATCTAAACTGGTTGGAACCAGAAGTATTTTGGATTTCAGATTTTTTTTTTTGCATTTTGGAATGTTCGCATATATTTACTGGGTAAGCATCCCTAATCTGAAAATCGGAAATGCTCCAGTGAACATTTCTTTTGAGCATTGTGTCGATGCTCAGAAGATTTTGGAGCATTTTGGATTTTTGGATTAGGGATACTCAACCTGTAGAACCTAGCGTCTCAAATATACCTTAAAGCAAGAAGGCAGCCATTGACAAATGCAGACCCAGGTACAGTGTACTGTCTGTGTTCCATGTCCCTCAGCGGTTGAGCTTCTCACTCTTTATTGGCTTAGTACAATAATCCAACCCAGAAGTTAGTATTAATATAATGACTCTTTATATGGTTAACGTCTGTATGACATACTTAGAAGATACTTTTGAATATTCAAATTTGCATTCTTTTCTCTGATTATTTTTTGTGCGTCCTTTCTCTAGGCTGTGGCCAGCCAGCCTCTCCCCCCAGCGCCAAGGACTGGCACATTAATTACTCCTAGTGCATTCTCTCTGCCACTGGCAGCCTAGCTCTAGCCTTGGTGAAAGCTGTTTCTTTAAGGATCAGCTAGCTGTTTATCTGCGAGAAGTCCATAGCCAGAGGGGAGAGGGCTCCAAATGAAAGTTGCCTCTGTTTGCCTCTTTTTTACTTGGGTCTTTTTTTTAATCTCCCTTCTGCTCAGAGAGGATCATCTCTTCAGATAAACATGCTCCAGTGTACCTAGGAGGAGGGATAAAAGCCGAGTTACTAGTTGCTGGTTCACCGTAGGGGGTCACCCTGTATGACCCCAGGGGATGGTCTCCTGCTGTTTTCTTCCTACCTTCCTGCCTCCATCTGCTATACCTTCTCCCTGCTACCTTCTTACTGGCTCTGGAGAGGTGGCTATAAAGCCAGCAGAGGGCTTTGGAAGGACACTTGCAGGGTTGGTTGTGTTTGATGCACAGGAAGTGTGAGTGGAGATATTTTAATCTGTGCACAGGTGTGTAGCTTGAAGCGACATTGGCTCCCTCTGGTTCAGTTCTGATGAAACAGAGCAGTGGATTTATGCTGAAATGTGTCTGCAATTTCAGGAAGGGAAAGACTAGGTTCAGGGCTGGTGTGACCATTCAGCGATACTGCGTCATTTGCGTGGGTCATTCCTCATGGTTCTGAAGAAGAAATTCATGTCTTGGTCATTTGAAAAAGTAATTTTAGCTCATAGACCCCTTCTACACTTGAGTAACTTTTGGAAAGTATAATATTTTACCTAAATCCCGTTACATTTAGGCATTTTTTCTATATTCCCTTTACTGTCCTTTTACTGATTAGTGAAATATTTATGTGAACCCAGAAGGCTGATTTATTTATTTTATTGTCTTTTTTAATAACTTGCTTCTCCCTAGTGCTGTGTGCTTTCTGAGGCCCAGACAACCATCATGATTTCTTTGGTAATAATCTTCTGCCCTCCCCGGGCCTGCATCCTCAAGGGACCAATTGGCTCTACTAGCTTTAACAAGGCTCTAGCTGTTCTGTCCCCCGAGTGGGTAGAAATAAATCCACCCAGAATGCCCCCGGCAAGGGACAATGTAACTCATATTAGGGCATATGGCACAGCAGTGGATAAGACTCAGCATCCTGAGCCCCTGATTCCCAAGGACAGCCATGGTGATTAATTTGCCGGCCAAGGTACTCCAGACATTCTCAAGCACCTGCCCCTGTCTGGACCAGAAATCATGCAGTTGCTGATGAGGATGGTCTCTGAGATGCTGTGCTGGTCATAGATAACAGACCTTTTGGCCCAAGTCTTAAAGTTGTGGTGGTAAAAGATTGGTCCCAGAGTCTCTTAGTGAAGAGATTCCCTTTGCACAATGCTTGTTCCCTTCACCCCCTTCTTTTTTGCCAGCATAAAGCAGTTACACGTCTTCCTGCCAGATTTTCCCTTGCTAAGCCTGTGCTCAGGTTGTTTTCCATGATTAAATTCATACTGCCTGCAAGGACAGATCTCAGGTGTTGTTGTAAGGTTTAGGGCAATACAGGTTTCTGTAGTCTCTCTTGCTTGCAGGGTAACTGGCTGCATGTGTTTGTAATGTACGCATGCCTGGCTGTGTGTGTGGGGAGTGGTATCTTTTATTCATCAAGCAGCTATTGATTGGATAAGGTTTTTTAAAAAAAAAGTCACTTTCCTTAGCAAGTAGCTTGGGTATTTTTTAGCATTTATTTTTATATGTGTTAATTTTGTATCATGAAATGAAAAGCACACACAACTTGGAACACAATAAAAGATTAATGAGAAACAAAGCCATGAACTCATCAGTGTCTCAACTGCACTAAATTAGAGTCCCAAAGAGTCACGGTAACTCATCTGTGTATGAAGGAACAGAAGCGATTATTGCTTGCTTTGGGTCTGACTCTGTAGCGACATGGCTCAATCAGCAGAGTAATTTAGAGGAAAAATGTTAAGCATCAATGCTTTTAATGCAGAGGTTCTGGACTCTTGGCTGGACATCAGAAATCACCCAGGGAACTCTTAATCAGCATACATGGTCCAGGTCTACTTAATCAGAATTTCTACGGGGAGCGGGGGCGGCTCCTAAATGGCTTTTTTTTTCTCCGTCCCCTCCTCCCCCAAGGCCATTAGATACTTCTGATATGCAGCTAGGTTGAGTACCAGTTTTTTGTGTGTCCTGGGTGGCTGTGATAGAAGTAGAGAGATCTGGTAGGATGGATTCTGGGTGGGGGTCTCATGATTGAAAGTGATGGCATCTAACCCATATAAAATCTTGTAGATCCAGATGTTGTTTAGCCTGCCTTGAGACTTGTATGAAGTAATCATATTCTTTTACACTTTGGAGATTTTTTACTTGTTCCATAATAAAGATGTCATCGCCACTCAATTTCTTAAATGATGAGTTTAAATATTTCCCATCTGGAAAGCTCTTCCCTTATAACGCATTATTACTTATCTGTCTCTTCTAGAAGTAGGGAGAGAAAATCATTAACATAGTAATAGTATCTGACTTCTCTTTCCTGTCTTATGGTTTCAGCCGGTAGTTGCCTTAAAAGCCATAATGTGGCCTGATTTCTGAAATTATCTGGGAAATTTTTATTCTGCCGTAAGTATACCTATAACATAGTCAGGATACTTAGGTGAGTGTTTCATTCCTGGCTTGATTTGTCCTGTGTATAGTTCACTCTCTCAAGACATAAAAACTAAAATGACTTTTAAATATTGAATGCGTTGGGTTGTTATTATTATTATTTGGCTTTCTCTTTTATAAGATGGATCCTTGAGATGCTCCTTTTCTCTTTCTTTTACCTGTATTTATTTGCTTGCTTGTTCTTTTGGTTTTTTTAATGTTATTTATCTCTTACAGCATTACCTTAAAATCACCTGGAGGTAACTTAAAAACAAAATAAAAAATCAACCATTGCCCAGGCCTCAATGAGAATAGTTAAACCAAATCTCTGAGCAAATTGCTATGCTATAGGTGATTCTAGTTGTCAAACAGGATTGCTAGCCACAGTGTTGGAGCATTGCTTGGAAGTTTGCTTCCTGACCAGCCCTTACTCCTCCTTCCTCACTCTTTGCTAGCATTGCCCTCAGCTGTGTTTCTGTTATGGACCTATGAGAGAGACTCATCAGTGTACTTCTGCAGGTGCCTCTGAAAGGCCCACTTGTTAGAACAGAGCACAGTAGATACCTCTACTTCTTGAACTTTGCTTTTAATAAATGACAACACCATGTGCTTATTTCCTTGGTGGTAGTTCATATCTCTTTAAAAACCTTATTATTAATTACCTCAGTGTTTCCCTAGAGTCATGTAAGGGTTTCCTTGTTGTTAAATCTAATACCCTGAAATTGCTGGACTCTGTTATCTTATTCTCAAGTTTAATGCTCTCCTTATGGGGTTGGATCGGTTCCAGGATGCCTTTCTGATAACCTCAGTAGTAAGATTTACCACCTAGTTTTTCTTAGACAGAAGTTAAGTCTTGCAAGAACTTCAGAAAGGTGTTCTTTCTGATCTTTGGTGAAGAGATCTACTTGATGGGCAGCTGGTGGTTGGGTGTGGGTAGTCTTAGAAGGATGTTGTAACATTAGCATTAGCATGTGAAAAGTGGGTATGAAAGCTGGACTGATCCAAGGCAGAACCAATGAGTTGAGAGGACAGCATATGCCACCAAGATGTGTCTTTGGCGGATGTTTAAATTGCATCAAATTAAAGGGTATTTTTCATTCTCCATTGTGGTGTCACAAAAGGGCAGAATTAGTGTCATTTTCAGCAGCTTTGAGCTTCTGCAACTGTCATTCTTCCTGAGAGTCACTAGGGTTAGTAACTCAGTGAGTATTTCAAGTTCTGAAAAGGCAAGAAACTTCTCTGTTGGAGAATTTCTTAGGAGAGTTATCCTTCTGGGTCCACTGGACCCTACTCATCTTTTTATTTCCTGTAATTTTTTTTTTTTATCTGGAATAAGAAGAACTTATTTTTAATGCCTAGCTGTCATACTAATAGAGCAGAAAGTATTGGGGGTGATGGTGGAGGGATTGTGGCAAGCACTATTTGCCTTTTCTTTTATGAAAGTGCTCCACAAAGAATGGGCCATAGGAATGTTTTAAGTGTCAGTCATTTTCTGACAGCTTAGTTCATCAGTTGGTTTCTTAGTCCTTACTTTAGCACTGTATTGTGTTGGGGATGAGGAGGGTACAAAGGGTTGGAAGATGAAGCCCCTGTTGTCTGGTAGTGGGAATAACTCAAGCACGTGTTAATCAAGGCAGCGTATGATACATGCCAAGAGGGACACAACCCAAATGGGGTGGGAATTCAAAGGAGGGGGAAATCCCTTTGGCTTGTACTTTACCACTTGGATTCTGGTGCTGTTCTTGGTTGGATCTCTTGTGAGGTAGAAGCCAAAGTATAGGGCATTCAGAGATTTATCACTGGGCAGGGTTGTGGAGGTAACATGTTAACGCCCTTTACCCCCATTTTATTCTTGCTTTAGGAATTTTTGCCTGTTTTCTCCTTTTAAACCCTTTGTCATCCCCAATGTTGTAGAAGCCAACCTCATATCCAAACAATCAAACTTAACTTTTTGGTGGAGGTTGCTGGTGAGCTTGATAACTGGGGATGGAGCTGAACCATAAGCTGGTGCAAACCTTATGAACCTGCAAGGTGTTGGTCATTATATGTGAATGTTTTAAATTTGAAGAGATTCCTTTGTAGTCTATAGGAACCTCAGTGTGCAAGGTGTTTTCCCTTAAAACTTTGCTTCTTACCTAGACATTTTGTGAAGGCCACTCCTCAGGCAGCCCTTGTCATTTTCCTGAATGTCAGCAAGCATTTACTGTCACTGCTCTGATGTCAGGGAGGAAGGTGATGCTTTTACTTTCTAGCAAAATAGCCCCTGGCCTTTTGGTAGCACTACGTTTAAAGGTCACTACCCTCTCTCTCCTTCTCTTGCCTCCTCTGTCCTCACTGTCATCTTTATAACCTGTCCCTTCTGAAAGCTGTTTTTGTAAAAAGCTTTGGAGCCATGTTTTAAAGAGACTGGTTTCAGTATGTCTGAAGGTGCTGGTGTTGATGGTGAGCTTGGGATGGTCACCTCGTTCCTTAGAGGATGTTCATGATTTGTGGTTTCTGGTTCTTGGAAGAAAGTAGTTGTGATTTTTGTTGTTGTTGTTGTTAAAGAGTATTTTTACTTGAACCATGTATGCCTGTCATTCTTGGGTTATTTCACAGCTTGAGCATATTGTACTCTTGACTAGTTTTCTTGTTGAGATTGACTAGGGCAATCATGGTGGTTTTAGTGGTAGAATTCCTACCTGCTGTTCGGGTCCCCTTTCTCTTTGCAGGCCTTGCACCTGTCTTTTATCGATCAGCATGTAAATTGCACATAGACACAAATATTTTTCAAATGTGTAATGATGCTGGTTCTAATGAAGAACCTAGACTTGCTGTAAAACCTCTTTTAAATTAATTTGTATGTGGTGATTTTTAATGATACTAGATTTTAATATATCTTTCATGATGGTGATTAAGTTGTAAGTTTAGTCAAACATCTGTTTATTTAGCAAAGTGATCATGAATATTCCCTTTGCAATTAACACTGATTTAGGGAAGATCTATATTTATAATTAATAGATATTGAAGGTGTGCTAAATATATTTAGGCTCCTGTTCTCCCCTGTTTCTCCCATGTTCTTTTTATTCATTTTGTCTTTTTTGGTGGATTTAAAGACCACCCAAAAGACCTCTGTTTATGTTTACTTCCCTTTGTATAAATACACTGTGGTTTTTTTTTTTTAAGCCAGTGTACTCTATGATAAAAATATTGGCTTGCTAAGTAAGCCACAGTCTTTATTCTTGTCCATCCATGCATTGCCAAGGTTAGAGATGTTGCATGTACAGTGGGCATGAAGTAAATACTGTTGCCTGACTGGGCACATATTTCTATGTCTTTTGGCCTATCCTGTCTCCAAGAGATGTTTTGAACTGGGCCATCATTACATGATGATGTGCTCATTTCCCCTTAACTGCCTTATGCTTTGTCTCAAAGGAACCACCTATATGTGATCATCTTTTCCCTTTTTTGTGTTCAAGAAGATAATGTACTTGCTAAAGTCCCTTGTCAGATAATAACCTTTGCTCTTGGTCCTTTTGGCCTAAATTCAGAAATATAAGTGCAGAAAAGGAAATGATTTTGAAGAGTACGAAATAAATAGTGGGAAGAGAGGGTTTGGAGATAAATACTCCTGTTTGTAAAGACACACTCACAACTCCCCTGAATGCTTAGGATTGCTGCTTGGGGTAAACTTTAAGATGACCACAACTGCAACTGATTATTCTGTTCTAAGTATTCATTCTGAGAAATGCATAGTTAGGTGATTTTGTTGAACATGATGTTTATACAAACCTAGGTAGTATAGCCTACTACACACCTAAGCTATATGGCTTAATCTGTTGCTCCTAGGCTACGGACCTATAGAGCATGTTTCAGTGTTGAATACTGTAGGTAATTGTGACACAGTTGTATTCGGGTATCTAAACATAGAAAAGGCAAAGTAAAAATATGGTGATATAATCTTATGGGACTACCATCATATATGTGGTCCATCACTGGCTGAAATGTCATGTGGAGCATGACTTAACTGAGTGACAACAATTGGGAAAAGGGCGGAAACAAGGGACTTGATTCAGAATTTTTATTTATTTATTTATTTTTAGACAGCTTTAAGGATGTTGCTGTGTCTTATTTTCAGAATTCTAGTTGGTTACCAGAATCTTCTCTGATTAAAATGCCTACTATAGCATGCCCTCATCAGTGACGAGTAATGATGCTACAGAGAGGCATCTTGTTAGCACAAGGGGAAAGTGAATTCAGATTAGGTACATTTGCCTGCGTGTAAGGTTATGATTGATACAAGCTTCCTCCTCTCTTTCCAAAGGCTGCCACAAAGTTAATTAAAAGTGGTTTTATCTTCTTTTGATCACTGAATGGCTCTATCATAGACTTGGTTTGTGAAAACCCTCCCAACTCTTGAAATCTTGTGTAGTCTGATTAAATGCTGACTACCAGTGATAGTCCTGGGGTGGCCCGGACCCTTTAAGGGTCTGAGTGTTTAAGGTAGGTATCATGCCGAGGGTTCTCCAGCAGAGATTCTTAACTTCAACTGCTGTCTGTCTGGTTACTTACACTGCTTACTTTGAGGCCGTTTTGGAGTAGTGAGCTCTTTTATCTGGTGAGGAGGCTGTGATTGTGTGCACACCTGTTTGTGTCAGTGTTGCATGTTACCCATGAGCACCTGTGGGGAAACAGTAGGGAGTACCTGGAGGGAATGGTTATGGTGGACATGCAGCTTTAGGACTCCTTTTTTGCTTTATTTCATAACATAGTCTCTGCCTGCTATTATGATGCATTGTAATTTTAGGAGTATTTTTAAAAAATATACAGCTTTGATCATATAATTGTCTCAGAAACAGGCAGGGGTCTTAATTTAATTTAATTTAATTCTCTTGCAGAAGCAAGATTGAAGATTTCATTCAGCTTTCTTGCCAGCTATACCAGCTTTTTACGCCCTAGCCCATGCAGTCTTATATTCATTTCCATAACAACCAGTTGTGCCTCAAACTCTAAGGGTAATGATTTGAGGTGGGAGTGAATAGCAGGAACCAATGAATGCTTAAATGAGAAATCTGTTAGTAATGTCACAGACTCATCAGAGGAGGGCCTGAGAGAAGGAAAGGAAGAACGGAAACACAGACATCCTGCTGGTAGAGTGAAAAATCTCCCTCCTTTCCAATTTTTTGTGCCTTATTTCATTGGGAGATATCTCAGATTGGTTTATGTGACTGGCCTTTTCTTACTAATTCCTTTCTTCCTATGAACATTCGTCTTTTGAGTATGGTGGTGCCTTAGGCTAGAAAATGGATATCTGCCCTTTGTAGTACAAAAATACCTATTTATATCTTAACGTATGTGACTTCACTGCTGTCTAGTCTCTGGTCCCCATCAGTCCGTAACACTGACTAGCCACTTTGAGCCTATGGTCAATGAGTTGCAAATGTGGCTAAGCAAGGCTGCTAGCATTTAGTCTGAGACATCTGAGTAGTCAGCCTATGCTAGTAATGTTTTATTATGTTCAGTATGACTTGGAAGCAAGATGTTCTGTACTTCTTTGCTAGCACATTTTGTTTTTCTGTATTGTTTTGTTATTAAAGTAATTTTTTAAAAAAAACTTATGTTGGAATAATCGAATCAATGCCTTACGAATGACTTTGCATTCAGTACACATTTTCTGATTGTGTATGTGGATGATGTTGCTTGGCTGGCGTAGGTAGAGTTTGTATCTAGAAATTAAGGAATAATGTCATTTGCAGGGCTACTTTCCAGGTTGATCAAGTTCTTCAAAGTGACAAACATCTCTGTTCCTTTGACAATTGCAGACATGCTGGTGTGCCCTATCATTAAATGAACTGTCTAAGGCCCTGGATCCTATGCTTTGGATATAAATAGCACATGTGTCTGTGGAAAGGACTCTGTTAAGTGTAGGATTGCCTGTGGCAATTCCTGCCCTTGTCTCTCTGAGGAATCATCATGGACTTGGACTACTCTTTGCTTCTGCTTTTCACTCATGTACATCACCAACAGTTGCGCTAACGTGGCAAATTGACACAATACATTGTTTTCATTCAAGGCTCAGATGGGATTACACAGAATTGGCGTGGAGGATTGAGGAACATTTCTGTGAGAGTGGATACGAATGGTTTCTCTAGCTGCAGTCTTGGAGAGAAACTGGAACAGATAATCCAAAAACATGTCTAGCCTGGATGATCCTTGAGAGAAGATTTTTTCTACTGACAGCAGTTATCAGTGCCTGGTTATAACATATTTGACAACATTGAACATCAGTGCTTTGAGGAAATGACTCTTGCTTGTATAGGCCCACAGCATGCTGTTTTCTTATAAGGACTAATTTTTCAGGACATGCCACTGTAATAATTTTTGGCAGTGCTTTAGCTAAAGGCAGCTTGTATCTTTCCATTGTCAATGTCACCATGTTGTATTGTCATTTACTTGGGCTCTCTTTCTTTTCTTCGCCTTTTATTTGACTAATGTAGGAACAGACTGTAGAAGACAGCAGAGCAGAGCAGGGTTTATTGATCATTGTAGAATTAATATATTTTTGTATCATGATGGCCCAAATGTAGTTACTGTCCCCCCTTCCCAACCCTTTCTCTTTGTATATATTATTCCTTTAGACCAGGAAACATCTGTTTTTTTCTGTCCTTCTTATATATTTGGTTACGAACTGCCCAAGTAAGTGTTGACCTTGTTTCTGGCACAGTGCAAACACAAACTTGCATGAAAACAGGATACTGAAATGAGAATCTTGCTCATGGGAATCATCCAGTGTTGGCTCGACTGTGCCTATGATTCTTTTTTTTGTATCCCAGGCCTAGTGTCCCATATCTTCCTGTTAACATCTCATTTCCTGCCTTTGACTCCATGCAAACTAATCAAATACTGACCATAATATGCTTGCTCAGACCAGGTCTTTCACCTTTTCTTAGGCTTCCCCTATGAGCAAAGCTCGTGTGCAAGATACTATACTTTAGGAGCATGCCCATCCCCCTTTGCTTTCTGCATTGCAGCTATATCAGCTAGGTGTACACTGCAGTTGTGTGTCTGAATTTGTAGCCATGAGGTCTGTTAACCCTCTGATGTTTGGCAGAAGTAATTTTAAAATCAAAAGATACCCTAATATTAATAGTATGCATGTGAGTTAGGCTAAGTATCTGGTGAGAGTAGAAAAGAGAGGAAATATTTCTTCTTCCTCTAAAGAGTTTATAACCTAATTGAGTGATAAGCTTATGTACACAAAAAGTTTTAAAAAGTAAGAAGGAAAATGTATTTCTACTTCAGTAGAAAATAAAGTTACAGGACATGCATACACAAAGGGTGCAATGCGCACCCTCCGAGAGATGGACACGCTTGGGACTGGGACTTAGGGGGAAGGGGGGGCAAGGGCATCATACGTAACCTAAACACCTGTACCCCTATAAACAACAAACAATAAAAAAAAAGAAAAAATTAAAAAAATATATTGTTTACATACCCAATTCATAAACATAGTTATTTCATTAAACAGAAATGACAGAAAAAAAAAAAAAAGAAACTAAAGTTACAAGAATTTGTTAGAAATTTCTATAGCTGTTAAGATGTAGGAGAAAGTACTTCAAGATGGGGTGGAACTTGATGGTTTAGTAGAAGAAATGGCTTTCGAGCAGGCCTTGAAGGGTAGCTGAGGGGAAGGTTCAAAGCATAAGTGTGTGCTGGGAGTAAAAAGTTTTTCTTGCTGGGCATGGTAGCTCACACCTATACTCCTAGCACTCTGGGAGGCCAAGGTGGCAAGATCGCTTGAGCTCAGGACTTAGAGACCAGCCTGAGGAAGAGTGATACCCTCTCTGTCTAACAAGAAGAGAAAAAAATTAGCTGGGCATGGTGGCACGTGCTTGTAGTCCCACCTACTCAGACGTCTGAGGCAGAAGGATCTCTTGAGCCTGGGAGTTTGAGGTTGCAGTGAGCAGCGATGATGCCACTACACTCTAGCTGGGGTGACAGAGTCTCAAAACAAAAAAGTTTTTCTAGACTGGTGGCCCCCAAACCTTGAGTACACACTGCACTCACAGAAGAGCTTAAGAAATACCCGCCAAACAAAGAAAGAGCAACAAGAACAGAACAGCATCCTGCTGGACCTCGTCCCCACCAAGAATATCTGTTTGGGAGGGATATGTACAGACATGGATATATGTCTAAAAGCCTCCCTGATGATTCAGATGTATTTCTAGCCTTATGAAGAGAAGCCTGGAAAAGCAGTTTGGAACCAAAATTGAAAAGTCTTGAAAGCTACCCTAAGGGTAGTTTGGTTTCTTTCTGTGGGGTGAAAAGTCATTGAAGGTTTTTGAGCAGGGATTTAATATGATTGAAATGTTGTCTTAGGAATATTCATCTTGTGGTGAGGACGCTTTTGGTGGTTTTAATAATGAGGTGTGGAGAGTCTTAATTAGGGTAGTGTACCTGAGAAGGAAGGAAAGGATGCAAGAATGTTCATAGCAGGAAGAGTCAGCGAGGTTTGTTGATTGATTAAATTTGGAATGGGGTGGTCAAGTTGTAGATCAGTGGATGTGAATTTATAAAGAGATTTAAGATTTTGATTTAGGAGGGTAGGTATTTAGTTAATAAAAATAGGTGGTACTGGTCTGGGAGACTCTGGGTGGGAACAAGGAGTTCAGCTTCAAATAATGTCCAGTTGGAAGCACAGCCTACAAGTGGGAAGGTTCAAAGAGGAAGTTGAAAGTAAGTGAGGTTTAGCTAAACAAAGTTTTGTGTGTCAACCCAAAATTTGATTTAATTGCATAGGGGTTTATTGTTAATCCAGTAGAAGGTTGCACAAGATGCAAATGGATCATGGAATAAGAATTGAGAAAGAGGATTTGGAGGCCCTCAGTGTGCTGGTTCTCATGAGTGGAGAGTTTAACAGCTGGGTCACTGGTGGGAGTGATGAGGGAAAATTAAGGTAATGTAGATCCACAGTCCCTTGGCAGAAATCCTTAGAGATTGAATTCAGAAGGTTGTAAATTTTAGAAGGCTACATGGTACTTCTGGTGTATTAATTATGTGCTGTCCTCAATGAGGTTGTGGGTGGCAACCCCGTGATTGAACATACTGATATTTCTGCAGTGAAACGTGTATACAGGTTGAGTATCCTTTATCTGAAATACTTGGCACAAGAGGTGTTTCTGGGTTTTTTTTCCCCCCCTGGATTTTGGAGTATTTGCATTTTACTTACTGGTTTAGTATCCCTAATTGAAAATCTGAAATAGTTCAGTGAGCATTTCTTTTGAACATCATGTCATTGCTCAAAAAGTTTCAGATTGTGGATCATTTCGGATCTCAGATTACAGATAGATAGTCAGCCTGTATTCATACTAAATGGGATGAAGACTTTAATCTCACACCTGTTCACATGAGGTTTTGCAGCAAATAATTTCAGGTTAGGTTAAATTTACTACCAAGTGTGTTATAGGAACAATCATTTGTTTTTCAGAGCTTTTTGAAATTCACAGTTATGGATAAGGGTTTTGGGACTTATAGTTTGAGGCTAGTCTGTTAGAAACTCTGTTAGAAACCTTTGACAAGAAATGGATAAGGAAAGGAGAAAGGCAGAAAATCAAATGCAGGCAATTCCTTTGAAAGGATGAGTTTATACTAGTCTTTTTGGACTAGTATGAAATAATTCTTTCACATTCTTCTTCTCTTCCACTTAACCTAGTCTTCGTTCTGGGGAGTATGTAATGGTAATATGTACCTTTGGTTTACCAATGGCTCTGAAGAGGTGAACATACTTTGTTGATGTTACTGAGGCAGATCTAGAAAATTAGACAATATAAGCAAACACTGTCATTTCAAGTGTCATTGATATTTTGTTTCCATGGCAGGATTCTCTGTCAGAACCTGTTTGCTCTTCCCCCTCTTATTGGAAGGTGGAAAAACCTAGCTAGACTTCAGGTTATGAATAGCCAAACTTGGTTCTAAAGAAGCATTCTTAGCTTCTCTAGTGGGCTTTTGCAGATTTTGGCGTGGCTCTGATAGCATGATTCATTTGGTATTGTGTCCCATTAACTAGGACAGTGTAGTTTCAAGAGGTAAGTCCTGGCCCTTTCCATGGTAGAGTGGTATGCATTGTTTAGAATGTCAGATGAGGAATGGAAGCTGCCTTTCTGCCTGTGCATAGCCCATATCAAACTACCCATACCATTCCTGGTATTTTTCTTTGTTTTATATAAATTAATTGAGCGATGGTTTAGAATGAGGAAGGTTTTCCAAGGCAGAGAAGTTTACCGATTAAGAAAGTTAGGACCGGGCGCGGTGGCTCACACCTGTAATCCTAGCACTCTGGGAGGCCGAGGCGGGAGCATCGCTTGAGGTCAGGAGTTCAAGACCAGCCTGAGCAAGAGTGAGACCCTGACTCTACTAAAAAATAGAAAGAAATCTGTACAAGTCAAAATATATGGAAAAAATTAGCCAGGCATGGTGGTGCATGCCTGTAGTCTCAGCTACTCGGGAGGCTGAGGCAGAAGGATTGCTTAAGCCCAGGAGTTTGAGGTTGCTGTGAGCTAGGCTGACGCCACGGCACTCTAGCCTGAGCAACAGAGTGAGACTCTGTCCCCTGCCTCCCCCAAAAAAAGGAAAGAAAGAAAGTTGGCTTGAGGAAACCTTAGGTTATACTCTTCATTTGGCCTAGGGACATTCTTTCCAGAGGGACAGGCCTCAGTGTCCTCATTTGATTGAAAGATTATGGTGTGGGGTTCTGTGTGACTCACAGCAGTATCCCTGTTCTAGCCAATATGTGGGTAGGGCACGATTTAGAAAATAAGGAGAGACCTTGCAGTTTTGCAGGATTCTTGTGAACAAATGACCCTATTGCATTCCCTGGTTACTCAGCACCTTCTGGACACTGGTCTAGTCATGGGCAATTGGCTGTCCAAATAGCGTGTACGGGTTTGCAGCCGGAGCTCTTAGTGAGGATGAGGCACAGCATTTCCCCAGCTGACTGCTCGCGGGAGCATTACCCGCTGCGCTGCTGTTGCCTGAATCCCAAGTAGCATCCGAGTGTAAGGCTAGTGATTGCCCCTCTCCCCTTCTTTTCTGCTTGCTGCTCTGTGAATATCTGATCGATGGGGCTGGGTGTTGGCTGGGATCCAGCTAAGCCAGCCATGTTGTCAGATGGAGCGTTTCTGCCTCTCCCCTTCTCATCTTTTCCTTTTTGTCACGTCCTAGGATATTGTCTTCCTAATAAAACTGGAGAGTTTATTCCAGCAGGAATTTTGCTGGACGTGCTGCTCTCCATATCAATTACAAGAGTGATTTTCATTCTGCTCTCTGTGGACGTCCTGTGGTTTCTAAAAATGATTATGTGGAAATTTGGAGGGGGTGGGTATGTTGGTTAACCCTGTGTGGTGAACCAACAACATATATTTATTAAATACCTGTGATATGCCAGGCATGGGAAATAGAAAGATGAATATGACCATTTTCCTTCGGAGACCCAGCCAGCCCCTCCCTGCCAGACAGGCTGCTCTGCTGTGCTCCTTGGTTATTCTAATGGTGAGCTCCGAAGTTGTAGGCTCTGTTTCCTTTGAGGAAAGCAGAAGAGGAATTTAGAGAGTATAAGGTGGATGATTGCACTATTTTTTTTCTATAAAGGTCCAAATAGTAAATATTTAAGCAAATATTAAGCTTTGTAGATCATACAGTTTCTGTTACAACTACTCAACTCTGCCATTGTGGCAGATATCACCCATGTAACACTGAATGAATGAATGGTTATGGCCATGTTCCAGTTAAAACTTTATTTTTAAACACTGAAATCTGAATTTCATACACTTTTCATACATGTGTTTTCAAACCATTAAAAACTATAAAAACCATTTTCAGCTCATAGGCCACACAAAAAGGCCAGATTTAGCCTGTGGACCCATGTTTACCGACCTCTGATATAAGGCGTTGGGCATTGGCCTCTATATCCAACTCTGCCTACTTTTCTTCCATTGTCATCTCAGTAGTGTCTGTTCTAGGAAAGATAGCTTAGCATTGATCGGGTGCTGTGTTTTCCTGAACTCTTGAGTAATTTGGCAGCATGGTGGTAAACATGCTATTGACCTAGTGATCTTAATTCATTCCTAGTTTTTTTAATGTCCTCATTCAGAGTGGCAGAGTGCCGAAAGTTCAGTGCCTGCTCTTGGATAACGAATTCCTGTCTAGTGTCTTGACTCAGAGTTTGATGTAGAAGAGACTAGGTTGAGTTGGAGATGTTTTAAATTCTTACTAGAGTAATTTCTGCTTTGGGGAGGATGATCTGATTGGAAATTTTTACCAACAGCCATAATGATAATAGGAAACAGTATACTTTCATGTCTTGAAAAGCAGAGACGGTACGGAATAGGCCCATTGGAACCTTGGGTGCTGGGAGCCAGATGTTGTTTGTAGGTGTGTTTGGCATGACACTTCAGATGTTGATTTTTCCTAAACCCCTGCCCCACTTGTTTTTGATGGAAAAAGTTTCTTCTCCTCCCTCCTGCCACTTGAGATGAAACTCCAGTCCCCAGCTGCCAAATCCTTGCTTATTCTATTATTGGTCGCATGTAACAGGGCTTGGACAAAGGTAAGCAACAGGTTCCTAGCCTGCCTAGATGAGCAGTGTACCTCTAATTGCTGATATGTCTTTTGATGCTTTGACTGAAAATCCACAATGTGTAAACAAAGTAAGATGGAGCAATGTGGTGTTGTGGATTTTCCTTGCCTCTTTATTATGTTTATTAGGACACTGTTTATTATATTCTGCTTTCTTAGGGCTCTAAAGAATTTTTTTTTGGCCCTGAAATACACTTCAACTCTTATCATACCCTATCTCTTGAAGCCTGCCTAGCTGATAAAATTTTGTAACAACTGATTGCTACTAAATTGTTACCTCCCTTTGTCAATGCCTTACTTATCCAGAATAAGTGAGAGTAAAATTTTGATACCTGGAGAACAAAACAGATCTCTTTCCCAAAATCAGTTTTCACTAGAGCCCCCTTGAACACTCAGAGCCTATTTATTAGTATTTTATTCACATTTAACCCAAAGTAGATTATCAATTACAAGTGAATTGGAGCTACTGTCCTCATAGCAAGATAAGCAAAGAAAGATAAAACAGATATTAAACTCTCTGAATATGATGTGTCATTTTGTGTCATAGTATTTTCTATTTGGAGAATAGAAAATGATTTCTCTGTTGGAATTGTACAGATTATCTTCTTGAGTGAAAATGGGGCTCAGGTCGTGGAGGTCGGGTAGAATAAAACAATTTTTCTTTCTTAAAGTGGGTCATATCATGCTTTGAAAGACCCTGTTTTGCCTCTCTGATTGGATGTTTTGTTGCTTTTCACTATCATCAGAATCCTTGCTGAGACCACATTTCCTATAGGCTTTATTCAGTCCTCTTAGGCTAAGCTGTGTTGCAGTAACAGAAGGTCAATGGCTTATAACAATAGAGGTTTATTTCTTACTCACATGTCCATCGTAGGTAGGCTGTAGCTCCATTTCAGGTTGTCCTCGTTTTGGGATTCAGGCAGACAGATCATTTGTTATCTGGCCTTTTACCAGTATCACAGTGGGGAGAAAAGAGAGATATGGCAATCAAGAGCTGACTCATTCTGGTTTCACTGGCCACCCCTGAATCCACCAGAGCAGGGATGTATGTGTAATCCTTCCTCACAGAAGGGTACTATAAGTGGCCAGGCCCACCAGTGGATTGGCAGTTTTATCCTCTCCCAAAGAGGGGCAGACAAAATTTTGAAACAATACCTCAGATTTGATGGTTGGTGAAATTTATCCAGTTCCAAATGGGGAACCCATATTCCTTCCAGTGGGGAAAAAGGTTAAAAACTACTTTTTGCCTATAAAAAAATTTTATTTGTCTGACGGGTCAGTAATCAGCATTAAAGCCTAAGGAAATGTAGTATTCAATTTGTGGATCTTATTTTTATTTGCATTTTCACTTTCCCAAAAACATCATTTCATTTAGACCTAAATAAATCCCTTTGGGTCCATGGATTTGTTCTAATTTGTGTAGCTATACTTAGCTCAGGGGCCAAGTTGTAGGGGTGATCTCTGTAACCTACAGAAACATTTGGCATGTGGTCTTCCACCTGCCACCAGTTTGTATTTTGGGTAAAGGATGCCAAGAAGGATATATTGTAACTGACATCCACTTCCTGTTGCCTAAAATACCTGAGTAGATTCATGCTAACTTAATTCACTATGTCATTACTTATCTATGGCGTAGCAAGGAGCCCAAGAGGAGAGTGACAGCTTGTTCTTCTATAACCAATGGAGTGGCAACTAAATGCCTCTAACTCTGTGCAATTGTAGTGTGGAGGCATCTGATTAAAGCTGAAACAAAAGGGGGTTCTGTTCAGGAAGGGTTCATTTCTCTTCCTTCTTTCTCCCTTGTTGACAGAGAAGAATAACACTTGGTAGTTTGATATAAGCCAAGTGCTGCTGCTAAAACCCAGTGTAAAATCTGACCACATCTTTTGCCCTTGCCAGCCAAGCTGAGGACTTGAAAAAACTTGATCTGTCTTGTTTCAGAGATTTCTCAAAATATAATCCTGCTGATGCTGGGAAGACATAGGTGCCTTGCATTTGGGAGTGAAATTTAAAATTTCTTTTGCTGCTGGTGAACGGTAGGATGTGTGCAGAGTTTCTGTGTCTGTGTCCTTCAGAATATGCAGCAGCCGGCTGCAAATGATGGTCTAATTTGATGTGGTGGCTCTGTTTGAAAGCGGAAGCTGCTGGTTTCAGACCGGCTCCCTGTAGGATAATGAATTGTCATGCCTCTGCTGATTATCTAACAAGTTTGTACAACGTGTAACCCAAGCTGACAAGACAAACAATTTTATTAATTTAAGCCTGCTGCTAATAGGATTGCAGTGCTATATGAATATAGGAGTATTATACACAAATACAAGAGTGTGCTACTCCATAAATACTTACAGTCTGGGTTTGGTGATGGGAATAGTCTATTAATTTTTTTAAACACTGTTTAGTGTTTCCATTTGTCTTCAATAAAATAAAATTCAGTTGGATTTGAATTGAAAAATACTTAAGAATGTTTGGGGGATTTATGGAGCTTAGGTAAAATGAGCCATAGTATCATCCTTTGAAATACTAGAGTTGATAAATGCCAGTGGGCAGTAGATAAACTTTTGACTGTTACAAACCAATTACAACTAGAGGAGTTTTTGTCTTAAATATGTCTAGAGTTTGATCTTTAGTTGGGAGAGTACTTGAGTCTGCAGGGAGATGGATTATATTTCAGTTTATGGCCATTGATCTGCAATATTTTGATTTTAAATTTTATATATGTTCTTATACATGAATTTGATAATTTGAGGTAGTTGAATCTTGGACTGTTAACAAGGATTGATTAACCATGTTTATGAAGTGAATTTATCATCCAAGAGAAACTGGGTTAGTCCAGGTGGATAAGAAAGAGGTTTTTCTATGAAATCTGTGTAATCTGGTTCTGGGATCTGAGAGCTGTGTTCCCAGCAGGGACAATGACCCAGCATAAGCACCAGGGAGTTTCAGAACCTGTAGGCCTACACAGATGTTGGGATAATTTCAGCAAGAGTGGTTATATTTCAGAGCTTCAGGCACAGTAACAGTGAATTTCTTCTTTGAGGACATTGGATAAAGAGTGTAACAGTATAGCAGGCCCTTGTCACTCATGTAGCCTACTGACGTGCACACATTTAGAGAATGCAGCCTGTAAAGTGTGCCAAGTTAACGTGGCAGGCAGTCAAGAATTCAGGGCACAGGCGTTAAAAAAGTGACTTTTTTTTCTTTTATTATGTTTACTAGATCTAAATCAGCAAATAAGTAAGGCCTTGGCCTTAGTAGTGTCAGCTTTATGTATTGTTGTATCTTGCAACCATAGGTGTGCTAATTGCACCCCACCAATTATGATGTTTCTGCCTGTTAGCCCTCCTTTTCTCTCTCCCTGGTACCTCCCTCACAACATCTGCTTTAGTAGTAGCTTATGTGCTTCAGACCTGTGTGTTGTTTTAAAACGTATGGGGGGTGGGGGGAGACTCCAGCCAAGCTCTGTAGGAGCATTTTGTGTAATTTTAAAAATCACAAACTAGAGAATAGTTGAGGGTATGTTTCCCATTTTAGCTTCATTCTTCTGAAGCAGAAACTATGTTCTAGAATGTAGAGCCTCTAGGCCTTCTACTGTCCTTAGCCCTGTTCCTTATTGTATCTTCTTGCATGTCTTGAATTCCTTCTTGTCACCAGCCTCTGCTGGGATTCCTGCCCTCCATGGTTTATCTTCTGCTAGGATCTGTGGCAACATAGACTCTGAGCTTCCCCAAATTATGTACCTGCCTCCAGAAAAATTATATACATAGCTTCTTCATTTCTGAAGAAGCAGAATTGCCAGCTGTAGAACAACAATATATTTGCATAGTGGTACAAATTTTAGAAAGTAATATTCAGATTCTGTTCCCAATACTAATAAAAGTTATTTTTTCTTTAAATGTAAATGGTATTACTCTACATATCTTTGCCACTTTCTGAAAGCTTTTTGTAACAAAATTTTTTTTATTGAGACCAACATCCAGTCGTGTGTATATGGTACAATAATCTTAAATGTACAGTTTTTATATACTTATACACCAGTGTATCTACCATCCAAATCAAGACATAGAATATGTTTAGCATCCAAAAGATCTCCCCATGTCCATTTCCAATTTTGTTTATGCTTTGAAATAACCATGTTCTGTTATTTATCATCATTAATTAGTTGTGCCTATTCCTAAACTTCATTAAGTAGAGTCATACAGCAGGTATCCTTTAATGTCTGGCTTTTTTCTTGCAATGTAATGTCTGTGAGATTTATCCAGGCTGTTATTTGTGTTAATAGTGATTCTTTTCTGTATAGTATTCCATTGTTTCAATAAACTACAATTTGTTTATCCATTTTCTTATTAATGGTCATTTGGACTGTTTTCAGCTTGAGTCTATTGTGATAAAGCTGCTAATGAACTTTCTTGTACATGTCTTTTGGTGGACGTGCACATTCGTTTCTGTTTACATATCTCCAGGAATGGTATTATCAGGTCATGGGGTAGGTGAATGTTTCTCTTGAATTAATCCTGCCAAACACTTTTCCAGTATCACTGTATGGAAAGTTACTCCACATCCATGCCAACACTTGGTGTTTTTATGTTTTTAATTTTTGCTATTCTGATGTGAGAGATTAAAACCATCTCATTTGGTTTTAATTTACATTTCTCTGATGACTAATGTGTTGAGCAACTTTTCGTAAGGTTGTTGGGTATTTGAATATCTTTTGTGAAATGTTTGTTCAGCTCTTCTGATGATTTTAGTTTATAAAATTGGGTTGTTCATCTTTTTCTTATTGATTGTTAAGAGTTCTTTGTATATTCTAAATGTGACTTTCTAGTTAAAGGTGTGTTGTGAATATGTTTTCCTGATCTGTGGCTGGTCTTTCAACTCTCTTAATACCTGATAGTGTTTATTAAATGTTTCTGCAGATGTTTCCTGTGTCCTTCTCACTTTATGTTTGTGACGACATTCATTTTTTTCTGTTCACTTTCATTTTGAAAACTTCTCTACCGTTTATGCTCCTGCCATGCTGGACTATAGATATTATACAACTGTAGAACAATTGTTATGCTGTAAGATCTTCCTAATTCTCAGGTGAGCTCAGGATTTCCTTAAGGAACCCACACAAAATTCACTTTGGAGAAAGTTAAATTAACATTACTCCATAGAAATGATAGTAATCGCCATATATTGAGACACTACTATGCAATTTCTAAGCATTTTAAATACATATTCATTTAAGACATAAAACAGCATTGTTGAATAGGTACTACTAATACTATTACTATTTGACAAATGAGGAAGTTAAAGCTGACAGCAGTCTCCTATGGATAGATAGTACACTGGGCATGGCACTGATGGGATCTTGCAGTGTCATGTCCTTATTTCATTGACAGCTGGGGATCTGTCCCCCTTAGTTATTTTAGTGAGTTTTTACTGTGTTCAAAGCATATCCATAGAAAGTACATTGTAAAAGAAACAGTCCCTATCCTCATGGAATTTATATTCCATGTCCTATCCCTACTGTGAATTGCCTCTATTGAGTTAGAAGGTTGATAGTATATTAAGGGATATACATGGCTAGAGTTATTTTGTTCCTGTAATTTTTTTCCTATAAAATTTCTGATGTGTATGGCAAAAGTGTTGAAACTACCTAGTCATGTGATTTTGAGATACAACTTTTTATAGTAGAAATATGCTAATATTTTTAACTGACATATAATCCATTTTGATCTAGTGGAAATTTGAAATAAGCAATTTTCAAAATGAAATGGAGTTGTTACTTTCAGACTCTTAAAGTAACAGGTACATATTGCTTAGTAAACAACTTGCAGACCAGTTGAATGATTAGATAAGAATTGTCAGAATGTAGTTTGTGACTTAAGGTGGTATCTGTCAGGCTTTTCTACTGTAAAGGAACTCCCTCTTTGCAATTAATAAATATTTTGTGAGGAGGTATCAAACAAATGTGACTTTAACTAGAAAGTCACATTTAGAATATACAAAGAACTCTTAACAATCAATAAGAAAAAGATGAACAACCCAATTTTATAAACTAAAATCATCAGAAGACCTGAACAAACATTTCACAAAAGATACTCAAATACCCAACAACCTTACGAAAAGTTGCTCAACACATTAGTCATCAGAGAAATGTAAATTAAAACCAAATGAGATGGTTTTAATCTCTCACATCAGAATAGCAAAAATTAAAAACATAAAAACACCAAGTGTTGGCATGGATGTGGAGTAACTTTCCATACAGTGATACTGGAAAAGTGTTTGGCAGGATCAAATCATTTAAACTTGCATTAATTTATATCAGTATAGACTATGGTTTTATATTTTATTCAGTGAGTTATAATCCATCAATATTTTTTGTTTAAATACTCAAACCGTCCCGATTTGGCCAGTTGAGAGCTCTTTAACCTGGTTCCTGTGTCCTTTTGACATGTCCCCATCATTCTTTGATTAAATCCTTGCTTTCTGGGATGAAGCTTATCTTAAACTGTCTCTACCTCAGCCACAGAGTCAGCCATTTCTCCAAGGAGTCTTGTTCCTTTTAGTAGAAAATGATATTTAAAAGTCAAGATCTGTACGGGCGCGGTGGCTCACGCCTGTAATCTTAGCTCTCTGGGAAGCCGAGGCAGGTGAATTGTTTGAGCTCAGGAGTTCGAAACCAGCCTGAGCAAGAGCGAGACCCCGTCTGTACTAAAAATAGAAAGAAATTAATTGGACAACTAAAAATATATAGAAAAAAATTAGCCGGGCATGGTGGCACATGCCTGTAGTCCCAGCTACTCGGGAGGCTGAGGCAGGAGGATCGCTTGAGCCCAGGAGTTTGAGGTTGCTGTGGGCTAGGATAACGCCACGGCACTCTAGCCCAGGCAACACAGTGAGACTCTGTCTCAAAAAAATAAAAAAATAAATAAAATAAATAAAAGTCAAGATCTGGGCATTAGGTGTGCTCATTGTTATTGGAATGTTGCTGCTCCTGAACCTTCTCAATTGATAAGAGCTAGAGAGTATAGATAGGAATATACATACATGTATTTATGTTTATATCTATTTCTGTAACTACATATTTATGTCGAAAACCATTTATTGACACCTACACCTCCAATTCCACTCCAACACCACAGGGTTCATCTTGTTTTCTCCCTCTCTGCGTTCGTAAACTACCTTTGACAACAGTGAGAGCCTTGCTTCTGCAACCTTTAATGTGTTTACCAATTTAATCACCACTCCCAACCCCTCGTGTAATAAATTCTGTAGCCAGTCTCTCCTCTAGGTAGATACCCTGTAGCGCCCCAGTGAATCCCCTCCTCCCTCCCCATGTGGATGACCTGCTTGACATTCTTGGGCTTCTCTGTCCCTCCTGTGTCCCTCTGCCCTCCTTACGCTGGTTTGGTTCTGACTCCTCATGGTAGGCTGGTCTGCCTATGGACTCTCCTCAGTCCGCTTGGACTGTGGCACCAAAATGCCAGACCTGGACTAGAAATGTCACCCTAGTCCACTCACGATTTGCATTTGGGCTTCTTTGACTTATCTGGTTCATTAATCATTGATCTGTCCTGTTTATTTATTAATATTACTTGAGAGACCGGATGGGGAATGGAAAAAGAATGGACTTTAAAGGGTTGGGTTATTTGTGTCCGAAAGCAGCCCACCATCGGAGATAGTGAGATAGTTCTCAGATAGTGAGAGGATATTTAAATCTCAATTTAAATCTGTGTTTGAATGTGTAAAATGGACACTGTAATGATGACTTTTCATGGTTGTTGCTTAGTAAATGAAGTTGAATAAGAGAATACATAGGAGACATTTAACAAACATTGCTGTCTTTTTGTTTGCTTTCTGGAGGAATCTGATCATCTGCTCATAGCCAAATAAGGTCAAAGTATTTTGTTTGACTTTAATAACACTATTAATTTTGAACTTTCCTAGCTTTGCCTAGGAAAATCATTATGTACCTTGATGACAATAAGAAAAATTAGTCTTGAAGTTAATGTATAACTTTGCAAGATTCTCAAAAGATATCACTGTGCCATATGTTTTGCTTTTCTGTCTTCTCTTTGCCATCATTAAGGGAAAACCCTCTGCTAACTCTTTTGTAACCTAATTATCCTGTGGCCCTTTAGTGTTAGCTTTTTGTCTGACGACTTTTCCCTTCTTTAGTTGTTTATTCTTACTTTCAAGCATTGAAACCCTACTATGTGTCCAGGCTTCACTAATTGCTGGTATTGCAAGGATACGGACTTGATGAAATAGAAACTACATTATAATTGCAAACTGTATTCTGAACAAATTTCTAGATCCTCAGAATTCCAGTTTAAAGCATAATTTTTAGAGAACATTTAAACTGTATAAAAAGATTTCAAAAATAGATTTCAAGTGGTATATTGCTCTCCATATATACCTTAACTAGGACTTGGGAAAGCACAGTTTTCAGCACATCTCCATATGGTTTTCTAGGCCACCTACCTCTATCATTTTGGCCATCAAGTACAAAATTAACATGCTGAAGAATTTTGAATATTTTGCCTGCATCTAATTACAATTCAGCTTCCCTGACTTCAGCTAAGTTAATCATTCCTGAATCCAAAAAGTTCTGTGTGGAGGGGTATGAGAGTTTTGGGGAGGACAGTACTTTATATCTCCATATATAAATTGCTTTATAAAAGAAATCCGAAGACTCAAGAGGTTAATATCTAAAGCTGTCCATGGTTATTGTTTTCTCAGCTATAGTTTGGTGGATTTATTTTAGAATTTCAAGGTGGGAAAGCTGTGGTCACTGTCTTATCTGGTATATCAGGGTATTTTACCCTGTAGATTAGCTGAGAAAGTATCAACTAAGGGAGGAAGGCTACACAACAGCAACAAAAATTGCATGCCAAAGATAGAAGATCTGCAGAGACAGAAACTTTTAAGTAAACATGCAGTCATAGTCATACTTTTCTGTAACACTCAACAGTTTCTTCCATCTTTTTCTAGAAGTCCTTAGCTTTGAAAAGCTGAAAGTTATTGTTCTATTGAATTTTTTTTTGGAGATGGAGTCTCACTCTGTTGCCTGGGCTAGAGTGCCATGGCGTCAGCCTAGCTCACAGCAACCTTAAACTCCTGGGCTCAAGCAGTCCGTCTTCCTCAGCCGCCCAAGTAGCTGGGACTACAGGCATACACCACCATGCCCCGCTAATTTTTTCTATATATTTTTAGTTGTCCAGCTAATTTCTTTCTATTTTTAGTAGAGACGGGGGTCTCGCCCTTGCTCAGGCTGGTCTCGAACTCCTGACCTCGAGCGATCCTCCCGCCTCAGCCTCCCAGTGTGCTAGGATTACAGGCGTGAGCCACTGTGCCCAGCTGTTTTATTGAATTTTATCATCCGTAGTTCTAAGCTGGCATCCATGTGGTCTCATTGGTTGTTTGGCCTCATTCTTGTAATACCCATCTTTCCTTGAAAGCTGTTAAAATTAGCTTGATCCCCCTGCCAGAGCAAGTCCCTCCTCTTATTATAGTCTTTGTCTTTTTAAATTACCTTGTTTCAGTTTTTCTTTGAAGGCACATTTGTATAGCAGCTGTGATTGTTACAGTATTCTCCAAAGGTTTGTACCTTGATATGTTTTTGTTCAAAACTGTGTTTTGTTCAAAACTACAGGCTCTCAAGAACTGTGTTCCAGAAGTTAATAGATGTAAGATTAAATTGTGGGTCCTTGGTATTGATGCTCAGGAATATCTGGGACTCTCATTTATAATTGTTGTAGTAATGTGGTGGAAGGAGTTTGGGTGTGAAAGAATGAGATCTAGATTTTCTTGCTTGATTTTCCACTTAATTGCTTTGTGGTTACAGGTGAAAACATAACCCCACCTGAGCTTGATTTCACTTCTGTGAATGAGAAAGTTTAGAGTAGATTGGGAGGACACGTGGAAATGTCCTCAGGGGTCAGATTGATAACTTTATTGGTTTGCTAGGTCTAGCATAGCAAAATACCTCAGACCTAGTGGCTTAAACAACAGAAATGTATTTTCTCACAGTTCTGGAGGCTGGTAGTCCAAGATCAAGGTGTTTCGGTGTCCCTTGGTCTCGGGTTTGGTTTATTCTGAGGCCTCTCTCATTGGCTTGTGTATGGCTGCTCCCTTGCCATCTCTTCACGTGGTTGTCTCTCTCTGCACATGGCACCCCTAATATCTCTCATAATCGCCTCTTCTTATGAGAGCACCAGTCAGACTAGGGCCCACCCTAATGACCTCATTTTAACTTAATCACCTATTTAAAGGCCTTGTCTTCAAATACTGTCACATCCTGAAGTACTTACATGGGGTTAGGACTTCAACCTATGACTTTTGGAAGAACATAATTCAGTCCTTAACAGTTATCTGAACGTATTAGGCAGCCTTGTCTAACAGAGAGACGACTTTGCCCTTGTCTTTATGTCTACAACTATGACTGAGACCCGAGTTAGTCATGACACATTATGCTGACTCCAGTGAGTCTCAGAATGTCTGAAGTAGACTTGACACTCTTAAATAACTTCTAAATTCAATTCATAGCTGTTACACGTTTGTAAAATTCTCTTCATTTTATTTTCAAGGAGTAATCATGAAAGAAACTATATGCAGTGGCATCATATGCTTTGCTATTGGCAAGCAAACTGGCTAAATATGTAAGTGACTTCATCCAATGTTCGTAATGTTTATCAGAGTAGTCCCCCTCTTAAAGCTCTTTCTAAGGAAAGAATTTAAAGGAAAAACCAAGCTTTGTGCCTAAAGATGTTCACTGTAGCATAGTCTCTCAGAAAAAGTAGAAGTAGGATAAGTAGCCATAAATAGGGGAATAGTCAACATGTTCAGGTGGCAAAACTCCTAGAACTCATGGTACATAAAAAATACTTAATGCTGTCATTTTAATCTGAGCCAATTCTCCTGGTATAAAATATATGTATGTTATCCAAAATCAAGTGTATGTGCACACCAGATGTATGCATCCAGTCAAATTAAGCATGATTTATCAATAGCAATTTGATATTTGTTCATTGAGTTATTGGCATTTGATAGCAAAGGGGTCTTTTTTATTAAGGAAAAACTTATGGACAAAAATTCCAAACAGAGACTATTCTATTTGCTAACTTAATTTTTGGTAACATTATTTTTTTAAGTAGTGATGAGGACACTTTTTCTGCGTTCTGTTTTAGAAGGACCAGTATTCTAGAAAGGCACAGATTTAGACTTGCTGAAATACATTGTCAAGACCTATTAAGTCTAATTTCAAATAACAATATAATTATTTGTGGGATAGCATGTCATTTTTTCATTCCTTACAGACATCTTGCATAGCATGTAATTCTAAACTGAATATTGGGGCTTTCACAACACTAATCTGAAGGTTGCTAATGACTTTTTACCTATTGATAATAAAAATGTTTTTCATTCCTTTTGCCAGAGGAGCTATTATGCTGTGCCCATTGCTACATGATGTATACTTCCACATTTCTTTTGGTTAGCTCCATTGAGAAGGTACAATGTGTGTGAGAGTATGAAGTATTTCAGTAGTGCAATTTGGCTTTTCATGGTCCTTAACTCTGGAAGGAACTCCACATTCTCATTAGGCTTCTGATGTTCTGTATTGCAGATGCTGCCAAAGGCTTCCTTTGTACTGGGCCGCCATCTTCAGTTTGCTTGGCGTACAGTAGAATAACAAAACCAAACCAAAGCAGAACCTTGGTACGCATGTAGCAGGCTGTGGTTATTATCAGAATGTCTTTTAATATTTGTATATTTGAGCTTTCGTTGAGCTGATTTTCACAAAAAATCTTGTTTTTTTAAATTTCGTGTTTGCATTTCTGTGTCAAAGTGAAGGATTTGGAATCAGAAAAAGAATAATTTCTAAGTTGGTACCAAATGATGTTTCCAGGACTGGTTTGTAGGATCAGATGTGAGTTTTTCAAATTGGAACCTTTTCTAATGGGCCTCTGGGAAATGTCTTAGCTAAATTGCAACGGTGACTGGTGAAGTCGATCGAGGTAAATTGCTCCCACTGCTGAGGGTTCTGAAACCAGGCAGTTGAAGCTAAAATTTCAGGGGAAATCGGGCAGAACTATTGCAGATGGTTTCCCCTTTGAATAGGGAAAGGGATTGGTGTCCCTGTTGATGAATGGAAGGAGATTAAAGTCCGATTTTTGCAATGAATTGGTAACATGCTCTTTGGGAGACTAAAGAGAAATTTATGAGAAGACTATCAGAATCAGTTAGGTGATTATTTTCAATATTGGCTATAAATGACATCTGAGAACACACCATGATGCCATGGACTGTTGTGGTTTGTAGTAGAAAAGTAGCACCAAGAGACTTTTTGTGGTGGTTACCCTCAGTGAGCTCAGAGGTTGAGGGATTGCCTGGGAGATTTTGAATTTCTATTTAACAATCAACTGCTGAGCATTTTTTATTTGTACTTAAAAAAATGGACCCGGCTAGTTTTGACTGTTTGTGGTGGTATGTTAGAATAGAGGTCATCAAGCAAGTGTTTGTGATTGGCATTCTGATGACTTGGGTTATGTCTCGCTCAGACATCTACTTCATGTTTAGGAAGTCCCTTAAGCTCTGTGCAAAATGGAAATAATAAAATATCACAGAATAGTGTGACAACATCAGAGCCTTTGTAATTGGTAAAACTTGATACTAACAACACCTGTCGGTCCATTTTTCTCAGTCTCTGGTAAGAGCAGAGAGTACTGAATTAGGGACCAAACTTTTTAAATCCTTCAATTAAAGATTTTGAGGCTGACGTCTGGAGAGAATTTCTTATGTTTTAGCTCTCCAACTCTTGGAAATTCTTCCTTTGTAGAAGTTTTACAAGATCAAGTCTTTCATTTGTCAAGGAGAATAAAGGATGTGATGACTCCCGTAGCTGATGAGAATTGTGTGTCCATCACTTATGTGGGCTGAACTTAATATAATTAATAGGTTTGCTGCTCTCCCAGACCCATTATAAGATCACATTTTGCCCCATTTCTCATTCCTTTTTTTTTTTTTCTTTCTTTTCCTTCTTTTTTTTTTTTCTTTTTTTTTTTTTTTCCCGAGACAGTGTCTCGTTCTGTTGCCTGGCCTAGAGTGCAGTGGTATCATCATAGCTCACTACAACCTCCAACTTCTGGGCTCAAGTGATCTCCTGCGCCAGCCTCCTTAGTAGTTGGGATTATAGGTGCATGCCACCACACCTGGCTAATTTTCTGTTTTTTGTGGAGATGGGTTGCTCACGTTGCTCTCCAACTCCTGGGCTTTTAATCCTCCCACCTTGGCCTTTCAAAGTGTTAGAATTACAGGTGAGAACCACTGTACCTGGCCCTTTTTTATTTATCTGTAAGCATTTGGATGTTTATTTAGCATTCATTTTTTAGTATTACTTGGATGAACTTAGAATGATATGATTAGAAAACCAAAAGTCATGTATAATGCCAGCCATGGTCTGAATGTGTCCCTCCAAATTCATGTGCTGGAAACTTTTAATCCCCAATGTTAACAATACTGGGAGGTGTAGGGCCTTTTGGAAGGTGTTTAGATCCTCAGGGTTCTGCCCTTGTGAGTGGATTAATGCCCATATGTAAGTGCTTGACAGAGGGAGTTTGGTCTCTTTTTTTATTCGCCACTTCTGTCCCTTCTGCCACGTGAGGGCAGCAACAGTTTTCGGAGGTTGCAGCAACAAGGTGCCATCATAGAAGCAGAGACTGGACTCTTACCAGACGTTGAACCCTCCAGAGCCCTGATCTTGGTCTTCCAGTTGCCAGAACTGTAAGAAATAAATGTCTGTTCTTTATAAATTACTCAGTGTCAGGCATTCTGTTATGGTGTCACAAACAGACTAAGACAATGCTAAAGGTGGAAATTACCATGGATTCGCTACGATGATATCACCTCTTTGCCCTCCAGGAATTAAGGCTTTGGATTACTTATGGGTTTATTTTGGGTTGTGTGAACTCTCCTCCTGATCACTATTTACTAGTCCCTTTCTAACTGTCTCAGAATTGTTCTTGCCAAAAATTTGGTGCAACTAAATATTTTCCTGTTTTCCCCACCACTGTTCGTGTCTAATTTAGGCTGAGTTCCTCCAGGCTCTAGTGCCTATGTTTTGTGGATTGTAAAGTGCTGTGTACTTTTATAGCCTCTATAAATAACAAAATATAGCTCATGGCAATAACGTTGTGGCACCCTAGATGTTTAGAGATTGTGTGTTAGAAAGATGGGGAGAGAGAGACATATATCTTGGGTACAAAATGTCTAGCATGGAAAACTATTCGTCATCACATACTCATGTACATTGCTTCTGATTTTTGTTCATTTGTTAGTAGATGACATCCCTTTATATTTGGGACATTTTCATACATAGAAACTAGATGTGGTACTGTTCCCTTCTTCTCTGACTGCCCTGTCCCTGTCCCTTCCTCCATTTTAAAGTAGTAGAGATGAAAGAGAAAGGTTGGTTCACAGTATGGTGAGATTTCCAACCAGATGCTTGCCTGCTGGGGGCCCAGCTTCCTATCCTGGTCTTCCTGTTTTGTTTCAGTTGATCTCCACAGCTGCCTTCTTATATTTGGGAGATGTGAAGCTACGAGCTAGAAGCTATTTCTATTGGCCCTGTCAATATAGTTTGATAAAATGCAAATGTCTTTAAAATGGTAGAGTTCCAATTAAAAGGCTCCAGCAGGGAGTCTGTTTTGATAATGAAAGTGATTAAGAAGGCTATATTTTTTCCCATTGGTATGAATGTTCAGCTAAAATAACTTGGCTTTCTGTCTGTAATTGGACTCTGCTAATGAGGTTCTAATAACTCTTAGGTGCTAATAATGATTCTAACAAATCTATTAGTGCCTTTGGTGATCAATGCTGGGGACCAGAAGGACCCAGTTTCTGGATGGTAGTGTCATAAGGTGCTTAATGCCATCTATTTCCTTTTTCTCCATTGTTCTAAGGAATCAACAGGAGTAAAGGTTTATTGTCCTTTAATTCTGCAATCCAGGTACATCCTAGGTCTGAGTAAAGCCAAACATATATGGATTATCAGTGTTTATGTTTGGAATTGCTCTCAAAACCTGTGATTTATAATAGACCTTGAAGCATTGGTTTTGGTGTGGAAAGTGTGGGGGTACAGAATAAATGCATCCACAGAATTCATTGAAGACTAGGGACCCTCTGAAACTTAATTTCTAGAACATTCCATCTCTCAACCCCTTCCATACATACCTGGCAGCCCCATGGAACAGCATGGAAGATTTTTCTGGTAAAACTGGACCGGATAATTGAATATGCTATAGCTCCACAGCCAGAATAATTTGGGATGTGTATTGAGCTAGAATAGTTGGCAGGGTTGGGCTATCTCTCAGCACCTCATTAGCAGCCTGTCACCCTCCATCTTTCCTTATTAGAGGAAATGTTTGTGTTCTCTGATTGTAATCAAAGTCTGTCTTTTCAATCTTGTTCACTGTTCATTCTCAAAGGACCTTATACTTTTCCCTTAATAAAACCTGTGGATACTCTGGCTTTTCTTCAGAGTGCATAAATCTTTTGTCTTTTACTAAAGATTTTCATGGAGAGGAAATTTTAATGAATTTTTTGAGGCCTTGCTTTGGCAGGGCTAGCGTAAAAAAAACAAACACTTGTGAGGCAGAGTATGCCTCTCTAGTAGAAGAGGATTACACAGGGATTAGACAGGCAAGTAACTGCTTTGGGTATGCTCAGGGACTCAGAATGGTCACCAAGCATGCTTTGTTATGTGGATTCATGATCTCTCATCTTACAGTTGTGGTCTTGTCGGTGTAGCCATCTGAATGGAATCATTGTGACTATTATGGAACAGAGAAGTTTTCTGTGATCTTGATGGTTTAGGAATATTTTCAAATGAAAGAATAAAACTGACTAAAAATTTGGAGGTGATAAGTCTTGTCTTTGTGTGAATGTTCCTGTGGTTGGAAGAGCTATTTTTCTGTGGTTTCAAACTTGTATAGATGGTGTTCGTATTCTCTGTAGCTAATCAAATAGGGGAGTTTTGGTTTTTTATTTAAATATCAGAATGACAAATTACAGTAGAGTTGTATCTTACTGTGGAGTCTAAGGTCAGAGTATGAGATGAAAATTGTATATAGTGAAAATTACCGATGAAAATCCACTCAGTGTCATTTTTCTCAAACTGAAGTGCTTCAGGGTAGGGTGGTCAGATGCATTGTCCAGGATCAGGAACGCTTTATAGTCAAGTCCTTTCTCTTTCGAATGGAACTGGGAGGGGGTAGGGCTGTATAGATAGCCAGCAATATTTAAAGTTATTTTCCCTCCTTCCACAGCCCCTCCTCCACAGTCTTTCTCTCTGAGAGAATACAGTTATACACCAATAAGTTAATTATGTATGTATGGCAAATTCTTCTGTCTTCATTACACCTCTGGAGTTTATAATTAATTGCCTCTGGAGAAGTAATGCCATATGATTTGTGTAGGTATTAGGAGATTGAACTGGGGATAGACAAGGTCTTGATACTGCTGGTAAAAATATGTCAGCTGCAGATGCAGAATTAAAAATGGTCAAGAGAGAGTTTGGGTTTTGTTTCTGGAGTACCAGAAGCACCAGGTAGTGTTTTTCAGAAGTGACAGTGCTAAACTCTTCCTCAGGGTGGTGATTAATCAGAAGCCCAGGTTATTTGTCCCCAGGTCAGGGAGGTGGATGCTCATCTTTGCCACAGGGCAGGATGCAAACATATTCACCCAGCCCTGTTGAATTCTTTGTGCCATTATTACATGGTGACTTCTCCTACCTAGAATATTGAGTTACTGCTGAATTCAGAGGACTGTTTTGGTTTCTCTTTAGCAATCAATCTGGTTACTTCTTTTTCTGGCAATCCCTCTCTGGTTTCTCTTTTGTCGGGTATATTCTGAGCAGCTTTGGTTCCTAGTCTGAGTCTGTGTTCCACGTATCTTGTTCCTGAGTGGAGTTCTTTGAAATGTGTCTTTTTTTTCCTTTGCATAATGTCGATGGAATCTTTTTTTCTTTTAATCTGGGTTTGTGTGTGTATAAATATAGAATTCCGTATATATTTATCTATTCCTTTTCCATTACAAAGGCAGCTGTAGTAACCAGAATAGTGCCCTTTTGTAGCCCAGTGCTGGAGTGTGCATTGCTTAATCCTCGATTGCTTTTTAAACTCTCAGCCTATAAAGAATTAAATAGTTTTTGACTCTTCCTGACAAGAATATTTATGGGTCAGGCTGGCAGAATTCCACAGAAGCACATTAGTGTCTCTTTTGAGTTGACGCATTTATGTAGAGGCATCCTTCTGAATGGAGGGAAATGGAAATGCTTAGGGACCTCTTGCTTCTGCCTAGCCTTCCAACTTTATGCCACTCAACGTCACCAGTGTGCAAGGTGGCAGGCAGCGAATACCAAGGCCCAGAAGATCTTAAACCTGCAGAATTATGTGCATTCATTGCTCAGATATTTCTGTAGCACCTCTATAGGGCTTAAATATTTTTCAGTACCGTGTTAGCTACCAAGGGGTGGGAATACAAAGATGTTTTTTAAAGTAAATGGGGACAGTGGGTGGATCAGTCACTATAAAATACAAATAAATACAGCAAGGTAAAATAAAAGTGTTTTGGGAGAGGCACAAAAGCAAAATACCAAAGAAATTCAGAAGACAAAGATTTTTCTTTTCCTCATTGGGGAAAGAAAAAGCTATCCTCCTATAGCTTGATAGTGCTATAATTGATACTAATGATAAATAGCACATACCATTTTGCGTGTTTATCCTGTGCCAGGTACTGAGCTAACAGCTTTACCTGCACTATCTAATTGATTACTGACAAAGTCAAAGCCCTATGAGGTATAGGTTTTATTATCTTTATTTTTGCATGTCAGGACACTGAGGCTTGGAAAGGTTAAGTTACTTGCATAGGGTCAAATAGCTGATAAATGGAACCTTTGGGAATAGAACCCAGTTCTGGCCCAAAGGCTGTACTTGTAACTACTACATCTTACTCTTTAAATTCTCTTGATTTTCACTTCAGTGCTTTGTCTAGGTCACCAGTTCCTTCAATTAAAAAACTGTGGTGGAATGAATGTGTTGAGTAATTTGTGTTGTGCTCAATGCTTATTGCTATTTCATGCTATACACTTAATTGCTTCTATACGCATATTGCTTAATTATATAAAATACAGTAGTCGCTTTATCATCTTTCTGAAAAAGTGCCCCTTATTTACTGTGATTTAGGCAGAACAAAAAGCAAGAGAGTGCTAGTTTTTAATTTTGGTGGCCAGAGGTTATTTTTGGTAATGTTTTCTTTATGAGTGCACTGATATCTCATTGGTCAAAGCATGTGTCTGGTTGGAATGCAACTATTCAGCATGGAGGCATCAAACAGCTGTCACTGTGTAGCATCTTTTCCAGGCACCAGGATGACATCTGGACTCAGTATTTTGGTGTAAGAGAAATGGTTCTTGCTAATCGTGTTGTCACAGGATCATACATCAAACAGAGCTGGGGGCTGTGTGTCTCTGCCAATTGCCTTCTGATCATTATTCACCCTGAGTTAAGGCAAAGAAAATGATTAGCTTAGGGACCACAGGCTAATTCTTGGCATATATATACTATTGGTTTTTCAAGGGACCAAATTTAAATTTTTTTAATTTCCCTGGATTGGTAAAAGTAACTTGAATGGGTGATGTTTGGCCAAGCTGTAAGCTAGTTAGGTGCCTTATATGTTTGTGTTCTTCTAAATGGTTGGCATGGTATACTGTTAACTCTTTGAGGTCCACTTGCAGGTAGATTAATTATACTCAATATTATTGTGAATCATAACAAATGCATTTAAAGAGTGGGATTAACTATTTAATATAAAGTAGTTTTTGCCAATAAGATTTTTCAACTATGACGGATGAAGAAAAACATTTGTATCTCCTGCTTTCTTGTCCTTACTGGAGAAATACCACATTTCTTTAATTCTTAAAAATAGTCCCCTCCCCCTTAACATCTCTGAATTTGTGATGAAACTTACAGTCATAATTGATGGTGGTATATAACAAAATAGTGCATTTTACAATAAGTGGAATCTAGATTTGATAGTGTGTCTTACAAAAAAGTAGAGCCTTAGATTTAATTAAATATGATGGCTCTATTATGGATCATTATTTGGTTTTAGCCCCCACTTTCATCTTTATTTCTAGTGGCTTGGTGGATTTCTCAGCAGATTTGGAACACCTGAGTTCTGTTGCGTCTGACCTGGCCATTTATTTAAAAGACGTGTTATTCACTGTTTATCACTGGTAGTTTTATACCCATCAGATAATGTACATTAACACTTCAGAGTTTATGTAATATTTGAGAGTTGTGGGTGATAGAAAAAATGCTGATTTAAATGCATTGGAAACATAGTCTTCTCAAATATAATTTTAGCCCCTCAGTGCAGAGGGGCATTGGAGGAGGGGAGTACAGAATATATGTTAGTGAAAACGCATTTAGATCTAACAGTATTTGCATTCACCAAGATAAGGAAAGAGCAGTCACTATGTCCTTGAGTCTTAGAGATTTAAACCTGGAAGAGATCCTGAGAGTATGTGTTTTTTCTCACTAATCAAAATTAGGTTTAAATACTTCAGATGAATGGCGCTTCTCCATGTGAACAAAAATGTAGTATTTCCTCACCCATTCTGTAAGAATAGTTTCCTTTACTCACGAAACCTTTACTGTTGATAGTGGTGCCTTCGGTTCTAGAGAGATGTTTCTTTATTATCTTTTTTTTTTTAATCAGGTATAATACCTGTGTATAATTTTTCCTCCCTTATATATACATGGTCATTTTTAGGTTTGGAAGAAATGGAGTATATTAGATTTGGTGTGTGTTTGTACCAGATCTAGATCTGCTCCTAAAACATAACCATATTTTGGCTCATTATCAGAAATTATAAAACAAAAAATTCCTCTGGTTTCTCATCTGTGCTACCACAATGCAGAATGTTAAAAGGGTATATTAGAAGACCATCTGACACATGTTTAGATGCTGCATAAAATTAAACAAATTCTGAAACATGTAGTTTGGGTTTTTTTTAATTACAAAAGAGTATACTAAACAAATATCTCCAGCTACTATTTTGCAGACAAATTCTATGAACCAAAGACATTTGTTTGATGTATTTGCTTTGGTAGCAGAATGAACCCTCAGTCATCTGTCACCAAAGTGTCAATCTGAGTTTATTTGAATGTTGAATGATTAATATAACTGTCTTCATTTTCTTCCTTATCGATAGAGTAGGTAGCATTATTTAATTTCAGCTAATAGGTATTAATATATTTCACTGTTTAATAACAAAATATTTTGTTTTCCACTTGAGAATCTAGAGAATGGGCACGAAGTTTTTATTTTCCACATTGTGTTACTTTTATTTGATTAGCACACACTAGACACTGAATGAGAAGCCATAGCTCTGCACTCAGAGTACATTATAGCAGTAGTGTTGTCTTATATGTAAATAAGTACATACATAAACATATTGTATTAAAGATTATAAAATACCTTTAAAATGATGCTTTGAAAGGACAAGACTAATACCCCCTTAGAAGCAATTCACTTCTGACTTAAACAAGCTATATTTTTCCTTTATTTTAGTTTCCAAAATTCGAATAGTATATTTGAGAATGAAAATTATTGATGAGAGGGAGTTAGGATGGAATAATAGTTGGGGTGTTTGTTGCAAATGTAATTTTGAAATTAGAAAAAAGAAACAAAAAGGAAACCAATTTTTGCATTTTGTCAGCCATTTTGAGGTTTCTTGATTCAATGTGAAATGACCATCACCAAGTATTTAGAAGTGAAGGTATTTCTTGCTATGTTAACTGAGCTCTTACTCTTCCTCATTACTTCCTCCTTGAAGAATTTGTTGTGGGTTGAATTGTGTCTGCGCTCCCCCCACATTGTTGTAGCCTTGGTAACGTCATAGCATAACACATTACTCATGTGTTTGTGGTGATGCTGGTGCTACTGCACTGCTAGTCATCTGATGATAATAAATCACTATTTGTTGGTTTATGTATTTAATACACTATACTTTTTAGCATTAGAGTGTACTCTATCTACTTATATCTACTTTATATACTTATATAAAAGTTAACTGTAAAACAGCCTCAGATCCTTCAGGAGGTATTCTATTCTAGAAGAAGTGCTTGTTACAACAGGAGATGACAGCTCCATACATGTTATTGCTCCTGAAGACCTTCCAGTGGGACAATATGTGGAGGTGGAAGACTGTGACATTGATGATCCTGACCCTGTGTAGGCCTAGGCTAATGTATATGTTTGTGTCTTAGTTTTAAACCAAAATGTGTACAAAGTAAAAAATAAATAATGTGAAAAATAGAAAAAAGCTTATATGATAAGGATATAAAGACAAAATATTTTTGTACAGCTATACAATGTGTATTTTAAGCTAAGTGTTATAAAAGAGTCGAAAAATTTTTAAAAATTGAGTTTATAAAGTAAAAAAGTTGCAGTAAACTAAGGGCAATTTATAGTCGAAGAAATTTTTTTTTTTTTTCATAAATTTAGTGTAACCTAAGTGCAGTTTTCGTAAAGTCTACAGTAGTGTATAGTAGTGTCCTAGGCCTTCACATTCACTCACCACTCACTCACTGACTCATTCAGAGCAACTTCCAGGTCCGCAAGCTCTGTTCATGCTAAGTGCCTTACACAGGTGCTCCATTTTTTATCTTTATTTTTATCTGTATTTTTACAGTGTCTTTTTTAGGTTTAGACATGATTGGATATACAAATACTTGCCATTGTATTACAACTGTTTAGCACTATAGAGTCTTTCCAGTTGTTATAACGTTCAGATGAGGTCATACTGGCCCAGGGTGAGCCCTAAATCCAATGGTTGTTGTCCTCATAAGAATAGGTTAGGACACAGAGATACACAGAAGGAAGAGAGCCATGTGATGATGGAGGCAGAAATTGGAATGATACATTAACAAGCCAAGGAATGCCAGCAACCACAAGAAGTTAGAAGAGACAAGCAAGGACTTCCCAAGAGCCTTTAGAGGGAGCATGGCCCTGTCAACACTTTGATTTCTGACTTAAGCCACCCGGTTTGTGGTAATTTGTTGTGGTAGCCCTTGGAAACCAATCTTTCCCCCACCCGACTTTTTTTTTTTTTTTGGAGACAGTCTCCCTCTGTTGCCCGGGTAGAGTGCAATGGCGCCATCATAGCTCACTGCAACCTCCAACTCCTGGGCTCAGGGGATCCTCCTGCCTCTGCCTCCTGAGTAGCTGAGACTATAAGCATGCACCACAATGCCCCGCTCCTTTTTCTGTCTTTAGTAGAGATGGGGTTTCATTCTTGCTCAGGCTGGTTTTAAACTCCTGAGCTCAAGCAATCCTCCTGCCTCGGCCTCCCAGAGTGCAAGGATTACAGGTGTGAGCCACCGCCCCCCCCCCCATAAGAGTTTACTTTTTGTGATTAAAAATGACTTAACTTTTTATAATAACAGTAAACACACACACACACACACAAACACACACACCCCATACAGGATTTTTAAGTGAACATCACATATGTGAAGGGTGTTCATTTGGGTTTCCAAATGTTGCTTTGAATGTTTCCATAGATCATAAAAGAAATGTTGTTTCTAGAAATTGTTAGACTGGGCTAATTTCCAAACATTGTTGTTCTTCCTGTGTAGAAGGTTTCCCTTCATGTTTCACCCCTGGGAGCACTCTAGTTGCCCTTGTAAAATTAAGAAAACATTTCTCTACTTTCTCTGTTTGTATCTCTTCTTGTTTTCCAAGTATCTTGTTATTCTAAGTATATTCTCTCATGTTGGTGCTGGTGAGACTTTGGCTTAAGAATGATAAATGTAGAACAGAGATATACATCTTATGAGATGTACACATCTTATTTTGTAGTGTATGTGTTGCATACATTTTGTATACATGTATGCATGTATATGCATCTTGTACTTTATACTGTATTTAAAATACATTATAAAACTTAAAAAGTGGTATACCTATATAGGGCATTTACCATGAGTGGAAGCTTGCAGGACTGGAATTTGTTGTGGATGAGTCAGTGAGTTAGTGGTGAGTGAATGTGAAGGCCTAGGACATTACTATACATGTATGAAAATGTCTCTTCATATGATCATGGTCAAACTCTCTTCCACCTCCTGTTTCTAGTAAATAAGAATGTCCCCTTACATTAACTAACTTCGTGGATGTCAAAATTAAAAAAACAAAAAAGGTAATTAAGCAAAACTCCAAAAATCTTAAATTTTATGTAGATGACTCTAAACTTCTGAGGATTGTGGCCAATATATGCACATTACAATGTAATCTGACATTTACAACTGTTCATGTGCCACCTGTTTTTAAAAACAGCTTTATTGGGATTTAATTGATATGCAAGAAAACACATATTTAAAATGTACAGTTTGGTGAGTATTGAGAAATGAATATAACCACGAAACCATCACTGCAGATAAGATAGTGAACATATTCTTTATCCCCAAGAAGTTTTCTTATATCCTTTTGTATTCTCTCGCTTGTGCCCCTTCTGTACACTCCCTGACCACTGATCTGCTTTCTGTCGCTATAGATTATTTTACATTTGCCAGTGTTATATAAATAGAATCATACAGTATGTACTGTTTTAATTTGGCTTCTTTCACACAGCATTATAGTTTAGAAATGTATCCATGTTGTAGTGTATATCAATAGTTATTTCTTTTTATTCCTGAGTATTATTGCTTTGTATGAATCCATCAGGGTTTGTTTATTCATTTACCTGTTGGTGGTTATTTGGACTCTTTACGGTTGTTTTCAATTTCTGGCTGTTTACAGATAATGCTGCTATAAACATTTGTGTACAAGTATTTGCATGGACCTATTTTTTCTTGTCTCTTGGGTAAATACCCTGGAGTGGAATGGTTGGATCATGTGGTAGGTGTTGACACTGTTCTTTCTAATTCTTTCTGATGGCTCTTTCCCTGGCTTCGCTTGATTGACTTTTGCACACTCATGGGCTGATCAGTACTCTGCTTAAGGGAGGGCCCTTTGCAGATCTCAGAGATTCTCTCTCTCTATGCTACACTCTTCTCCCTGTTACTTTGTGCTGTGAACTCTAGCCATCTTGGTCTCCCCACACCATATCTGTTCCCACTAGAGGTTCTCACAAGGCAGTAAGTCAAGACAATTGCAGGGCACTTTTGTTTCCTATCTTTTAGGGATCATTGTCCTTGGTTGCCTATTATCTGGTGCCTTGAAAACCATATGCTGTCCTCCCGTGCACACACACCCCATTTAGGCAGGTGTACATTTTGGGTGGCAACAGAAGTTCAGGAGTTCCACACTTTTCTTGAATTACTGCACTTTAAATTTTATACATGTACATATACATACGTATGAATGTATATTAGGTTAATATTTCCTTATTCTTTTATTCTAGATTTTAATTTTCTTAATACGTTAAATATGGACTTTTCCCCCTAGTTTGGATTATTTATTATAGAACTATATCCCATGCAATGTACGCTATTTGGGTGATGGGTACACTAAAAATCCAGACATCACTAGTACACAATTAATTCATCCACGTAACCAAAAACCACTTGTACCCCTAAATCTATTGCAATATAAATTTTTTTAAAAAGTTTTCTTTTAAACAAATAGAAAAAGAGATCAACAAAAATGTATTTGTACTTTTTTAAAAAAATTTTTACCTATGTAGTTAACCTATACTGGTAACATTTATTTCTTCATGTATGTTTGAGCTAATATGTTGTGTCCTTCCGTATTAGCCTGGAGGATTTCCTTTAGTATTTCTTATAGGACAGGTCTGATAGCAATAACTATTCTCAGTTTTTGTTTAAATGGGACTGTATTAATTTCTTTATATTTTGGTGTTAAAATTTTATGGTTTATAAAATGTTTCAGTTATAACAACAAAATAAAGAACTGTATCCCTAAAGTAGTTTAATAGGTTGAAAGGTATATGCTAATTTTTATGTTGCACCTCATAAATTTTTTAAATTTCTTATGTATAATCCAGTTTTCTTTTTTTTTTAGACAGGATCTCACTCTGTTTCCCAGGTTAGAGTGTAGTAAGCAACATCATAGCTCACTGCAGCCTCAAACTCCTGGGCTCAAGTAATCCTCCCACCCCAGCCCCCCAAGTAGCTGGGGCTATAGGAGCACACCAGCATGCTTGGCGAAAATCTCTATTTTTTTTCTTGCCTATGTTACTAAGGCTGGTCTTGAACTCCTGGTCTCAAGCAATCCTTCCAGCCTGGCCTCCCAAAGTGCTAGGATTACAGGTATGAGCCACCATGGCTGGCCATAATCCGGTTTTCTTTTGCCACTATTTTTGTTAGATTTCTTATATTGATAGGACCTTAAAATTGTTTTAATTTGTCTATAATATTGCTAGTAAGGGTGTATATTTTTTATGTAATAATTTACTACATTTTATTTTACTTATTTTATTTTATTTTACTTTTTACATTTTATTTTTCTTCTTTGATTAAAGTAGAAGAATTATTTTATTGGCTATATAGTTTGATCTTTCTCGTGTGGCTTTTATATGAGTTTCATTATTTATTTACTTTCCTATATTTGGATATTCTATTTTAAAAATACATTTCACTTTGTAGAACTTTTTTATTTTTATATTCTAGAACATTAGTCTTGCCTCTGATGTTACCAGTTTACGTGGTAAATTTATTATTTTTCCACAGCTGGGCTCAAATCTTTCTTAAATCTTACTTTCTCCATCCTATCCCCCATTTGTTTATTTGTTTAATGCTTCAGTCTATGATACAAGTGGAAATTTATTGCAATGCCATGAAACAAATAATGTTCTTTTTAGATACCAACTCTCTTGATGTAGTCATAATTGGTGTCCTGTCTTCTTTTAGTCCAGCCTAAACTATCCTTTTAAAACTGCTTGTTGAAAGCCTGTTTTTTTTCTTTCAATAAGCTGCTCCTTTGAATCAGTGATATAGATGCTAATAAGCCTACTGAAGTTCAAAAGTTTCCTAGTCACAAAACACTTTGTCCCTAGTGTTGTTTAGTATAAAAGTTTAATGATCTCTGAAAATGAAAATTGGCTTTAACATGGACATTGGTGGACATTCCATGAGGTATGAAAGATCTGGCTGGAATCCTCCTGAAGTTTAGTGCCTTTGTTAATTTATATATAAATACATATGCAAAGTGTGTATGGACCTAGGTTTGAATAGCAGTAACAGACATCTGTTGGTGGTGCTCCCTAGGTGCCACACACTGCTTTTAAGTTGTCTTCTGTTTTGTGTTGCTATAACAGAATACCAGGGGCTAGGTAGTGTATAAAGAGAAGGGGTTTATTTAGCTCAAGGTTCTGCAGGCTGAGAAGTTCGAGGGGCATGGTGCCGTCATCAACGCAGCTTCTGGTGAGGGCTTTCATGGTGTGTCACAAAATGGTGGAAGGTCAAAGGGGAAGTGGACATGTGCAAAGAGGTAAAACCTGAGGGGAGCCCCACCTCTTGAGGGAACTAGTCCATTCCCATGAGAACTAATGCAGTCTTGCCAGACAGAGAACTCACTACCTTGAGAAGGGCTCCAAGCCATTCATGAGAGATCCAACCCTCTGACCCAACCAGCTGCCACTAGGCTCCATCTCAACATGAGTATTGGTGGGGACAAATAAACCATAGCATAAGTACTTGACAAATATTTTTAGATTTAATTCTAATAGTATGTGGCTGAAAGGAATTATTCTTTCCAGTTACAGACTGAGAAAATAGAGGCACAAATAGTTCAGTAAACTTGCCCAAGATAATGACAATAACAAGTGGCAGCTAGTTAAGTTTGGGGGAAAAAAATGTAGTATCTGAGACTGTTCCCTGTTTTCAGTCTGTAACTGCAGCGTAAAGAAGAGAAGGATGAATAGCTAGAGAGCCATGTGTTTATTGAAGCTAAAAACTAGTCATAAAAGTTAACAGTAGTCACAGAGCACAGGTTTCATGAGCATAAGCAGATAGGACTCTGCCTAATGTACTAACCCTTAGGTGTGAAAAAATGCTACTGATATGTTATTAACCTTGAATGATACTGTACAATTGTCTTCATACTGGCTAGCTTTTCTTTTAAAATCTCAGATAGTATTTCACAGGAAATTGAACATTGTTAGGATTATAATCTATATCATCTTAATATAAATTTACTGTTGTACATAATAGAAGCTTACTTGTCTGTGTAATGATCAGGCATTTCTAACTCTACTTTCTATTAATGATCATTGCATGAATTTATATTGACCCTTTCATGTTTTGGCCAGACCGGCACGAAGTCCTCATCTCATTGGCTCCTGTCCTGTTGCTTGTTTTAGGGCAAAACCTGGTAGAATCTGAGTAATTAATTTATTCGTTTGAGTTGACCTTAAATACATGACATAGCTCTTGAACTTGCTTTAATAAAAGGAGCAGCTAATTTTTCTTATGATTTTTATATGCCAACTTTAATTACCCATCGAAACTAAAGTTTATTTTTATTTAACTTTTCTTCTTTGGTTTAAAATCCAGTGTTATTTTGTTTTGGTTTTAAGATAAGAAATATATGGGTGGCAATACTTTAAATTAAAAGACATGTGCTTTGTGAAGTTTTTTACCATGGAGGCCACACCCTGCAGTATGCAGTTTCCTGAAGAAAACAGAAATAACTTTATAAAATATTTCTATTACCCAGCAAACAATTGTGCTCCTCTCCACGTTCTGGGCATTTCTCAGGAGTAGTGTAGCAAAGGTCTGTAATTATAAGTATTTTGTAAAATGTGTGAACATGACAGTACCTTTACATATGGGTATAGTAAAGAAATAAAAGAGCCTTTTTTGCATGTGAATGCAGGTACTGTGTCATTTAGACATCCAAGTATGGGGGGTGGTAAGAAACGGTGAGTATTTCTTATAACCAAAAGGTCAAAGCATTTATATTAATGGCCAGCAACAGGAATAAAGATGTTGGGGTTGTATTCACTCTCAAAGGCTGGAGCTTATATAAACAAGGCCCCATTTAACTGTAGCTTAGAACAGAAATTTCTGCTAGGGGACCAATTAGTTTTCAGAACTTCATGGCCATTTGCCCTTTGGGATCTGTGGGTACAAGGAAAGCACATTCCCCTTTACTCCTGTTGTCACCCACAGAATTCTGATACATTTCTTCTGTAGTCTGCTGCAAAACCTCCTGGTTTTTAGTCGTTAGGGCCCTTTTCATCCTCATTCACAAATAGTGAATTTTATAACTGTTGGGTTAAGAAGTTATTCACTGACCCAGCTTGTTAAGAGGAAAGTCAAAATTGTTGCCACTTAGTTTTATGATCAGGGCTCGCTGCACTCTCCTGTCTGCCTACCTCCCCATAACGAGTGGAAACAAATCGCTGAACAGAGGAAATGAAGTCTTATGGCAGAAGAAATTGAATTTAAGAAAAAACTGTATTGTTGTTATACTGGCATCTTAACATTATATGCAAAATATCATCTTGGAGTCAGCAGAAATAGATGCTGAAAAATTCTCAGGTAGAGTTGATAAAGTTGTTCAATATTAGGGAGGATTTGGTAGAGTAAATGGATTCTTCTAGCTTTGTAGTAGAGACTTGGGTATCTACTCTTTTTCCTCCCTTCTTAACTGGATAAAAGGAAGAGGGTGTTTCGTTATCCATATTTGGGGATGAAGGCAGGGCCAGGAATGGGCAACAGTAGAGCTGATGTTACTAGATGAGGTTGTATATTATATTGTTGATTTCCAAAACATAAAACTCCGATATATTCTAGAGGAGAGAGGATAATATTTCAAGGTATGCAATGAGAAAAAGCAATATATTTGTCAGTTTACAAATGAAAATCACTTGATTTTGAGATTTTTTTCACTATAGTATTGAAGTTTTCATTATAGCAGAGCACATGGTAAACCTTCAGACAGTTCATGAATGAAAGAGAAAGATACTGTGTTTTTGTTGTCCGTTGTCTGTACCTCTACGTTTTACCTGGGAGATAGTCAAAAGACCTTGCTAAAATGAGGTGCTCTCCTTTGCTCATCCTGGTGGCTCTGTTGGGCTTTCTCAGAAGTTAGCACTTGGCTTTATATTATGCTCCTTATTCTCCATGTAGGATTTCTTGACCTTAACTGGTCAAGTTTGTCCACCCATTTGCCAGTCCCATTTACTTGTGTTTTCTAAATGCTTGCTTTGTCGTCACATAGCGATTCTGAATTGAATACCATAGAAAAAGAACAGTTTGCAGTCAGACTGACCTGAGTTTCTGTGGCTGAGGGGTGACTAACCTCGGATGAGTTATTTAACATCTTTGAGCTCTGGTTTCCTTGTCTGTAAAATGATGTTATTGTTGAGTTCTTAGTCTGTGTGAATATTAAATGATCTCATATAGTGCCTGTGCACATTAGGCATTCAAATGTTACATAGTTATTTACTAATTATTATTGTCACTAAAGCTTATTTAGTAGCTCCGAGGAGCTCATTTTGTATCCCCAAATAAGAAGGTGCCTAAAAGCAGCCTCTAGCTTTTCATTTATTGCACATCCACCTCGTGGAACTGAGAGTTGCTGGCCGCTTGCCCTTAGGTACGATGGATTTTTTTTCCTGTTGAAAGACTTATTAATAATCTTGGCTTTCATTTTGAATCACCTATTCTCAGTTGTTACTTTAAGTTGATTTGTAATGCTAATGCCTTAACAAATAATGTGCTTCCTAATTAGTCCATATGTAATAAGGCAAGGTACCTACCTGCGTACTTGCATACAAAATTTTCTATGCAAAAAACCCTCAGCTCAGCTTTGCACCATGGGGGGCATTGTTGTAGTACACACAGAAATCTGTTCTTTCTCTGATACGAATGGTAGTGACATATTACACTGGAGTAAATTATGAAAGCAAGGGATACATGGTTGTTGGAGTCATTTAAAATTGGTTTGAACAGTGTGCTGTTGAACAGAATACCTTTTGAGTAGTTATGGTCCTAATGAGGTCTTTCCTCTACCACTATAATGGCCTCCTAACTGGCCTGCTTATTTCCAGTTGTTTCCCCCTCTAATACAGTTCTATATATGGCTGCTAGATTAATCTCCCTGAAATATACTTCCGATTTTGCCAGTCTCTTTATCCTCCACTTTTAAAAAGCTTCTCATTTATTTCAGAGGAAAAGGCAAAACTCGTAAAGTCCCATGACGTGGCCTAAGCTTCTAAACTTATTTCTTACAATGCCCTTTGTATACTGTTTACTTTTAGAGTGCTTAACAGGGAGAGGTCGGAAATGTGTAGGGACGTTTTTTGTGTGCATGTCACTGGGAACACTTGGTGGGGGCCAAAAGTGCTAAATGGACGGTCTTGCCTATTGGAGGTTTGACCTAGCCAAAATGGCAGTGGTGCTCCCATTGAGCAGTTTGGCACAAGTGCGCCAAATTGGATTTGTGGATTTCCACCCATGCTTCATGCATTCTTTCCTTTTTACTTTTCCTAATCTGCCTCCTGCCTGGATTGCTCTTTCCCCTTATCTGTGTACAAGTGTTATCCACTTTGCAATATTCAGGCAGGCAGGACCATCTCCCTGAAGCTTTCTCAGATCCTTTGTGTCAGAAGTAATCGCTCCTGCTGAGCTGCCATAGTACTTTAGCCATATCTTGTTTCATGGTACCATTTTTCCATTTTGCATTGTAGGCACATGTCTCATGTCTATTACTAGACTTTTAACTCCTTTCTAGGTAGGATTCTTGTTTGATTCATTTTTGTATCCCCAGCATGGTGCCTTACAGGTCATAGACATTTATTTTGTGTTGATGAAGAGGTCTGTTCCTGCTCTGAAGCACAATAAGTTTAGGAATTGTTTTTGTTACTTGAAAATCCTCACTATGGGGACTGAATAATTTTGTGGTAGTTTTGGTTTCTCATGTGTTTTGTATATTTCATACTTTCACATCACACTGACTAAAGTATGGTAGCTTCCAGTTGTGAAATCTAGCCAATATGAGTAACAATTAGAAGATTTCATGGTGAGTAGGATCATATTCTTTGGAGGAAACAGTAGGATTGGTGCCTGAGTCAAAATTCTTTTCACCAGTTAGGATAAGGGAGTATCAGTATCAAAATTGTTCAGGCCTTTTAAAGCACATGGGTTCAATCTCCTGTAAAGATGTCTGTAAAGATATCATGTGAGGCCTAGTGAGACTAACTTATCCAGAGCAACAATGTGAATCCCAATAGAAATAATTTCAGCATTGTTGTATTTCTGTTTCCTTTGACATCTCAAATTTGGACTTCAAATCACCTGCCTCTTCAAAGATAGCTTCCTTCGTAATTTTTCTTCTTGACATAATGAAAGCTTGTCTTAGTGTTCTCTGTTTAGGGTTTAGCCCACTAATCATAATGATACCATTAGTCTTTCTTATGTCTTTTGCTAGAATTGTTTCAATGCCTTAACATGCAAATCAGACAATGAGAAGAAGAAATCCTTCATTTTAGATCTCTTTTTATCCAGTGTGGTCATTTAGAGCAATAGGCAGTCTAGTTCCTAAAGAATGGGTTTCACTGTGCACTGAGCATTTAGTTGCCTAAGGTGTCCAATGGCTGAAAAGTGAGTTCTGTATGATTTTGGCAGCATTTAGAATTCTACTGAGCTACAGAAAACTCCCCAAGTTTTGTGACCTCTTTGTTAGGCTGCACTGCAGAGACACTGTAATATTGCCTAGTCGGTGAGAAAGATTACTAGGTTTGTTCTGTGGGACATCAAAGAATAAAACTAGGAGCAGATATATGGGAACATATTTCTACTTAACATGAAGAAAAGGACTTTTTAAGAAAGGTGTCCAATGAGAGAGTGGGTTGCTCCAAGAGGAGGTTATAGTTTCTTTTCATTGAAGATGTTTAAGTATGAGCCATATAACCATATGGTAGGAATGTGGAGGGGATTTGACAATGCATAGGAGGCCAGACTTAAAAGACTTGCAAGTTCCTATCTAACCCACAGACTCTGTGAGTCTATGGTGTTATGAAAAGGAAGAGACCAATTAGTTCACTAAAGAAATAATGCTTTATTTCGTACATTGATTACAAGTGATTTGGCTGGTTCCTGTTGAAGCTGCCTATACCATGTGGCAGTGATTCTTCCTTTTTTCCGCCTTATTCATCATACTAATTGATGTAATTGAACTGCAGAATTCATCAAGAAAAGGGGAAACTGGTTTATTGCCTATGATATTGAATTTCCTTTATAATTGTAACTCATCCCAGTTATGCCAAGTTGCTGGGATAGAGATAATAGCAGCCATAATAGCACTGTTTGACTCCCTAGGAGTTGAGAAAGGAAGCAGAAACTTTTTTGCTTTTTTGATTTTTTCATTTGGAATAGAAATCCAGGTCTGAACCTTATTTCATGCTTTGATTTATAAGTCCTACTTTTTATCCAAGGAATATATTTTGGCTAACTTTAGAGCAAATTAGCCAGATGCTTATGTATTTGATAGAGCTTTCCCTTATTAATAATTAAAGTAAAAGCAATCATAATGAAATGTCATTCCAGTAATAATGAAAATGTTCAAAAGCGTGTTCAGATTTGTAATCTCATAGAAATATGGGAATAATTACCTGGATTATTCACAATGATCATTTTACAGAAGAGAAACCCAAGATACTGAAATCAGGTAATTATTTGCAGAACCTGGTTCAGATTTCCTCTTTCCATTTAAGACAGGTTCCCACAAAATTTTAGCCTGGGTTTATTATACCATTTATCTAAGTGGTGATGACCAGTTCCTTTTAGATGTCTTCACAATCAAGCAGTCATGTCTATGATTCTACTCAAGGTTGTACATCTTTGAGGAGGTGGAGAATAGTTTCATGCCATGCTTCGCTGGATACCCTGTAACTATTCTTGGCCCAGTACTTTATTTACCTGTCTGATTTCCTGTTGTTTCTTGATTGTCTCTCCCAAGGAAGGGAGATTAATTTAAACACATTGACCTTCTTTGTGGTTATTGAGGATGATCACAGTTGAGGTCTGATTGTTTTCTAGGGGGAAAAGGGAAGTTAATTTAATAGGATCTAGTCAGAATAGTGGTTTCTGTGATATATGTGCATGAGTTTGAAAAACAATCCAGGGGTCCTACATTCTCACATTGGCCTGCACTGCCCTTTGCCAGGGACTCTAATAAGATAGTGGTCTTCAGATGAGATGTTTATTTCCTTTGAGGTTAAGACATCTTTAAGCAGCCCAAGGAGCTTATTTTTCTATTTAAACCTCATTCTGTCATAGGTTACAATACTTTGGGGGCAGAAATGGGTTGTTAGTTTGCTGAAAATAGAATTTAATTGGCTACTGTACAGAGTAATGATTTTTAATTTGGCAAGAGAGTCATGATTCAATCAGCCTATTAGGTCTTTAAAGTCATATGGAAGTTAGAGAAAGTAACTAAAACCCCTCTTGGAACACTTTGCTCCTCCCTCTGCAAACCAGGGCCATAGACCTCTGTGTGTGGTTGTGGGTTGTATACATTCTGGCCATCATGAATAGCTGGGGGAGCATAGGAGGAGTGGACAGGGATGTCTGCTCTACCACTGATCTTTTTTAGTGACCTGGACTGAGTTTTTCAACTGCCTTAAGTCTGTTTGCTATAGAAATGCTGAAAACAAGAACTGCCCCGCAGCTGAAGTAATGTGGGTGGTCAGTGCTTTCCTCTTAAATCTAACAGAGATATTGCAGAAGAGCAGGGACTCATGGTAAGATTCTGTTCATTGGAAATTGGGGAGGGGAATCAATTCCAGATATGTTTCCATTAAAGGGTAGTTTTCACATGCCTTCTGAGGCATATGTGATTCACCTTCCAGTATGGCACCCCTTTTCATTTGGATATGTACAGCTATGGTTACTGTTCCCAGCAGACATCGAACCAGATGTGCCTGCTATAATAGAAGTGAAGTCTGACAGCTGTTACCTAAATTCCTCAATATTCCTTATTCTATTTATTTCAGCCTTTTTAGATTTTTCAAAGGTTTATTAGATATGAACAATTTTTGCCCATCGGGAACAGGCTTTCTCTCCTTGGTGATTGACAAGATACTGGTCAGCAGACAGTGATTAGCAGAATGCTGTGATTCTTGTTTTCCCCTGGTGAATATTGTGTTAACAGACTAACAGCAGCTTTGTGTTACAGCAGAGTCGTTTGATGGCATAGGGAAATAGATTTTCCTTCATTTTTAGATTGTATATGCCTGTACCTATGATAGAGAGGCCGGGCACTCTTATCACATTGATGATAAAAGTTACCAGGTTAAAGGGATGGTTATAGGCCAGGCACACTTGCTCATTTCTGGGACCCTTGTAGCAGCTGTACTTGTAGTTTAGCTTGAGTTTTTCTTTGCTCATTTGTGCCATGAGACATTTCATGAGAAAAAAAAATTTTCTTTAATCATTAAGTATTTATTGAGCACCTAGTGTGTGTACTCAGATCTTTTTGTGCTCTATGTTGAAGACTTAAAAAATGTCCACTAGTTTGGTCATGTCTTTAGTCATGTTATAAAAGTATAATTTGGAGTTGGATAATTACTGTTCATTAAGGTGGGGACGTATAATAGCTATTTTACATTGACATTTTCATTGTGTTGCTAGCAAGCATGTTAAATGGAAACCTTTGGGTTTTCAGATATTCGTGGATCAATGCCACCACACCTAGATGAATACTCCAAGGTATAAAGAAAAGTAAACAGAAAGTTACTATTGTTCGGTTTCTACATGTGGGTTATATTGTGATAGGTGCTTTATGCACATTAACTGATTTAAGCTTCAGAATATCATCTCACAATTCTTCTAACCTCCTTCTGTTGAAGCCTTCACCGCTTGTCTCATTTATTGCACAAGCTTTTCAGCTCTGTGTTTCAAATATCATCCTCTGCAATCTGTTGTCCCACTCACCTGCTCATTTGATCTTTGTAAAACTGAAATCACGTCACTCCCCTTCCCAAAATTTTTTTTGTTTTTATGTTCTGCAGGTTAGCATCTCTGCGTGGCAAACAATGCTTGGCCCTTGCAGATTTGTCTGCTGGCTCCCTGTCCAGCATCACCTCTAGTCATAGTCCTTTTTGAACTCTGCATTCTTTCCTACTGCCTATCTCTCTTCCCTCCCTGGAAAACTGGTACTCATCTTTTAAGTTAGAAAGTTTGAGAGAAGCATCTCTCCCCACTTTACTTCTGACGTCCTTATTTCTTAAAAGAATGAACAACTTATTCTAAAGATTTTTTTGAAAAGGTATAATTTCAGAATAATAGTCCTTCAATCTGGAGTAATTTATAATAAATTCATCCAAACCCAGACTCACTTCATTATTTTCCTTTTTTTCATTGTGCGTGAATTGGGGAGAACTCCACAGTTGTCCCTAGTTCATCACAGACCTGTGTCTTTGAACCTCTTGTGTACGTAGTGAAAGTGACAGAGAGGTTGGAATTGTGAGGCTGTGAACAAAGCAGGAAAAGTATGAAAAGGTTCTATTTATTGAAATGTAGACTGTATTGGAAACGAATGGTTTTTAGAGAAAGCCATGAGCAATATGAGAGCACAACGGCCTGAAGAATCCTGGTAATCACGCAAGGGGGGCTGACTTAAAGGAATGTTTGATGACCAGAAGAAGGGAGATAGGGAAATCAAAGTAGAAATTAATCGGAAGATGAACAGCATAGAGAAACAAGGGCAAGGCACGAAGTCTTCCTTCAAGATTCTTTGATGACTGCTTCAGTTTTCTGAGTCGATTCCTGATTATGCAGAGACAAAAGTGATATTGATTCATCTGGAGAATTTTGATGCATGCTATTCAAAGAAGGAAAAAAAGAAAATTCTTATACAAGTTTATTAGTGGCAAGATGACACTTTTAAGAAATATCATCCATAATGGCCATTGGGGAACTTGAGCCATTTAAGCCTTTTGGCCTAAAAGTAATTTAACAATTCAGTATCTCTCTGGGTGACTGCAATTGCTAGATGTTCGATAGTCATGAAATTTAGTTAGCATCCTTGCTGTTGAATTGATTCTTAATGTTTATTTGCAAAACCTCAAATGTGTATCTAAAGCCTTGAACGCTTTCCCAGTTATCCATTGCATACTTGCTAGATATGAAATATCAATTTTACAGGCTAGCAAAATGGTATTTAATGGTGGCTGACAGGATGATGTTTAAGCACAGTATGTATTGGATACTAAAATTTTTCTATTATCTGACTCTTGGCACAGATCATTGAATTTAAGTTGTACTGAGATTGCAGAAGATCTGGCTACCTTAATAACCCCAGCTTTGCTGCATGTTTATTTAGTCCCAGGACCTTCCTTTGCCTTCTGCTTTCTAAGCATGTACAGAAGAAAATAAAACCATTCTGGCTTCTACCTTCACATCTACTTGCATTAGGAAAGATGTCTAAAATTAAGAGAGGGACGTTTTTCAGAATGCTTCCTAAAGCCTGTGGCCTAGACCCTGGAGCAGACTATTTTTGTGTGATTTGTTGACACTAGGGTTTTTTTTTTTTTTTTTCTTTTCCTTTTTCTAATGGTTGCCCTCTTCAATTATTCTTAAAAACCTAGGGTTTTATTATATTACATTTCAACTTAAATTTTGAGGGCAAATTTGGTAAATCTAGAGCTCTGTAAAGGATAGTGTTTTATACCCATGTCATTTTCTCTTGAATTTCATTTTAAATTGATCACTGTGTATTTTAGGCATATACAATGTCCTCTTAATGGCTTCTTGGATAAAATACATTGTTCAGTTAGATAAGTAAGTGAAATCGTCTGGGTTACTGAGCATGACTCACTTAAAATCTCATTAGGAACAATTTCTCTGCCCATCCTTTGTTAACCATATATTCTGTCAGTGTGTAGTGCTTAACTTTTCACAAGAGCTAAAATAAACCATAGAGATCAGCATTTGGGGTAACAGCCCTCTCCTCAAGACAAAGACTATGGCTTGCTTTACTCTCACTTTCCTTTGACCTATTTCTGGTTTTCTTCGACCCTTTTGCTATAGGTTTCTTAGGTGCTTGGGTTTCATTTTTTAAAGAAAAGAATGGGCACATGAGTTAAACTACAAGGAAGTTTGGAACAATTAAATGGATATCATATCATGTACGTAACCCATAGGAGCTGTCTGAATTAGAAGCCTGTTTTTTATAATTGGCCCAGTTTGCATATTTGCTTGTAGTCTCGCATTTTTCTGAGGGACCCTCTGGTACACACCTTAAGCTTCTAATCATTGTCATCTGCTCATTGGAACACTTTCTACTTAATCCTCTGGCCCCTACCACTCATAACTCTTAGGTTATAACCTAGGCACAGAATCAGGAGGGATAATATCTGTAATCGTTGAGTATGACATAAAGCTCTTGGAAAAATGGGATGAAAATGAGCAAAACCCTAAGCGTTTTCTTCATCTCTCACATCTTCTCTTTTGAAGAGTTAAGCTTTACTGGTGCTAAATTAAATAAAGTAAAGAGTTATTTTGAAGTCATTGGAAACGCAAAGGGAAAAAGTGTAGCTCCTTATTACAATGTTCCTGGAATGCTGCAAATAAAATTGGTAAATCAATTTATGTTTTAGAAGCACTGGGAAAATAACTGTGTAAAGAAACAATTTTTAAAATTTCTATATAGGAAGAAGAGTCTTTTACATTATAACATGCATAATCACAGCAGTATTTTTTTGTTGGAATTTTTTTCCTGCAGTACATTTTAAACAGCGCTGCTTGATTTCTATTTGGATTGATTGACATAATGGACAACTAAATGTTTGCTGATCATTATAGAAAATAGAGAAGACAATGTAATGTAATTTACTAAGTATGAACACATGGCCATTTGGGGACTTACATTATGTTCTTAGAAAATGGTCCCAGGAAAAAAACTTTATTGCTAAAACCCATAATTTAGGTATTTCTTATAGATTAAGGTAGTGTTGGGGAATTTCCATGCCAGTTCTGCTTAAAGCTGCAAAGCAGCTAAGTAGAGCAAGTAGGTAGAATGTGCACCAGCTAGCTGAAACCACAAAACAGTTAAGCAGAGTTATAAGCCTGTCTTGACTGTACTGCTTGTTGTAAACCTGTCATAACTATACTGTTTGTGATAAGCCTATCATAACTGTACTGCATGTAAAAACTGCTATTAATTGGCTAACTTTTAATCCTTTTACTAATTGGTTAACTTTTATGCTTGTGTATGTCATTAGATAAGACTAACCCCCCCAAAAAAGTATAAAACCTGACAAAAACCAGGAAGAGGTGCTCAGAATTTGGAGACATGTCTCCTCTGGGCCCACTGGAGTTAAGAGATTAAACAGTGACTCTCCAACTCTCTGTGCTGCTCGGTATTCCCCTGGGACCGGTCACTGTAACACTTGCCGTAACAGTAGATCAACTTGTTGATACCTGTTCCGTCTGTTCAAAATACCTATGGATAGGGTCCAATTATTTTACATTTAAATTCTGATTTTGCAGGTTAAATAGAAGTTCTAGAAAAGGTTGCAATGATTTAGAGGACCATTTGGAGGTACTATGGGTAGGGAGTTGGTGTGGTAATGAGGCAATAGCTTTGTCTTAAGATAACTGCAGCTCTTCTAGCTATTGATTGTATCTGCCACCCCCTGCCCCACCCCCACCCCACCAAGTTGTTAATTTTGGTGGTCATGGAGGCAGGGCATAGGTTCTTATTGCTGTCTCATCAGAGTCTGGCATTTCTAGTTTTTCACAACATCAGACACAGTTGCCTTCTGATTTTGTGGCCGTGTGGCTTCCTTGATAATAATGGGAAGCTAATTATTCATTTGATTGCTTTGAGGATCTATTGATTAGTGTTGATGTTTTAATGTGTCACAAGTATTTCCTTCCTGTTAGCTGCCTGCAGATACAGGGGACTTTTGAAATTTATCTTTGTTCCATTTCCTTCTCTCTCTGTTCTTCCTTTCCTTCCTCCCTAGCTCCCAATTTGGATTAAAACTTAAAGAGTTTGTGCCTAGAAGACATAAGACATTTATACAACTGTAGATTTATTACCTTTGAATTTTTGAAAATGAACCGTTAAAGGTTTCTTTTCCATTTTTATGGTTTCCAAGTCCTGCCAGTATCTGTGTAGGCTGACAATTAACTTTGGGGGAGGGGAAGACAAGAAAAGTTACCCTCATCAGTTTCTGAAGTAATCTTACTTCTGTTTCCTTTCTGTGACCTGATTTAATGGAGGCATTTCCACCTCAAAGCAGGATCTCAAGAATGCATATATTCTCACTATTAGACTAACTGGTGCTGCTTTGATGTTCTCATGCTCTTGGTTGAATGGGAATATTATGACATGGTACTTTTTTAAAGAAATCACAGGGAATTGACCCATTTTATGTAACATTTACAAGCTGATGGGCATTTAGAGCTAGAAGGAACATCATTTAGATCTGGTTAATTCTTTTTTCTTTTTTTTTTTTCATAGAGGAAGAAATTGAAGTCCAGAGAGATTAAGTAATTTTATTCAACAAACATTAACTGAGCATGTACCATATGTCAGACTCAGTACTAGGTGCTGGGGGCTACAGAGATGAATAAGTTTGAGTCCCTGTTGGAGACAAACACATAGTTCCCAGATCATACAGTTTGTAATTAACAGATCAGGGAATAGAATGTTTATGAATCATTCATGATGAAATCTTTCTATATTGATGTGACAGAAATTATCTCAACTGTTTGTCCCTTCCCCTACCTTTTAATTTACACAATCATTTAATAAAGGTGATTTTCACTTATCTTTAAAAATGAAATCGTGCTCTCCCTAGATCTAATACCCCTTTTTAACTACCACTCTTTCTTGAAAGATTAGTGTACACTAGCCATCTACATTTTATCAACTATTCAACCCACGAAAATCTGACTGAAACTACTCCTGATGAAGCTATACCTCTTGTGGACATATTTTAGTGTTTACTGTAACCTCTTTGAATGTTATGACTCTGCTGTCATGCCTTCCTTCCTCAAACTCTCTTCTCCCTTGGATCACTGGTGCTCTAATTCTCCTGCCTCTTTTCCTTTTTTGGTTTTCATTTTCCTTAGAGTTTCAACTGCCTACCTCTTATTCCCCAAATGGGCCATACTTTTGCACATCTCTGTAGCAAGTGGTCATCCATCCTTCAAGACTTAGCTCAGTGTCATCTCCTCATGATGCATATTTGACCTTTGCAAAAATTGAGGCACTTCTTTCTTTATGTTCTTATAGTACCTTGTATATATTTCTCAATCGTATAATCTTTTGGTTTGTATGTCCAGCTTCTTTTAACTTTTTCTCTCTCAAGAACCAGGGACAACTTCTCTAGGGACTGGCAAATATATTTTTAAAAATGTGGTTTTACCCCAAATGACTTCAGGCAAATATGTGTGAAGGCTTCTTGGTCCCTCACTCCCCAACCCCGCAGCGTTCAGTCCCTTTGTCTCTCTCCCCATTTCTAGTGGTTCTCCAATCTAGGCAAGTCTATTGCTGCCAAGAAGCAGCCTGTGGTGATATGCTGTTAATGGTAGATTTATAGTTTTATCAATTGTCTGTCAGTATATTAATTCAGTTAAGAAGCTTAAACATAACCCTTAGTTACACTCAAATCGATTGCCAAGGCTTTTTTTAAAAATTCATAAATTATACGTGCATAAATGTGAGCCTAGCCCTGTCTGATTAAATCTGAGTTCATAATTAGTGAACTCATATTTAATCAGATAAATACAAATAATTGAAATTTTTTATAACTAAAATAAGGGAATTCTATATCTCTCCCTAGGGTAGAGAGAATATGCTACATAATGGTATTGTTTCCATGCTTAATTGTAACCTAAACATTTATGGTCATCAGCGTGCTGGCATACAAAAGACACCATGTCTGCCTTGAAGGAAATCCATCCATTGTACTGCAATATAAATGGCATACAGGTTGGTTCTCCCTAATGCCTAATCATCTTCTTGTTATGTGGTCATGATAGTTCTTTTGGGCCTGTAAGCATGCTGGTTAATTTGCTGAGCTAGAATGTTTTTCCCTTGATTTTTCAATTTCATTTAGGTTGTTAACCCTTCATTCGTTGTTATATACTTGTACCTGATCAAAATTAGGTGAATAAAACTAAATAAAGGTAAAAATAGGAATATCCTCAAAAGAAATAGTGACTATGTGTTACCATGAAAGTATTCAGAAAGAAATGTTTGTTTTTTTATTATAGCCTTTATTTCTGATTAATTCTGATCTCAAACCTTACAATATACTATTAGAAGTTTAGAGGTAGTGTTGTACATTTTTAGGCTGATGGTTCTGAATTTTTTGTGTGTTTGTTTATTTTCTCTTACAACCTCTTGGTCTTGGGTTGTGTTCAAATCTGTAAGATTTATTAGGTGAACATTCTGTAGCTGGGTGGCAAGATGTTCTGGCTTCTCATTAACAGTGACCCCAGATAGTTTTCTCAAATTCAGCAACATTTGTTAGGAGCTGCCCAGTGTCCTTGTCACCTGGTGGTGAGGCAGCGCTTGGGTTTAGGTGAGAAGGTCACTTTGTGCACATCTCCCATCATGAGAGGGAAGGAGGGATTGGGGGTGGGAGGTGCTTTGTAGGGAATGCTCAGGCTGACCGTGCTTTCCCTTTTCCTTATGCATATGAGTTCTGCTCTTCTAGCACAAGGAGTTTAGTTTAGTGCTTGGAGGGAAGGAAAATGACAGTTTTTTTCTTGCTCTAAGCTGTTGGAGAGGCAGCATTGGATTGTTAGATGCTCTGTGATACCATCTGGTGGCTTATAGAGATGGGGTCTCATTATGTTGGTCAGGCTGTTCTTGAACTCCTGGCCTCAAGCAATCTTCCTACATTGGCCTCCCAAAGTGCTAGCATTACAGGCATTCATTCACTTTTCACCTACCAGTTTTAGTGGTGTGGCCGAGGGTCTCAATTTCTCTGAGCCTCTTTTCCTTCATCTGTAAAAATATAGATAATATTTGCTGATTCTGTCAAATTGTTTTGAGAATTAAATGAGCATAGTGGTATCAAAAGGTGAGTAATAAGATGCTTTTTAAAAAACCGTCAGATGGCATCTAATCACCTATGGGATGTAAGATGCATATATACTGAATTGGGTCAGGTATGCAAGAGAGTATATTAGCGAATTCTCAAAAGGCTTCCTGGAGGCAATGGATGGCAGCTGAGTATGACTTGCAGACCGTTTGGCATTTTACTAAACAAAATCTTTCACACTGAGAGAGCAGTCACATCCAGGCAGAAGAAATAACATAAAAGGAGGACTAAAAGATTCATTCATGGAGGTTGTTCAGCCAGCAAGCAGTTCGGAATATATTTGTTGGGAGCAGAACTGGGCTGGCATGCTTGATTATGTCCGTAAATAGTAACTAAGTAATCTCTTTTTGCAGTTAACCAAAGATCAGGATTCATATCTGAAAATTCTCATATTAATGTGGAAATTGAATTTGATAGCATGCCTGATGCTTTTCCTAGATTAGAGAAACCAGTGGAATATTATCTTGAATGAGCTTTACTTTTTTTTATTATGGTAAAACACACATAACATAAAATTTAATATCTTAACCATTTTTTAAGTACAGTTAGAAGTGTTAAGTATATTCACATTGTGAAACATATCTGCAAACTTTTCCATTTTGCAAAACTGAAACTCTATCTCCATTACACAACAATTTCTCTTTTCCCGCTCTCCTAGCCCTGGGTATGTACCCAACTCCACTTTTTGAAATGCAGGCTTAGGAGAACTTTCTAGAGTTCATTTAGTAACATTGTATGATAAGATATGTGATAGCAACCTGGGAGTTTTCATCTTCCTATGGTAGAAAAATGACATTTTGTTGGTATTTTGAGCTTCCTGTGGATTTTGCCATCTCCATTAACCCTAACTTTATTTATATGCTGCTTTATGCAATATAGTGACCATGTTGGCACATTTAAGCTAACTTTAGTTTTCCATCTTTACATCATGATTGCTATTTACAAAGCCACAAATGCAGCCTCCCTGTCATTGGGCTTTTTTTTTTTTTTTTTTTTTTTTTGGGACAGAGTCTCACTCTCTTGCCTGGGGCAAGTGCCGTGGCGTCAGCCTAGCTCACAGCAACCTCAAACTCCTGGGCTCAAGCAATCCTGCTGTCTCAGCCTCCCAAGTAGCTGGGACTACAGGCATGCGCCACTATGCCCGGCTAATTTTTTCTATATATATTTTTAGCTGTCCAGTTAATTTCTTTCTATTTTTGGTAGAGACGGGGTCTCGCTCTTGCTCAGGCTGGTCTCGAACTCCTGAGCTCAAACAATCCGCCCGCCTCGGCCTCCCAGAGTGCTAGGATTACAGGCGTGAGCCACCGCGCCCAGCCTGTCATTGGGCTTTAAAACCACAAAATGATCCCACTGTCCACTAGGATATTTAACAACATATCAGGTAGAAAAAAAATTATAGGTTATATTGTTCTCTTGTCATGTAATTTTTATATAGTATCTTGCAGACTCCATGGATTAGGCACATGCTGGCTTGAAAATCTTCTCTTTACTTTGTGTTACCAGTTGTTAAATCTTTTGAGCATTTCTCTGTGATCACATATTTTAATTGTGGAAGCTCTTTGTGTGCATTTGTTCTGGTTTTGTTGAGTCTTTTGTGCATATTTGCACAGTATAAATGGCCGTGCTATGTTGGGGCAAGCCAAGTGGAGGTGAAGGTGGTGTGGAATAGGTAAGAGAAGTTTTCTCTGTGGAGTGTTTGTTATCAAGAGACGTGGGCTGCTAAGATCCAGTCAGGAGACAGAAACCACACCAGTTATTTTAACATAATATAAGAATTTATTAACCAGGTATGGGAATACTAACAAGGTGAAAAGAGAACCCCAGGATAGCACGGAGGAAAAGGAAATAACTATAAGACATAGTTCCCACTCGGAGGATTGGGGGAATAAAGAAAGAGATAGAAAATGTGAAAACTTAGAAATTTGGAAGTAAACCCCTTGAAACTGGGACACAGACCTTTGTTCAGCTGATGCTTGTGTCTCTAAGCTAGGAGACTGGGGCTGGGACTGCAACTCCATGGTTCTCAGACCCAGAGCTCCCAGGAGTGCTGCCAGTGGTTGGTTCAGGTGAATTTGAGGAGCCCTGGCGAACCTGTTTATGAGAGTGTTGGGAAAACTGCAAGCTGAACTCAACTGCTGCTACTGGAACAAACTGCCATTGTGGGGAGGAAGAAATGGTGCTCTGGAGAAGCTGACAGAAATAGGAAAGAGTTTGTCCCTTCATCCTGTCCAGTCTCTTTCTAGCCCCCTCGATTGGCAGAGTTTAACAGGGAAACAGCTGGCAAAGCAGAAACATGGTTTCCAGGTTCAGTGCTACAGCATCACAAAGTAAAATTTTAAAAAGATCAGTTTTGAAACTGAATGACCACAGCTTCATATGGTTCCAACTTTTTAAACCTTGGTCAGCTTCCCAGGAGCTTGTGGCTTTGAGTCGGCAGGCACTGCATGTTGAAATTAATTGACCTTTTCAGATCTGTGGGGGATTGTGGGTGGAACCAGGTGTGAGTAAAAAGCCAGTGGGTAATCAGCTGACTCTTGCTACCATCCCAGTTGGGGGGCAAGTGATAGAAACTAACATGCGTTCTAGATCAGACATATCTGTGTTGGGGTCTTTTGCTCTGACATGCGTGATATTGGGCATGTTATTTCTCTGGGCATCTAGCTTCTCCAGTCTCTGAAGTAAAGCTAATAATTCCAGCTTTATTTGTTACTGGGATCAGAATTAATATGTGTAAACTGCCAACCACGTAACAGGCACTCAGAGAGTTGATGGTATTTATTTTGCTTTTTAGTGAAGTGTAGAAATTTAGAGAGGAACCAACCCTTTGTGCTGTTGAGGAAATTAAGTTGGGAGGCTAGCAATAGGAAAGGCAGGGAGAGTATGGTTGTCACAATGCGATGGTGATAGGATTGACATAAAAACGTTGCTAAAAAGGCACCATTTCAGTTCCTTTTATGGCTAGAAGAACAAGGGAATTCAGGGTGACATTACATAAAGCAAGAGATAAAACTATTCTCACGGATCAAGGCACCAATCTCACGTCCTGTGTCATTCCCCACACAGGTGAAACAGTTGTGCATGACAGCCATGTTTGCAGAGTGAGAAGCTCTCTATTCTCGCTCACCTGGCCCCCACTCTCACCTGACTGTTACTGTGTACTCTTGTTACTTGCCTGCTTGTTCACTAGGTGCAACCAATGGGGGGAAAAGAACCCCAACAAATGCATAAGTATGTTTATTTCAGACTGGGTGAAGGGACAGTCTCTTTCCCAGCTGCAACCTCCACTGCTGCAGGCTCGTTAAGGTCCCTTCATGCAGTAGCGCTGCGGTCCCCAACCCCCAGCTCACGGTCCCAAACCCCTGGGCTGCAGACCGGTACTATTCTGGGGCGTGTTAGGAACTGGCCACACAGCAGGAGGTGAGCAGTGGGTGAGCCAACCAGGCTTCATCTGTATTTACAGCTGCTCCCCATCACCCACATCACCATATCATCACCACATAAGCTCCGCCTCTTGTCAGGTCAGTGTCAGTATTAGATGCTCACAGGAGCGCAAACCCTACTGTAAACTGCGCATGCAAGAGGTCTAAGTTGCGTGCTCCTTATGAGAATCTAATGCCTGATGATCTGAGGTGGAACCAAGGCAGTGATGCTAGCACTGGGGAGTGGCTGCAAATACAGATTATCATTAGCAGAGAGGTTGGAATGCACAATAAATGTAATGTGCTTGAATCATCCTGAAACCAATCCCCCACCACCCTGGTCCCGTGGAAAAATTGTCTTCATGAAACCGGTCCCTGGTGCCAAAAAGGTTGGGGACCACTGCAGTGGAGCAAGGCATATTATGTATACATGATGAAATTGCTATGCCAGCGGAGTGCTGAAACCAAATGTCTATGCTGTTCATAGTTCTTTTAAGTTCATTTGCTCACATTTCTCCATCGTGGTAGTGGGTGATAAATGTTGGAGTTTTCTGATTGATGTCTAGTAGACTATACAGTAAAAGAAAGTCATCTTCGTTCTGTATGGTTAGACTGATACCTGTCCTGAAAAGGTACAGGCCTCATTTTACTGAATATTTATGCACAGGCTTAGAGTACTTTGAATTTGCTGGATAAAATATATGGCCCTAGACCTGGCAGCCTGATTTAGACCTTGAAGGGATGCAACTGGCAAGACAGAAACTCACTATCTAAAGGGAGACCTTTCTGCCGTGCACTTATATAATTCGGTCTTGTTTTTTGAACTGCACAGCAATTTATTGCACAAATTTGACTGGAAATCTGGCCCAATTGAAGGCTCCACTAGCACCAGCTAAATAATGGTGTCATATCCAGCATCATTTTCCCTTCTTTGTTCTTTCAGGAAGGAACTTTAATAATTATTATTATTTTTCAATATGGTGAAAAAAGGAAGACATTCACAAAGAAGCATTTCTCTAACAAAATGATATTATCCTCTGAATGGTCTCACCCGCTCCTGCTGTCTGTTACAGAGAAAATTGGTTTCCTGTTGTCAGAGATTTATTTTCTTTTCCTCCTGTTCCTTTCCCCTCTTCTAGAACTGTGGGCGGGCTGGTGTCACATCACCGTGCTGGATGGGGTTCATTTGGCCTGGAGCCTGCACTTTAAGTAACGGGGTTGTCTCTGTGGAGGGCATTGGCTCTCCATTTTTAGTCTGGGTATGAACAGTAAGAAATGTGGGAGAAGAATTCTCCATTACTAGAAAACATGATTTGGGGCCAACTGGTTAATTATGAGCTTCCAGTGAAGAGGAAAGTAGTGCCAGAAGGGCAGAGCCAGTTGTGATATACCGATCCCTGCTGTCGCCGTTAACCACACCGGTTTCCATTACCTCCCAAGCCTCCAGGCCTGCTTTTGTCTTTGAATAGTTCTTTCTCTTCACTCCTTTTTCCCTACTGCTTTTAAATTCTGGTTTCTTATTTGTAGATTTTTTTATGTCCATTGCGATGAAGGAGTTTCCCATTTTAACATTGATTCACATTTCCAATTGCTCTTCAGAACTATTAGCTAGGTAGAAAGAGGCTGTTCTGCAGAGACACTGTATTTTATTTCTTCTCAACTCTATTTGCTCATTTAAACAGCATATGAAGAGTACATTTAATTCAGCAAAACTTTGTACCTGTTAGTATTGCTGCAGATCAGTTTTTCCAGAACAAAAGAAGGGCTCTACAATCTTTTACTACCCTTTCCTTCTTTTCTTTCATTTTAACCCCAGAATATACTACTGCAGCAACTGCCCTGGCTCAAATTCATGAGTGTTTTTTGGAGGAAGCTAGTTCTTTTGATTCTATGTTAGGAAATTACCCCTTTTTATAGTGTAGCTTAATATCATATTTATTTTAGTGTTGAACTGTCACACTTGAGATATTTTTAATATATAGTTCAGCTATATTTGAACCCAGAATGGTATTATATGTGTTCTGTTAGGATTTCTGCTATTTGCTAATGATAGATTGAGGGTGTGTTTTTTCAAAGATCATAAGTAATAGAATTCATTATGTCAAACTTACAGTTAAAGAGAGAACAGAAGATTCCTTTAAAGTCTCAGCCAGGTAAAAAGAGACCTTACTGATTATTTGGATTTTGTAAGTTTGGATTTTCTCTAACAGTATACACAAACTGCCGGAAGTACTGCTTTTGTATCAGTGATTACAAAGAGCCTAGGTTTTGCAGTTGTACAATGAGATTTCTAATCTTTTTGATCTTTATTCATTAATGAATTTGTCTGTGTATAGCACAGAATCGTATTTAGTAATAGCAACCAGAAGATTGAGGAATAGTTTGTATTCAACCAGTACAGTATAAGTGGCCTTCATTCAGCAAATTTGCTAACAACGAAGCTGCGGTGATATTGTCCCTCCCCCTTTTTAATTCACTAGGAGATTATTAACCAGTTTCATTTATTCCCATAATCACAAGAGATAAATTTGAGTTGTCAAAAATCTTTGAGCTATTCCTTTTTGTGTTCCCCATTTATTCTCTCAATATGTTTGCATTTTCTAGGAATGTGGCACTCTGCTGGGCACTTTCTAGGTACCCTAAATATCTGTTTTTCTTTCACATAGATCTTCCCTCATGCAGTCTGGTAGAGAAGATAAGACCTGTGTGAAGTAATTAAATTATAGTAATACAAGGCAGAAAGTGATTAGTGTTGTAACTTTGGCTTATCTCTTTTTCTGTCTCAACATTTTAGCTCTTGTTAACATCCACGTTAGGTGTTGTAAAACTTAACACAGCTAAGTAGCCTTGCTTCTTAGAAAGAGTAAAAGTGTAGAATTGGTTTTCCCATGGAGTTTAATATTTGCTGAAATGTTCCTTAAGTGTGAACTTAGAATTGCCTTAATTTATGCTAATATATGTAGTCCTTTTCTGATTTTTTACAAAGTTTTAAGACAATTTTGCTTGGCTTTCATTGCAAAGTCATAGGTAAGGCCAGATAATTCTTATTTTGCTGATTCTGAAGAGGAAACTGAGGCAGGTGACCAGGTAGGAGGCCTGCTTGTGCCAGAATAACTGTCTAGAGCCCAGGTTTCTGTGTAGATCAGCAAGAAGCTGCTCACTTAACTCTTGATCATTTGGTGCCATGAAGTATTTGGAGAATGTTTGATTTCAAGGTCCAGGATGGCTCTTTTCATCATTGATTTCAGGAGTACTGAACCTGAGCTTTGTTCTCTTCAAGGATCTGATGTCCTTTCTGTCTCATTATCCCAGACTTACTGGCTGAACCCTTACTATTCCTCTAGGAAAGATATCACAGACTTCATTCCCTCTTGGAGCAGATTTTTACTTCCAGAATATTTCATGGGTGGGAAAAAGTTTATGCCCATGTCGAAAGCTATACCTGTGTGGGGCAGGGAAGATGGGCCAGGTCCCCAATGTCTTTTTTATTTTCTGTTTTCTTCAATGGATCTGGGAGGTGCTTCGTGCTGGTTGCACAGCTTCTTGTGAGCCTTTGCTTCTATTAGCATTAGTATTTTATATTCCAGTCTTTCTCCTGTTCCTGCAGAAGTGTTTGTAGCTAAGTGAGCAGATCACATATGGTTTGCTATGTGGATAATGGTTTGGGAGTCCTTATAGCACCTTTAAGCTATTTATTCTTAAAGTCCTGACAGGGTCTTGGGGGAAAAAGACCTGATACTTGCTTGGCTCCTCTTATTTCCCTTCTCATCCCTCTCTTCTCTCTGTCCTCCTCCCTCCCCCATCCTTACTGCATCTGAGCAATAAATAGCAAGTACTTCAGAAAATGCTCTTAGTTGGCTAATGTTATTGAGTAGAAGAGCAGTCTCCAGAGGCAGATTTTTTTTTTCTTACATGATGGTCTTGAAAATGGTACTTTAATTTTGGGATGTGCAAGTTCCTGTGGAATATAATCATATGCTATGCACTGGAGATAATGGGTCAATCTCTTCAAGGACATGAGGCTGCCTAAATTTGCTTTACTTCTTTCCCTCTTTTATACTGTGAATCTCTTCTTCTACTGGCAGGTTGCCAGGAGACATTTGTAACCAGGATTGTTTCCTAGAATTGCCACTTCCTCTTCTTTTCTGCTGTCACCATGGCCAGTATAGGTCCAATCCAGACCACTGGGTGCCTGTGTGGGGATGGGCAGGGAAGGAGAGAGGATATGCCTACTTCTGCTATTCCTTGGCGTGATCAGGTTGGTTTGTTCTCTTAGATTCTCATATCCCATATCCAGTTTTCCGGTAGTTGGAGCCAAGGACTATTTGGAAATCTTGTTTTGCCACTGTTACTAGAATGTTTCCAACTGTCTTATCTGTAAAGAAGTTTGAGGAGTATTGAATTCTTGAGTTGTTAATGACCTCTCTACTTACTTCTTTGTTTAATTTTTATTGAATCTTTTTTTTTTTTTTTTTTGAGGCAGAGTCTTGCTCTGTGGACCCCAGTAGAATGCAGTGGTGTCATCAAGTCCACTGCAACCTCCAACTCCTGGGTTCAAGTGATCCTCCTGCCTTAGCCTCCTGAGTAGCTGGGACTGCAGGCACGTGCCACCATGTCCCTGGCTAATTTTTTCTGTTTTTTGTAGAGATGGTAGATGGGGGAGCAGGTGGGAGGGTCTCTTGCTCAGGCTGATCTCGAACTCCTGAGCTCAAGCGATCCTCCCGCCTCGGCCTCCCAGAGTGCTAAGGTTACAGGTGTGACCCACTGCACCCAGCCTATTGAATCATTTTGACATTGATCAAGGTCCGCAGTGTGGCTTTCTGTCTTTTTAAAACTATTTACCACCCCCCTTTTTCTTTTATTGCCATTAACTTAAAAGTCATGGCCAGGTGCTCAAAAAATATATACATACATATATATATATATATATATATATATATGCACACATATATATATGTATATATATAACAGCATTTCTCACAGATCTCCTTGCTACTTATTTAAAAATACAAATTTGTGGGAGTCACCAGACCTACTGAATCAGAGTATCTTGTGTGAGCCTGGCAGTCTGCGTGACTATAAGTTCCCAGGTGATTCCTAGGCACACTGAAACCTGACAACCACTGACAGGTGGTGATTGCCTTTTGGCAGTAACAAGCCAACAGAGTGCAGTGCCTGTCCTACAAGTGATGAGCCTCTGGGAGACCTGGGATCAAAATCCCAGCTCTACCGTTACTAGTTATGTGACGTCAGGCAAATTACTTCAACTTTAAACCTCTTCCTTGCAGTAAAAGAGGGCTCCTGTTCCTTACTGGATAAGATTGCTGTCAGCATTAAACCTACTTGATAGGGTTGTTATCAGTAGCTATTATTACACTTTAAATTTTAGTGCTTTCTAAACATGTTAATAGATCTTGAACATGGGATCAGCAGGATCAAATAGGGTTGTCAGAAAAATAGAGAAATTTGAGGGTCCTATAAAAACAATGAAACACTTAAGGTAGCTAGTCTTGCATAATCACCCCCTTCTAAGCCCACACCTGTAAATTTTGTTAAGTAGACTTTAGTTTTTTTAAAAAATATGATTTCGATTTTTATTGTTTACCATTTCTTTTTTGCTTCCTGAACTATATACTAAATGTATTACATTGTTGTGAATTCGGTACTTACCTAGATTATGTCTCTATAATATACTCTATTTTGAATATTAATTTATTTTGAGTAGAGAGAATGAAATAGAGCTGGTTGGGAAATAAAGCTTCTTTTTCTTTGAAACAATTCCTGAGGAGGAATTTGGATATGTGAAGCGTCTACATATGGTCTTTCAGGTATCTCAGGAAGATGAAAGATATCTTCCATTTGGCCAAGGTGAATACAATCTTAAACCTTCCCCCAGCTGCTGACTTGTGGCTTTCTAGTTAGCAGACTCGCCTTTTACAGAATTGTGCTACTGTATGTGTTAAGGACCATAAAACAATGACTATCCCTGTGTATTCTGTCTCCTGGCTGCCAAGGGAATTGAAAGGTCCTTAATTGTAAATATGCCCAGGGCATGTGGTAATGTTCCTATTTTAAGTCTATAATTGAAATGGAAATTGCAGCCTTTGTTTATTAAAATGGCATGTGTGGCAGGGCAACTGGGACTGGTCCATTATTTACTGTTTGAAATTTTATCCATTTTAATCTGATCATGTCTGTAGTTCTTATTTTAATTCAACAGTCAGTTTTAAGATCACCATGGAGTATAATTCCGCTTGGCTACATTAATTAGTATTTATAGTTTGAGTCTCCCTTTAAAAATAAAAATCAAATTTGTTTTTGACCCTGTTTATTTAATAGCATGTTTGTAGTTAAATTATTCCGTCTTTCTCATAGGATGTATCTATGAAAAAGGATCTTTTTTTTTTCTTGGTGAAAAAAATGGAATTTAATGCATTTCTTATAAGGAAAAGAATGGCTACTTATTCTGCTAAAGAGAGGAATGAAAGTATAAGACATTGTGAGAAATGGGAAAAGGTGATCAAACAAGGTTTTGAGATTTTTTTCTCCCTGAACATTTTTAGCTTTAAAAAAATTCCAGATTTATAGAATAATTTAACAAACATTTGGGTTCCTTTTTCAGTCTTTATCTTATCCCCTATTTGCTTCAGGTCCTTTTTTTTTTTCCTTTTTAACATTAAATGTTGAAGATACAGTTGAAAGTCCCCGTGTATTTGTCCTCAACCGTATTTCTTTCCTCCTCTCCTTTTCTTTGCCAGCCCATCCCACATCAGTAATCTTGTTTTTCACTTCTGTGCATTTTTATACTTTTGCTGCTTACATAGCTCTATGAATAGTACTCTATTGTTTGTGTCTGGTTTTAGACTGCATTTATGTGGGGTTTTACTATGTCATTCTTTAACTTGCTTTTCCAGCTCAATATCATTTTCTAAATTTGTTCATTTGTTAGGTTGCTGTAATTCAGCTTAACTGCTATGTATTCAATTGCGTGACTATACCGTACCCAGTGTTAACATGGACATTGTTATTCTTGCACATGGTGAGAATTTTCTAGGATATATATCTACCTATAAGTGCATTTCCTAGTTAGACATATACATATCTTCAACTTTAACCAAACAGGGCTGTGCAGGCCCATATACAAGTTCCAAAATAGTTATACCATTTTATAGTGCCATCTGTAGTTAAAGGGCATTCCCATTTCCCCACATTCTTACCTTTAAAATTTTTGCCAGTATGATGTAATATAGTATCTCAATTTACATTTCTCTGATTATTAAGTTATACTTGATAATAGTATAACAAAATAATAGTAGTTAATAGATAGTAGATAATAGTATAACAAAAGTTATACATTTTTCCCATATTTAATACCTAGTTGGAATACTTTAGCATACATATATAACTTTTGCCAATTCTGTTTCTCTTTTTTCATATTGATTTGTTGGAGTTACTTACTGAGTAAATAAAGTAATCAGAAGAGAACTTTCTTTGACTCTCAGTACCACATCTGTCCATCCACCTAACGGAATCTGTATCCATATACCTACGGATGATGCCCCTGTGTGAAGCCATTCCTTCCATGGCATGGACAGTGCTTTAGCAGTTCTCTTTTCTGTCTTCTGCATTGCCATTTATTCGTTCACCACTTGACCATTGCCTGTTATTTCTCCCCAACTGAAATCAAAACCGAAAACTTTCTTTTCACTCTGCTTCTCCCCTGCCAGTTAATCTCTTGATCCACGTAATCTCTTGATACTCCTTTGTAGCACAGGTTTTAAAAGGACTATACATACAGTTTAACTCTTGAACAAGGTGGGGGTTAGGGGTGCCAACCCCCATGTAGTCTAAAATCCACATATAACTTTTGACTCCCCTCAAACCTGACTACTCTTAGCCTGGTGTTGACCAGAAGAGGAGGGGCTGGGTGGCAGAGGCAGAAAAAAAAATACGAGTGTGAGTGGACCCACACAGTTCCAGCCCAAATCGTTCAAGGGTCAACTAGTACAGTTGCTTTTCTTCAGGTTTTCTGATTCCATTCTCTTGTGTATCCATCCATTCCTGGTTCCAACCAGGCTTTTACCTCTAATGCTTCACCGAAACTATCCTTGTCAGGGTACCAGTGACCCACACTGAGCTAGATCTGAAGTGCAAACCTTAGTTCCCATTTTGCTTGCCTTATTTTGTGGCATTTGACACAGTTGATCATCCCCTCTTGTCAATTCACTTTCTTTCTTGGCTTCCAGGACACAGCAGTCTGGTACTTTCCTCCTGCCCTGCTTACTGGTTGCTTGCTCCTTCTCAGTCTCCTTTGTTACCTTTTAATGTTAAGATAGCACCTATATGCCTACAACTTCAAGTGTATTTCAGCAGTTCAGGCCAAACTCCATATTTGTATAACCAACTGCCCACTCACCATCTCCTCTTGGATATCTAACAGCTGAAGCTTAGCATGTCCATAACTGAACTCCTGATCCTACCTATCTCCCTCCAGTCTGTTCTACTTGTGGTCTTCCCCATTGTGTCTCATGACCCCACACATCTTTCCATTTGCTTAGATAAAAATGTAATTCCTAGGCCGGGCGCGGTGGCTCACGCCTGTAATCCTAGCACTCTGGGAGGCCGAGGTGGGCGGATCGTTCTGGGCTCAGGAGTTCGAGACCAGCCTGAGCAAGAGCGAGACCCCGTCTCTACCAAAAAAATAGAAAGAAAATTAATTGGACAGCTAAAAATATATATAGAAAAAAAAAAATTAGCCGGGCATGGTGGCACATGCTTGTAGTCCCAGCTACTCGGGAGGCTGAGACAGTAGGATTGCTCGAGCCCAGGAGTTTGAGGTTGCTGTGAGCTAGGCTGATGCCACGGCACTCACCCCAGGCAAGAGAGTGAGACTCTGTCTCAAAAAAAAAAAAAAAAAAAAATGTAATTCCTCTTTTTCTTTCACACTTCACTTTCCTTCTATCTACTTTCAGAATATTTCCAGATCTCAAGCTGCTACCACCTTGATGTAGTCTACCATCATTTCCTGACCAAATTACTGTCATAATCTCCTCATTCGTCTCCCTTGCCCCACCCTTTCCTTGCTACAGTTTCTGTTCTCAATACAAAGGCCAAAGTAATTCTTCCAAATGCTAAGTCAGAACTGTGTGCTCTAGCCACAGCGATGTCTTTGCTCTTTCTTGAACTCTCCAGGCGTATTCCTAATTTGCATTGGCTATTCTCTTTGCCTTTCTTCAGATGACTAGACATCTCATACCTCTTTGAGTCTTTGATGAAATATAATCTTCTTAGTGAAACCATACACCCCTGTTCCTTCTCTTCCTGCTCTACTTTTTCTTTCTGCATTTCACTTAACACCTACCAACAGTCTGTGCTTTGACCTTTCACTTTGTGCATGATGTCTTTTCAGTAAAGAACTTTTTAAGTTTTAATGGAGCCACAGTTATCAATCTTTGTTTCATAATTTGTGTCTGTTCAGCCTTGTTTAAGAAATCCTGCACTACCCCAAGGTCATTAAGCTTTATGCCTACAGTTTTTAAGAATAGGCTAGGTAAAATTAGGTTTGAACAGGGGTTGAGAATGGAGACTTGATTAGAAGTCCCTTTCATTCCCTCCTAATGAACATTGACTAGACCACCCATTTTGGCAACCAGCCAAAAATGTCTTTCTGTAAAAGTGCCAGTCATGTCTTTAGATGCTGAGATGGGGGTACTGGACCTCTCTGCGAAACTGGTGAGAGGTATATAGATGACTGACTTTATCTCTTCTGTCTCTAATGTGAGTCGTTGCAGGGCCTACATGCAATGTCATTTCGCAGGATGAATAGTGATTACAGCACATATTGGTTTGTATATTGTCTGCCCACCAGATAAAGCAAGCATTTTTTTTCTATTTTTATTTTTTTATAAAAAAATTTCCATGTAAATTAGACTCTAAACTAGACAGTTCTTTTTAAGCAGACAAGATTCAGCTAAAGTCCTGTTTTCTCAGAATACATTCCATACCTCAATTGCCTCTTAGAGATTTCAAAGACTTTTATGTACCTGGTAATTTGGAGGAATTGCTTTTATTTTGTGGTTTCTCAGGGACTTCTAATATCTCTCTTGTAAGATATTTGCAGATGTCAATACCTACTAGCTCTGAAGGGTTAGAGTAACAAGATCATTCTGTTTTCACTTGTGATGTCTTGTTTTCTGCTTGTGCTATTAGTTCTTTCCTAACTTCATGAGAGACATATAATCACACTCTAAAGTCCTGTTTTTTATTGGGGTGTTTGTTGGTACACTATTTATTTTCTTTCATTCTTTCAAGGGTATTTTGGCTTGGCCCAGTCCTATGGAGTATCTTAAAAGCAGGATTCTTATTTAGAGAACGATTCTTATTCAGAGAACCTCATCCCCATGATCTTCATTTGAAGGCTTATTTGTACCTATGCACTGTTTCAGAATATGTAGGGTGAAGTGCAGAATTCCGGGTTCTGTGGCAAATTGTAAGGCTATGTAAGGTCATTGTTGTTATTTCATTCAATTCATTTTTGGAAGTGTTCACTTAAGGCTTTTGTAATCACACAGCTACTCTCTGTAAATAGGCTGTCCTCTGTTGCTTGGTGAATATGAATACACTGGCACTTCTTTATTTCTGAGGGCTGATTGTGATAACCATTGATTTTGTCTTTATTAAAAATCCTGTTTATTACTGGCACCTAGCGTCTTCTGCATTCTTACTGTATCAAGTGTCAACACTAACTATTTTATGGCTTTTGTGTTATACTTGTCTTGAAAATAAATCTCTAATTTGTGACCTTCTGTTTTCATGTGGCTTCCAGGATGTTTATAAAATATCCAGTATCCTATACATCTGTCCCTTGTGTTAACCTAGCCTGGGCAACGTTCGTGCATCCCATTTTCGTTGTTATTTTCTATTAATATAAGAAAGCCTTATTTTATTCCTCTAAAGAGTCTCATGTTTCGGATCATATCCCACTAATAGACAGTGATCATAACATCCCAGGTCCTTGATCAGAGCTGGACCACCCCAGTTCTTTCTGTGCAGAGTATATGGATTCCCACACATCATCTGGGAGAAGGAGGTGCCTTAACTTCCTAGAATACCACTGGACTAATGATGACAATGGACTTTATTTTGTTTTTTTAAACAAGAAGTAGAAAATAATTGGATAATGAATGGGAAGCTCAAGTTTCCTTGCAACTGACAGAATTATCTACGTTCTCATAAGAAATTTTCTTAGTCATAATCAATGAATTAAAATGTGTATATGATGTGTTTAATACACTGAGTCTTAGTTTGTATCTGGAAGGAAACATCTGTTTCGATCCCCTTTATCTAAGTAAGGCCCTGACCACAGGACAAATTTTAAAATGGAGGATTAAAATGATGAAAGTTCTTTACTTGAGAGTAGGTGGCTACTTAAGAAAAAAATAAAAAAGATATTCTTATCTTCTTTGAGTACAGAATGTACTACGCAGAGGTGTCTGGTTTTGTCAGGTGCATAATAGATGGCAAAGGTGTCACTTGTGGATAACCACAGAGGACAGCGGATCTGCGGTGCACATCTAGGTTAGGAGTTAGTCCTTGATTTTCTCCTTCCTGTCTTCGTTTTTTTCCAAATATTGTCTGGTTCCTGGAGATTCCCAAATCTGTGGGAGTCCTTTTCTAGCATACTTTATCTTTGCATATCATTCTGCATGTTTCTTTTGTAGCTACTTAGTCTAATTGTAATTATTGAGTATGCTCTATGAGGGAGGTACTGTGTCGTGGAGAGTTAAAAACAGACAGTGTCTCTGTTGTCTTGGAACTTACAGGCTAGTGGGAGAGAGACATTAAAGTTATTATACCAACTGGTCTAGCCAAGATCTCATGCTTCTTACTCACATCTTCACTCCTCCTCGCCTCCCGCCAAAAGCCAAACGTCTCTTAACTTGTTATGCATGTCATGGTGACTCAATATTGGATTCTTACTCTTTTATCCTCTCTCTCTATTGCATTGTCAGTTCCTATTACTTCATTTCTTCAAAAGGTTCTCATGTCTCTCAGGTTCCTATCCCTTCCTACTTAAGTCACCTTTATCTTAGACCCTCTGGCATCATCTCATAATGACGTTACTTAGAACAGTCACCTTATTTGAGGTGGAGGGGGAGGAGTCTGGGGCCCATGAGATAATAAAGTAATTGTGTGTTTGTTTGTGTGTGTGTTGACATACTATTCCTTCTGTTTGTTCTGTTTTTTTCCAACTCTAATTATCTTCCTAGTTCTTTCCTATCCTGCAAACTCATATTAAATTCCACCTTGTCAATGAAACAATTCCTGATTACTTCTTTCTTTCCACTTCCCTGAACTCCTATAGCATTTAGTCCCTAGTCTGTATCACATAATTTAGCACTTAACCAAAACTGCTTTATGTTGCTGTTTCATATCTGTAGGATTTCTTTTATTACTATGTTAAGTTTCAAGATTCTTGAGTATCAATATATACATATATTTACAGAAGACTTTGTATAGAGCTAATAGTTGGTAGGTGCTCAATAAGGCTTTGTAGTAGTAGAATTAGATTTATAGAATGTCTCTGAATATTTGAAGAGTCCTAATACTTATTGCGCTGCTTCTATATTACAGTTTATGTAGCTATTTCCCTGTTGATGGACATTCCTGTTTATGTAATTATAAACATTTCATTGCTTATTTTTGAGCCAGTCTTGTGGAAAAGATAATCCTCTTCTAATAAAGAATTTCTACCAAATATTTATTAATCTTTTTATGTGTCTCACACTTAATATTTGTGATACTAGGAGATAGCCAATTTCAGATACATTCCAGTATCTTGTGCTATTGGCAGTGTTCATTTGTTTTTGTTTTTTGGTTTTTGGTTTTTTTCATTCCTAATGTGGTATTTTGTTTTTAGGATAAGAACAAGAAATTACGCCCCCTGTATGACATTCCCTACATGTTTGAGGCCCGGGAATTTCTTCGAAAAAAGCTTATTGGGAAGAAGGTAAGTAAGTGATGACAGAAACATATTTGCAAATGGTTGGGCTTAAGCTAATCCTTTGGAGATGATTATTTTAAGCTGGGCCCTTTACCAGCTCCTCCATCAAGTCAAGTAGAATTACTTTGATATGAAGACAGATGTGTCTGTGTGTCAGGAAGTGATACCCCTTGGGAGAGGTTTAAAATTGGGGCCCTGACCGCGGTTTGCTAACACTGTCATTACAGAGTCCAGGCTTAGGTCCACTTTCAATAATTGCATATTGCCCTGAGCTCCATTCTCTTGGCTCTTTTGTTCTCTCCAGCCACCTTCATTAAAAGTCTGGGGCTATAGGATTTACTAGTAAGGGAAGGTTTCTGCTTTTTCATGCTTCTACTTCTGAGGAATAGGCTGTCTATAAGGAGGGGAAGAGGGGCTCTCCTGGGATAGGAGCATGCTTATTGGAATGCACTATGGTGTGAATGCTACCTCTATTCCTCCGGCTTATAAAATTTCCTATAGCCTCTACTGTAAATGCTGTGGGAGCCTTTTATCAAGAAGGTATGCATGGCTTCTGGGTAGTTCCTGTGCAGATTTTTGTGTAGCACGTTGACTTTGTAGTCTGATGTGACAGCTTGGAGACCCTAGGGTACATTTCCTTGTGACCTACATTAAAGCATAATATTCTATGACCAGCTACAGAATTTGCATTTTGGAAGCTGATAGTGAGCCTTCAAGCATACCCCTATTTTTCTTGACACCCGCCCCGCTTTCCCCCCCAGTAAAAGTCCTGGGTGGTTCTTTGTGTCCTGGATGAACGAAGAAAATGAATGGAATAGTTCTTTTCATGGTAATTGAGGGAACTCTGTTCAGGGAGGGACTGTGATTCATCTTTTCCTGACTTAATTTCAGTTTGGATTCTAGGAATTTTGGGTTGATTTTTATTATATCCTCAGAAAGGAAGGCCATTCCTTTTTTTTGTTGGGCCATAGCACATTAAAGCCATTTTAGCATTCCTTGAACTCTTGATGTTGTGACAGGTTTGATAAGGCTATAGCTTTTGAACTAGTGCCAAAATAGTGTGTTATAAATATAACCTATTTTATTATATTTCATAGTCACTAGGATGTTAAATTATAACAAGAGATTTTGAAGTTGGACATAAGGTGAAATTGCTAATTTTGAGGGAGAGAAACCAGATTCCCTAAAATGAGTATTAAATCTTCTCAGGTTTCTTCAGAGAATAGGCTCATTTGTCATTGTATAAAAACTGACAGAATGCTATATTCATTCATGAAGTGTGGTGCGAATGATGGCTTTAAGCCTCTTTCAATTTCTAGATCTCCTGTTATCTGATCTAATGTCTAACATGTCTATTTCACCAAGTTGATATCATATCATTCATTTACTGGGTCATAAACAATTGCATATAGACAACCGAGAATTGCCTCACAAGTGTGGATTTCTATTGAAATCCATCCGAAATCACATTGAAAGGAGTGGCAGCACATATCTGATTTGTGTGCAGCTACTTGTGTGGCATGTTTTATGGCATCCACCTGGTTTCTTTGAATATTGCCTTACCCTGATTCTGTTTCATCCCTGGGAACATAGATCACAGCTTATTGCAGCAGCTGCTGAATGGTCCTGGGAGGTTAGCCCAAGCCTCTGCTCTCAAGGACTATGTGCCAGGCCATTGTAAAGTCTTCTATCACGGCACAAAAGGACTGACCTCCAGTGTCAGATATGGTGTCAATTCTTAAGCAATTAGGTTCCTTCTTAGTGGAAGAAGCCTTGTTTACTGTTTCCTCTGCAGCAGAGTTGATTGGATTCCATTTGTGCTGAGCCCAAGTTTTGTCCCCCACAGTGACATTGTATAAATGATGAATATCTCATCCCCGTGTAGGGAGTAGGATGCAGCTCAGCTCTGCTGGGCTGGAACATTCCTGATGCAAACTGCTTTTCCTGACTCACCACCTGAAACCACTTGCCTGTCTTCTGGGCCTAACAGTTGCGACAGTGAACGCCCATGTGCTCTCGAGTCTGGGAGCAGGCAGGGCAGTTGCTGCCTCAGGGGGGTGGCTAGCACATCATTGCACATTTCTGCCAATTCCCTTCAGACCTCTGCAGCTGTTCAGCGTGGCACGTGGTGATTAAGAGGCACGGCAAGGGAGCATGTGCGTCTATGTGCCTGTGTGCACAAAAGCTGATTAGGGCACCCTGACACAGCTTAAGGAAGTTAATGGCAGTGAAATCATCTTCTCTGACTAGACAATTGCTTGACCTTCCCAGAGAGTCCATAATATGACAATTTTGAGGAGTTTCTAGAATGTAGAGAAATAAGATTGAAGGTAAACTGCTAAGGTTGTTGACTTTGATGACCTCTGTCCCATTTTTGGAAATTCATGTAGAGTCACTCCCAAGATTTAATTCTGGATAAATGCCTTAAGTAAAGTAACCATACTACTCTCAGAGCGTTGGTTCTATCATTTGTGAACTGGGAATATTACTTGCCTGCCCTCTCTCATGGAGCTGTTGTGAGAATCCAGGGTGGTGGTAGTCCTGGATTCAAGTGTTATCTAGTTCGATGTGGCTTTAGGGCTTTAGACTGCACAAAGTGAGTATGTGCTAGTGCTAAAGAGTGTGTGTGTGTTTCTAATTGAGGGAGTGGTAGAAGAATACGTGTTTATTTTTGAAGTGTTTCAGCAGCTGCCTAAATTGCCATCCTGCTTGGTAGAATGCCCTTCCCATCCCCCTGTTTGCCATCTGCCATCCTTCCACTAAAATCTTGACTAAGGAATACTCATGGTAAAAAATTTTCTTGTTAATTTCTTTAGGGGTTTATCATGGAAATGGAATTCATGGTAACTTTAACATGTCTTCTAGTTTTCCAAAATGATTTCCTCAATGTGTAAGATGGTGAGGTTCATGCCCTTCTAAAAGAACCAGAGCTACAGTCCTCTTGTATTAATAATAGCAGGAGCAATTTATTTCTGTGTCAATATTTTTTTGTCCTTAATGCTTAGAGGTCAGCCCATGGAATATAAGAGTTTTCGTGTCCTAGTCATTTTGCTTTCAGCAGAATAAGGTAATAACTGTAATCTTCATTGGAATTTCCCCCCAATAGCTAAAGTTGAATTTCAATATTTTTTATCCATGTAATATAGCCTTTAAAAATGACATATGAATCATTCCTAAACTTCAGTCCCTTAATTGCAGAATTTCTATCACCATGGGAACCATTGTGTTTAAAGTTGGAATTCGTTTGGACAATTGGAGGGTCAAAAATGGTGGAAGAGATGGAATTGCAAGAAGCCAGAGTGCATTCACGCTTCAGTGCTGGCAATAGATGTTCATTGCAGGCTGTCCTATCAGCAGAGACCTTTCTCCCAAAATGTATGCCTAGTCCCTTAATGTCTTTTTTACTGTTTCTTTTGAATAAGCAAATATTGGAGATGGTCTTCATTTGTAAACTAGCAGCAGCCTTTGTATGATTTTCATGCAATTGAAATTTGTCCCGTGAGCAAGCCTGGCTCTTTTTTAGGCACTTAAAAGTGGGCATTTTTCTTGATCAGTGCAGGCATTTGTGAAATGATGGGACTATAAATCATTTAGTGAGTTATTTCAAATCCAGGCGGCTTTAGATTGTTTTTCTCCTTTCAAAAACTGTCTTTCCTGAGGTACGTACTTTTGGGGTATGGAGATGGGAATGATCTCCATGTATACACCAGAATTATAAATCCAGCATGCTGAAGACTAAATTCACGATCATCTAGCAGACAGCTGGGTCTCCTCCAGTGTTTTGGGAGTTACTCCATTATCTATTGCCGTCAGAGACATCTTTGACCCCATCTTGTTTCAATCCCTCACGAAGGCCTGCTGGATGTATGTCTGAATGTTTCTTCCTCTTCCAGTGCACCACTGCAGGCTTGCTTCTATCTCTTCTGGCTTGGACTCCTGTAGCCACCTTACTGGTTTTCCCACAAGAATCAGAGTGAGGTAGCCTCCTCATTTCAGTAGTCCGAAATCAATCTGGAAACAGTTAATATTATATGTAATGTTATTATCTCTATTCTGGGTAAATGTGCTTCTGTGAGCTAGGTTGGCAACTCAACTACTGTTTATAGCCTTGTTTCTATGGAATAAAATCTTCTAAATGTCTAGGAGATTTCAGGAGATGTGGTTCATTTGTAATTTGGTGGCTACCTTTGTATGATTTTCATACCGTTCAAATTTGTTCTGTGAACTAGACAGACTGTTTTTTAAAGCACTTTATATAATGCCCATTATATCTCAAAGGATTAGGACTGCCATTTATTGAGTTCTTTCTTTGTGGTAAGCACTGAACTCTAAGAGCATTGTTTTCACTTTGAAGTTTCACCTCCACCCTGCAAGATCTACATATTGTTCCTGTCTTTACCGAAACCAGAGCCCATAGAAATTAAGTACTTTACCCAGATACCAGTGCTTTTAACTGCTATGCTGAATTAAAGACCATCTAGAAAGGTCCAGTTCTCCGATGAGTATACTGACTGAGATGGTAGACAGGGTCATGGTACTTTTGGGGATGATGTCTGTTCTTGTATATAACATGTACTTCACATGCTATAGAAAGTTGATTCTTCAGCTGCTTTGTCCTAGTCTTCAGCTATCAGGAGGTGGGAACAGCACCATATATCTGCTTTCAGAGTGCTTTCAACCCTCTAGACATTATCTCATTAGTCTTTGAGATGTCCCTCTGAGGTGGTGTTTCATTAAATTGTTCTTCAGAGAAACCAGCGTCAGATTACATGTTCTGCTCCTAGTTATACAGACAATGTGAAATCACAGGTAACATTGCTAAGCCAATATTGAAGCTCGAGTTCCCTTTCTCTTCAATCCCTTGGCATAGACGAGACTTCTGGGAGCATCAGGGAGAAAGGAAGGACAGGTGTTGGTTTTTTTCTTGGCCCGGAGCCAGGGAGAAGTTGAGGAGCACTCTAGGTGCTTGTTCTACTGTACAAGGACAGATCTCTGAAGGTACTAGCAGCAACATTGCTTAGCAGGAGCAGTTTTTCACTCAGCTAGTGAGAGCTCTTCAAGGGCACAGAGCATTCCTTTGAAGGACTCCCCTCTTCTCTTTGGCTGTTTAACAGGGTTGTTCTTTTCTTTAAAAACACTTGTAAGTTCTGTCTGTTGCTGTGTGTTACTCGATCAGCTGTGTAAAGTATAAAGCTTGGAGATTCTTGTTCTCAATTACCTCCAATGTATTTTAGTTTGGATTTTATAAACATCTCTTTTGTCATTTCCACATTTTTCACTTCATATTAATTTGATTCATTCACACTGTGGAAAATTCCTTTACATTAATGATGAAAACAGGCCCTAAGGTTGTGAATGCCTTGTGATTTAAATTGACAGGTGTATACAAGGTTGCTTGTCCTTGCCTTCTCAGTGCCAGCTGTTACCATCAATGTGGCTGTAAATTTTTTGAATAAACGACTGACTGTATTCACCAAATCTGAGAGATGTTTTGAATGATTTGTAATTTCTAACCATGCCTTTTTCTAGTAAGAGTTCTCCCACTTGAGTGTAATAGGAATATGCCAGTATGTACTGGAGACCAAGGTTCATTGTATATGCCCTTTACCCTTTGGGTTTTGGGAATGATCCTAATCTTTTACACCTTGAGTCATTAGCTTCCTTGTTTGGTGAAGGCTGATTAATAGAAATGACTGTGGAGTTGCCTGTTGCTGGAAACTCAGCAAGTACCTTTCTTCCTGCTGCTACCTAAAAGCTCTTTTTGATAACGAGTTCTTGTTTTGTTTTTTTTGGGTTTTTTTCCCCCGAAGATTGTGAAAAGTGCCTCTGCACTTTGGGGACCATCAGGGTGTTGAGCGGAGCACACAGCTCTTTGGTGAAGTGTGTTATTTGTATGATGTATATTGTAATACCCTCTTCAGAAAGCAAAGTGTCTCTAACTTAAATGAAGAGGCTAGAGTTTTCAACTGCATTCCCAGAGATTTCTTCTGTATGCTCACCTGTGGGAAATGATTTATTAGCTACCAGAATCCTCGAGATTCTCATATCTCTGGGTAATACTGTTATATTACTTTGCTTATTATTAAAGATTTTCTTCCTTGGACTCCCAAGTTGCTCATAGTTTTCTGGTGAAAGTTCTTATATTTATAACATGATTTGTGGTCGGCTTGTCTTAAGCCACCTACTCCTGATCTTTTTAGCTAGGTTTCTGAAATGTCGTCCTTGGGGCTGGAACTTTCCATGCTTATTCTCTGCAAACTGAGATTTTATTTTAGGGGTAGGTTTGTGCTGAATCAGCTCAGCTGTGTTTGGGGGTAGGGAGAGGACAGGCTTTTTTCCCCACTTTAAAAATAACCCTTATGTGCCAAAAAACCCTATAAAATGTGCTGAATTGCAAATCTTCCAACTTCCTATACCTCCTGGTTTACAGAGAATAGATTCTTTTGAGCTTGGGCTTGATGATACTGTGCAGAATGTCTTAAGTTGTAGAAGAGTGTAAAGCAAGACTGGATACAGATGTGCTTATTTGGAAAGGAAACCTGACTTGCTATCTTTTTATAATATTTTTTCTCCATAAGCAATTTTATCTGCTTATAAGGGTCTATGTAGGGATAATATATATAACCTTTCTAATGAGAAAAAAAATTTTTCTTATGTATTTGTCAAATAACACATTCAGAAATAGTCCAATCTGAGAGCACCAACATTCCAGGGTTTCTTTTTGTGTGGCCTATTATGGTCTGTAAAGTTAGGCCAATCATCTAAGTTGCTTGAATATTTCTTACCTGAGGGTATGAATAATTTGTGCTTGTGTAAGAAGGTAGGATACATGAGTGACTATTGGTTCTAATGTTGAAATTTGTCAGCTCTTTATAGCTGGGTGGTGGAAGTGATATTTTAAGGCTATGTCTTCATAATTAGGGTCATGGCATTTATAAATTTAAAAATATGAGTTCCTTGTTTTAATGTATTTAAAATCTGAGTGACACTTTTTGCCCTTATCAGAAACAAATTCTTTTACTGATATCTAGAGCTGCCCTTTTTACTTTCGCTTATGTGGTTATCTTTTTTTCTGGCAAATTTTCAGGTGTTCCTAAAATGCAGCAATTCTACCCCATGAGTATTGCTGGCTTCCTGATGATATGTGTAGTGGCTTGAATAGCATCCCTCCAGTATATCTGTCCATCTGGAACCTCAGAATGTGACCTTATTTGGAAATAAGGTCTTTGCAGATATAATTAGCTAAGTTAAAACTTAACTAATACTGGGTTATCATGGGCCCTAAATTCAATGACCAGTATCCTCATAAGAAGAGCACTGGACACAGAGGGAAGAAAGCCATGCGGCAATGAAGATGGAGATTGAAGTGATTCAGCTACAAGCCAGGAAAGGCCAGTGATTGCCAGTATGTACCAGAGCTAGGAAGAAGCAAGGGAGGATGCTTCCTAGGGCCTTTGAAGGTATAACGACCCTTGATTTTAGGCTTAAAGCTTCCAGAACTTTGGCGGGGGGGAGTGGTAAATTTCTGTTGTTTTAAGCTATCCAATTTGTGGTACTTTGTTACAGCAGTCCTAGGAAACTAATACAGTAAGAAAGCAATTTAGATTCCTTGTGTATCTGGCCACTTAATTCTTGGCCAGACTTCTCGTTTCTGGGTTATACTTCAGTAATTCTTTTGCCATAGTAATCTGTGGGATAGTGTTTGATAATGTCAGCGTTCTTTCATCTCTGATTCCCTGCCTATCTTGCCTTGCTTCCTTTATTTGTGTTTATTCTTTCTGTCAGTACTCTTCCTGGGTGGTAATGCCTTCCCTCCTTCGGACCAGCTGACAGTTGATGTGGAGGAATTGATACATCCAAGCACATTTCCAGTTTTGTTGTTGGTTTACGCTCAGACTGTTGTCCTGTTTTCCTTCCTTGAGGGATGAGTGCTGATGTCCACTTAAGAAGGCTGCCCTGTCTCATGGTCATCCTAGTCACAAGGCCTCCAACACATCTACTTCAGTAATTAGCATTTTGAAATATGACACACCCTGGGAGAAATCATTCCTGGCTGTAGCTCTTGATGAGCCGTGCTCATCCCATTCAAGGTTGATGAATAGAACATTAGGAATAATTAGCACAAGCCTGTCTTATGGAATACCATCTCTAATGTTCTGCCTGCTTAGAGTGAGCATTATGTGGAGCTATGCAGGAATTTTCTTCAGTAACTATAGGAATCCCAGATTTTCTGTTCAATGTGGCATTTTCAGATAAGGCGTTTTTTCCTCAACTTTGCCTTCTCACCTCTTCTAGCTTTAGTAAGTGGGCTGCACTGCGCTGGTCTGGGCCAGTGAACAGGTAGTCCTCTGAAAATGACTGTCAACAGTTGGTATGTTTATTCTCTTTAGGACTCAGTCCCTGAAGCTTTGGTCATGCATAAACATTATGTTAAGAAGGTCTTAACATGTTAGTAGCCCAGTAAAATCAATTCATTTCTATTATTTTTTTAGCAAATATTTTTTGAGCAACTTATCTGTGCCAAACCATGGTATAGGCATTGGGGATAGAGCCTATTCTCATAGAACTAATATTTGAGAAAGGCATATAGGGTTGTTGAGTGCCTTTGTGGAGGTGAAATAAAAATGAATAAAATACCGTCTGTGTTGCAAGTTGCTTACAGTCTATCTTACAGTAAGACTGTCAAGTGGAAAGTCGAATACGAACAGATTTGAATAACTGGTAAGATAACAGAAATGTGTCAATTGTCAGTATTTGATTAATATTAATGCGAATTGTACAGATCATGGTTATCTTTCACAGATAGGAAAGGTCTCACCTGCTGTGTGACCTTATGTATTAACGCTTAACGGCCTCAGCTACCAGGCACACTGCTGACTCTTACTTATGAATATTTCCACCCCTATCTTCTTTCTCTGCTTACAGATCTCTCTTTCCAGCTACTGACTACTGGATACTCAACTACAGATTCCAGTAGATAGCTGACATTTATTGTGTCCAAAATAAAGTTCAGAGTTTCCACGTGATTTTTTTTCTCTACCCACAAGCTGACTTGGCTTTGTTGATCTTTGTTAATGTCATCACCCATCCATCGTGCTAAACTTTAGAGCCAGCAATCTGCCAACTGCTATTCCAATCTTCTCATTAACCAGATTCACCAGATTCTGCCTTAGTCATCCTGCTTTGTGTGGTTTTTCCAGTGAATCTCTTTTAGTCTCTGTGTTCGTTATCTCTCATTTTAATTATTGCAACTTCACCTTAACTAGTTGCCCTATTCCCTCTGTGCCATCTTGCACGTTGCTGTCACAGTTGCTTTCACAATGCATGGTCCTGATCACGTCACCAACTCTAGTGATACCCAGTTGCTTGCAGAAAAGAATCTAACTCCCTAAATGAGTATAAAAGCAAAAGAAAGACAGCTGTATGTAAAATATTGTAATCTCAAGTGAACATCTTGCTTCCATTTCCAGTCTTACTTCCTGCTTTACTCTCCTTATAATATGGCACAAAGAACTCACCGTGCCATGGACATGCCAAGCTGTTTCACAGCCTCCTTCCTTTGCACTTGTTTTTCTGTCAGGAATCTCACCCTGATTCTGTATTCCTGGCTCCCCATGTAAAGTCTGGCATTCTCTGTCCTCCTGTACTTTTGTGTCCATTTCTGTGGTAGTAGTTCCAGGTCTAACTTACCTCTCCAGCTCCATAGGGTAAACAGCCTGTCTTGTCTTGTCTTTTCCTCAGCTCATAGTTGCTGAGATTTTGCCTGATGTTGAGAATCAGGTTAGGGTCCTCAGTAAGCCTTGACAAGGTCCTGTGCCTTGTCATAAGAATGGTCAGGCATATTTACATATGGAGAAGGGATGAACAAAGCTCATGCTGTATCTCTGAGCTGGAGAAATGGTTTCCTTGTCACCTGCTTTTTAAATTTCCTCATTCTAATATAGACTTGGAGCCCTAATTCAAGGAAACTTTACATATAGCATTATTTGACTCTAATACAAACCAAGACCTTAAAAATAGGTAGGATACATATATTTTTCTTACATTTTGCTATTTACAAATTGTAATTATTAGCTGATCACTCCATTTGATGGGCAGCATGCTTGATGGAATAGTCAGCACCCCATTGTTTGGCTGATGTTTGAAGTCTTATGAGGCAGCCTGAGTAGTCACTCCTTAGTGTGGTAGGTCTGGTTAGAGGCTATTTCTATGTTGTGTTTTTTTCCGTACTTGAGAATGTGCAGCATTTATAATTTGTTCTTTTTAAAAATCACAGAAGAATTTACTGAACTAATATTTTTTAGTTTGAATTCTGCATTATTATTTTAAAACTCTTAGTGACAGAAGGTTGATAGATCCTGACTGTGCCCTACTGTTCCATCTCCCCACTGACTTGGGATTCATAATGTTCCTATTCCCCAGTAGTAGTCTAAATGAAGTGGAAGTAAATAAGTCAGTGACTTGCTCCATTTTGCCATGTCTGCAATGTATGGTGTACCTTTTTGCCTGGCAGGTTGCTGCTGAGCCCAGTCCCTTGGAGCCTGTCATTGTAGACTTGGATGCACAGTGGAGTACTGAGAAACGAGTGGCCAGTTGAACACCTGACTTCCCCCAACCAGGCCACATTTCTATCACCTCCAAACCTCTAACCTCCCTTTATTTATTAAAAAAACATGAAAAGACAAGGAAAGAAAAAGTAAGGAATAGAAGAAAGAAAGGACGAAAATCACACGAGTGACCTGGTCTTTTATTAGAAGTTAGATGACCATGATTTGATGAGATGGTACCACATGCAGCTAGAGAGCTGGTGAGGCTTCTTTAGCTTCCTGGTCGGATCTCAGCATCTGAGAGAGAACATCATAAATCTATGGCCCTGTATGTTCATGATGCCCCCGTTTCTTCATTTGTAGAATGGGCACAATATTTTGATAGCTGTGATTCCTTAGATATAGGGAGGGAATCTAAGCAGACAGCTGCATTGGAATAAATTTTGGTTGTGGCAGTTGGGCGGAACTGCGTAAGTTCCTCAGAATGGAAGTAGAAGACGGCATCTCAAATGCAGACCTGCAGCCTTGTCCACATTTGTCAGGCTACATCAAAATGAAGAGTTGGGACATTTCTGTGACCTCAGGGATAGGAAGATATGCAGTTAAAGATTGTGTATGTTCAAATAATTATACTTGGGATGAATTCATTTCTTTCAGTATTCCTTATTTTCTTAATTTGGAAAATCCAGTAGAACCTTTTTCATCCTCTAAAAAGATGATCTTGCTGAAGGATCCAGAAAGGCTCCATTAGTTATCCTGGTATCTCTAATCAGACTCTGATATAACAACATTTACTTATAAGTGTATAGTTTTCCTAGTTTTGATTCTAAAGAGGGCCACTACACAGAGACAGATTTCCATTGCAGGATACTGGCTGCCCTCACAGGGTGGGCCGGAGCTAGAAAAAAGCTCAGTAGCTTGGAGCCTGGACCTGAAGTGCTCTAGTTGTTGTTGTTCACCTCACTCCATTTCTATTTTGGCCCTTAGTTAATTCAGCTCTAAAAAGGGAGGAGATTGGCAGTCTCCAAGGATCTGTTTATAAACCCTTTTTTGAAGATTTGTTTCCCTGTTTTGCATTCATTGACCTACTCTTGCAGTTCTGAAAGTGTAATCTTTTTGTCATCAAAGATTTGTTCTATTTTAAGTATCAATGAATGTGAATACCTGGCGTGATGAATGTGTGTCACACACAGACCTCTGAGTCCTGTGACGTGGGTGGTTCTTTGTACTTAACTATTACTGTGAACACTGAATGTTAGAGGCCTGTTTGTTAAGAATGTTATAATAGAAATTTCTACAACTTTTGTAGAGTGGTTTTAATTATCTTAATTACCCACCATGCCTGACTCCCCACTCCCAAATCCCCAGAGCTAGGAGATTGAATTCATTCTTTCTCACCTCTGCTTATGTTACTGAGTTATGGTCAAAGCATGTCTTTTTATCTGAAATGTTGAAATGGTTATGCTTGGGGTTACAGTCCAGTTATTTATTGGAGCAAGGACCTATTTGTTCCTTCTCTAGGACCTGTGGTTCCTAATGGTTTTCTCCCATCTGAGGACAGGTATTTGTTTCCCTCCATCATTCATTGGTTCACTAAATTTTGAAATAATGGCTTTAGAATCAAACTCCATCAGAATGATTGATTCATTGACATTAGCCAGGTGCTTTTTCACATTTTCCCCTAATTTCTCCCGTTGCCAGCGGTAGAGTTTGCTTGCTGCCAGCAGTATGGAAGAAGAGCAGCATGCAGTTTGAACTCCACAGCATGGGAGAGTTTTTGAAGATGAAAGACAAAGATGAGTCATGTTGCTGTTCTCTGGTATTTCTGCTTTGGTGGTAGTTAATCATAGCTTTCCAAGGGGCAAATGGTAATAAGATCACTAAGTCTAGATAGATTTATTATGTCTCTCTCACCATTCAGAGACTGAGAGTGGTATTGATAGTCTTTTATATCCTCTACTTCCCAGACACAAACTTCCCCTTCCTTTCTGTCTCTCTAACCTTCTTATTTTATTTCTTCCTTCTTTATTTATCCTTCCTTTTTTCTCCTTTCTCTCTGCTTTCCATTTTCCATCCCCCTCCTCAAAGGTTCTTAGACTTTCAATATGAACCATGTCAAAATGCTAAGCTTGTAGTAGCTCTCATTTTCCAATATATACTCCATCTGCCTTAATGTTTGACTTGGCTGTTGCAGTGGATCCCTGGGACCTTTCTGGCCTTAACAAGAAAAAAGTGATTTGCTGAATGCCTTTTTTTCTTGTTTCTGTTCTTCTTCCCAGCAGCATGAAGCTTGGTTCAGTACCAGAATTAATGGAGTGTTAGCTTCTCTCTGAACAGAGTCCGCTTATTGATGGAACCAGTTTCTTCTTGGGCTTGGGTTCTCTTGAACATTCAGAATTTTCCACATTAGATAATATTGTGGTACATTTAAAGACTCTCTACCTGCTTTAACTGTCATTTCCTGCTGGTTTTGGAGAAGGAAAAACATGGACAAGGAAGAAGTCATGTCAGTCACCCCATTTAGTCTGGATTTCCCTTCCCCAAGGAATTCTAGCTGAGGGGCCAGGGCCAGGGCCAGGGGGTGTGCGTCCTTGCTGGGTGCTGTAATGATGTGTAAGCTGGCTGCTGCCCCAAGCACAAGTAGCATGTGGGGAGCTTGGATGTTGTATCAGCTAGTAAAAGAATAGTTATTTGGGTAACACTCTGACCTGCTTCAGAGTCTACGTTTCCTGACCCAGCTTCCTATAATTCACATTTGGATTTGATTGTTTCTTCCTTGACTCCATGTCATCATCTCTGTATTCCACCTATGTGTGTCTAGGGTAGCAGTGCAGCAATGATTTCTCTGTATCCTTGTTTTCTTTCTTTTCTTGCAGGGATTGCTTTTTGCCTTGGGATGATTTGTATGGCCAGGCAATGCTATTTTTCCTTACAGAATTTTTTCTCATTTTAATTTTTAAACAGACAGGAAGACATAATTTTTTAAAATTTTGTTTTATATAACATAACTTGTTCTTTACATTTTAAAAATAGATGTAGAAAGGATGTGAAAAAAAATAGATGTGTAGAAAGTACGTATATGGATAAAGCAGTGATTCTTTTAAAATTTTCTCCTAAAGATTTTTAAAGTCAAATCAAGAAAGTAAATGAATTTGGTTGTTTTATTTGCTGAAACAGACATTTTGACGTCATTTGGCAGGAAAGCCAGTATGGAAATATAGGATATTTTTTGACAAACTATTATGTAAAATAGGCAGACATTTAAGTTATTTAACATATCTTTTATCTTTTAGATGTTTTTATTTAATGGGAAACCAGTATCATTGTTTTAAGTTTCTCTCCTGATGTGGTGTTCATTTTTTATTTTAACTCCTATTTTGAGTAGGTAATGCATTTACTTGATTCAGAATTCAAATGCTAATATATACAAGTGAAGATCTCTCTTTGGTCCTGGTCCTTCATGGATCCAGCTTACCATACCAGAAGCAACCAGTATTGCCATTTCCTTGTGAATCCTCTCAGACATATTTTAGGCCTATATAGGAATATGTGTTTGTGGGTGGGTGTGTATTCTTCTCCTGTTTTACACAAACGCTAGCATCATAAATAAATTTAAAATTTCATACATGCCACCAAAAATAGTATCGTCACATTTGTGTTTCATTTCTCTGTGCTTATAAGTACTAAAGGGTTATTATATTTGATCTGCATAATTTCGGGCAAGCTTACAATTTTCCTACAAAATTTTTTGTATGAAAAATTGGCCGTAATTTTCCTACTTGAAAAGGCAATTATGAATTCTGCCAATACTAGTGATACTGTCCATTTTATTCTTATTTATGATACCGTATTTTGTATTTTATTATAAATAATGTTTACTGCCCAATTTATCAATCATAAAAGCAACACTTGTTTATTCTAAAAAAATATTTTGAAAAAACAGGAAAGCATAAAGGAAAAGGAAAAACTGTTGCCCAGGGTAGCATCTGTTAAATCTGTTAATACTTGAGTGTATATTATTCCAATCTTTTTTTATATACATTTGGGTATTTGCATAATTTTCAACTTAGCTAGTAATTGTATGTTACTTACTATTTTGTAACCTTCAATATGATGGTTTTTCTGTGTTATTAAATAGTCTTCTACATGAGGTACTCTTATCATTTAATATCAAGTGAATGTTTAATCAATATCCTGTTGTTGGCTATTTGTAGGGGTTTAGTGTATGGGCTTTGGAACAAAACGAACATGAGTTTGAATCTCTGGGGTAGCATTACCTAACTCAGTCCTGTCATGAGCATTAAATGAGGTAAGTATATATGTTAAGCATTCAGTGCAGTGCACAGCATATCATAAGAGTTCAATCAATAACAGCAAACTGCTGAGTCAGGGTTTAGGAAAATTAAGAACAGGGAGCAGTGTATAATGTGACAAATAAATAAACTAGTTCTATTCTATGTTCTGATAAGGCTGAGTGAGAGAGAGAAGGGGAAGGGTAAAATGTGCAATGGGTGGGGTGAGGGGGATATACAGAGTGAGTTTTTATGAGGGAGAAAGTGGCCTGCATTTTCTTTTCTTGAGCCCCCTTGGTTGCTTTCAAAACCAGTCTAACAAGATTACAGTCTGTAGCTTGTTCTGCTTCTTTAGAAAGTCTTTTGCATCCCCAGGTGCTCACCAGGTGGTAGGATCTCCTGAATCTGAGAGGAAGTTGGGAGAGAACTCTTAACACGTTATTTCCTTCTTTGCTGAGGTTTTTTTTGCACATTTTGCACAGTCAGAGTTCCCATGGGAACTGGCAGGACATCTAAGGAGAACTTAATTTACCATGAGCCAAAGGAAGCTAAGGAAAGGCCAAAGTATGCCCCCACCAGCAGTTTTTTTTACCCTGAAATTCTCTGAAAGATTCAAACTTGAAACTCAAAATCAAGGAATCTCAGTTTCCTGAACTTACCTATCTAATCATAACTGATCATCAGTTAGAAACAAATGTTGGATGGCCTACTTTTCAGTTCCCCATGAATGCTCAACTAATTAATTCAGCATTTCAAAATATTCCCCCCCACCCCCAACATTAGCTTTTAGAAGCTGGACTGTTAATTGAGGAGGTGTTGATGAATTCAGGTATTGATTAAGTTTAGGTAATATTATGCAGTGGATTTATTTCTAATCCCGTAGGTAGCATATTTTGTTTAAAGTACCTTGATACTTCAAGTGAAAGATTTGTTATGATTTGTATTATAGAGTGATGCTTCTTGTTTACTCATATCAAAATCAACACTTAAGCAATGAAGGATTTACTCTGGTATTAAATATGGAGTATGTTGAAAACGAAATGAAGTAGAAATGCTACTTTATTTAAAAAGGTAGGCAAAATGTAAAACAAAAAAATTAAGCAAACTGGTTATACATTTGCAGTGTCATATTGTTATACTGTCTTTTTCCCATGGTGTTACATTTTAAGTTACCACCGATTTTAAATGGCATCCCTTTCAAAATTAAGTGCATAGTAACCAAAATATTTAATAAAAGGTCTGATTTTATATACATCCTCAGCAATAGTGTCATTTGTCATCTCAGAAAAATTATCTTCCAGTTCTTTGATTTCTTCATGGAAAGTCAGTGCTTTTTTTTTTTTAGGAAAGTATTGAGGTTTTATTTTGCTTTTATAAGCATTTCAACTAAATTCCCCAATGTAGATGAAATCTATTTTCTCTCTTTATTTATTGGACCAGAACAAGTATTCAAAACCACCTCTGTGATATTCCTTCTTGCTATTTGATTCTTTATTAGCTATTTATTTTAAGGACTAAAGCAAGTTAGGTTTAAGATTCATTTCAGCTCTATAGTCTAGAAAGCAAATTCTGATTTTTAACCATTTTTATTGTCTTTATCACTTTGTCTTTCCTTCTCATCAGTCACTTCAGTAATGATAGCATTCCCAGTGGTAAGAAAGGGGGGATGATTCCTTTGCAATTTGTACGTGTACATGTCTCCTCATGCATTCTTTTTTTTTATCTTAAGCTTGCTTTAAAACATAATCGATGAGCAATGGAATGTCATCATTTTTGGTAGTTCTAACCATCTTGCTGTTGTTTTCCATCCTATTTTCTTAGTTCTTGACTTTGGAAAGCTTTGCAAACCTCTGGTCTTGATCTTTCTTCTTTGTGCGTAACCCCATTGACTTCCATCTCAGGTGGTTTATTTGCCAAATTTTTGGTCTCTTTTTGCAGTGTATATACAGCTATGATAGTTTTATTAGTTAAAAATAAGGAAGTAGGAACACGTGGGTACCAAACAAAAAATGGTTGGTTGGTTACAAGCCTTTTGGAGAATTACACCCAGGGAATCTAGTCTTCCCTGTTGTCAGTAATATATGGGTTACTGATTTTTAGGAATAACAATAAGTAATGTTACCTTAGAACATACCTTAACTATGATGATCTTTTATGTTCCTTTTGTAGTTATTTTTTCTGATTATGAAAACTATAGGTTTATTATAATAAATTTGGCAAGTATAAAGGGAAACTAAAAGAAATTCAAATGACATTTTGGGGTATTTTCTTTTACTTACACATGTATCTTTATATTTGGATCAATCTATATGTCCTTTTTTAAAAACAATTGACAATAAAACTTAAACATCTTCCCACATCTATAAATGAACATTTATGTATTGATTTTAATGACTTTGTGTCATTTCATTCCATGATTGCATAATTTGTTTAAACTATGTATATTCATCTTAAATTTTTGCTAACTATGGTAATGAGGTTTATTTTATGTTTTAAACAGGCCATATTATATAATGATATCAACTAGATTCTCTGAGCCCTACCATATCACAGTCATCTAGATCTGGGAGGATGTAAAGGTTAGAAGAGTTAAAGACAAAAAGTTTCTATTTCTGTTTGTTGATAGTGTTCAGTACTTTCTTAGGCAGCACTTGGTCATTTAATAAGGATATTAGCATTTTTTCCTTTTTTAAGCCCTGTTTATTTTATTCCCCTTAAAAAGTCAACCTGTTATGGTTCCTGGGATTTTAAACTTTAATTTTGTTCCTTTTTTATCTTAAATATCATTGAGTCTAAGTCTAATGGTTACTTTCTTAATCCCTTATTTTAAAATAGCAATAAATATTCCCCTTTTTTAATTTTTAATTTTTAAAATTTTTTATTTGCTTTCATATAGATCAGCAAGAGATATGGCTATAGGGTAGGTAGTTCTGGAGAGAACCAGAATCAATAACAGAAGTTAGAGGTTGCTGTATGTCAGCCTTCTCATGAACTACTCTCTCAGCCACCTCACTTGGGTCATCCACTTATTTTAAGGGCAGCTTCTAAAGTGACACATATTTGAAGATCATTGGGCTAGGTCTCCTGGACTGTAATTCTATCCAGGTATATAACAGACTTAATTTATTGAAATGATGTTGGTACTGTACCTTTTACTGTGATTTCCTGTTCTCACACTTAAAATATTTTTTTCTCTGATAATTAGGATTCTAGTCCTAACCCTGTTATTAAGTAGACATCTAAATTTGGAGAAGTCACATAACTTCTCTGAATCTGTTTTTGTCTTATATTGTGATATATGTTTGTTCCAGGTGATAACAGTAGTCCCTTTCATTCTAACGTAAAATAAGTTATTCATTTTAATTTATCCCATAAAAACTCTGTTAACCATTTAAGACTTGGAATTAAAAAGGAAACCATCAAATAATTAAAATGTAAATATTAATCATTTTAAAATAATTTTTTTTCTATTAATATACAGATATATTTTCTATTTTTACTCTTTTATAGTCTAGCCTAACTCCAAATTGTGTAACTTGGCCATTTATATTTCATTTCTCTTGCAGAAGACCCTTTCTTATAATTTTGGGGCAAATTGTTTAACCTCTCTGAATTACTACTCACTGATAACTATTATTGTTATTGTATATGTTGTTAATGTGTCTTCCTATTGCTCTCCCATCCAATCACCCCTACCTAAGCATCTTAAAAAAAAGAATTCACCAAATATTCATAAGAAGCAAAACTGTAAAACAACAAAAAGCAATACAGAGTTCCCACTTACTGATGAAGATTGATTAATAATATATTGGGGGATTATTAACACTTGGTTTTATGTATTCTTTTCAGGTTTGGAGTTGTTTGTTAGACCAATACCAATTGATTCTTCTCTGTTCTCCCCATTTGCTCCAGATCACAGACTATCTCTAAGATGCCTACAAAGTCCTACTAACTATAGGATGTTTTTCTAGACTTTTTAGTCCCTGACTTAACATTGAATATTACTTTATTTGTTATATTCTAATGCATATTGTCATGCTTATTCACAGGAATTATAGGAGATATCACTAAACAAATACATGCTCATTTTATTAGATCTGATACAGCTAGAAGTATATCATTTAATCTAAACATTCCTATGTGTTTTGGTTTGTCTTTTACAGAGAAAATAGAGAGTATATTATGGGCATATTTTTTATATTTCAGCAGATAATTAATTATCCTGTCATTTAGTGTTTCCTTAATATATTTATTTATATTACTACTTTGTTGGATTTCTTTAATGAATATATGTGTATGTATATATATATAGTTAGCACTTTAGCTTGCTATTTTTCTAATAAACCAAGTTTTATTTTTGTTTCCTACACCTCCTGGTTGTTCTAATATGTATTCTTTTAAGTGATTGAGCTTTAGATCATTCTTTTACTTTGCATTTTGAGATTGTTTGAGAACTCTTCATTTGCAGTGATTTGCTTGAAGATCTTGACCAGTGTTGCAGTAAACTCTTGCTTGTTGGAAACCTCACTTGCTCATTTTCTAGTGTTTGGAGATTAGTTCTATTGTGTAATTTTGGTTGTTGAATGGAGATGCTGCTGTCACTGCCTGGTTATTTTCCCTTTATCCTCTAGAGCTGCTAGAAGTTTTGGCTTTGTTCTTCTTTCCCGTAGAGTTGTCTAAAATTCTCTGGCAATTCTGTAGTGTCAGACTATTATTAAATATCATCAGTTTCTTCTTGGGCTGGTCTTTTAACAACCAGGATAATAAACTTATAGCTCAAAATTACTTTAAGAGTAAACCAACTCTTCTATTCTTTAGATATTGACTTATGTCCTGGGCTAAAAGGCAAGGCACAGAGACTTTAATAGCACCAGAATAAAAATTCTTTCCATAATAAATTATGAAGCAGAGCTTACTGGGTCATTTTTGTTTATTCCTTTACTACTGTGCTGTAGAAGAGTTTATCTTTGGTTTTTCCACTGTGAATTCTTATTGATAGGGACAAAAGAGGAGTTAGGTTAGCTGATCTGAAGATCATTGCCTAGAAATTACCACAGGTGGTGTATCAGGGAGAGATTCGTTGCTGTGTATACCAGTGATATATTCAAAAGGCTATGTAATCAAAATATGAGAGTCCTTGAAACCTGAATTGTAGTTGGTTCATTGTAAGTGAATGAGTGTATGCAAGGAAGCTTGGAAGCAAATGCAGTAGGTGAGGGTCAAAGCCTGTAGGAATTGGTTTTTTCCACCCCATTTTATCTCTGGATCATGTTTGCATCCTAAACAGTGGCTGTTGTCTTTATCTTAAGCAAATGAATTGCTGTGAGGAAGTGTCCTTCTTCTGAAGTGGCTGGTCGATTGGTTGTTGGTTTGGACAGTGCTTTGAAACCCTGAAAGATTTCCTCCTCCTCATGGGAATAGCTTTTTTTTTTTTAAAATGGATTTGGTTGAGATTAGGAGATTAAAATATTCCTTTTATGTGATTTGACTCCAGTGGCGTAATTTGTGTTTGTTAATGATGGCTTTTTTCCCTTTGCCACAGGTTGCTCTCAACTGATTCTCAACACAATTTCTCTTATTATTAAAAATAGTATTATTAGATCTTATTTTTAAAGTGGTTCTCAACACAGTTTCTCTTACAGCTACAGTCTCAAAAGTACATCTTCATGTATAAACAAAATATGATATATCCTTACAATCAGTACATTCTGCCAGACAAAGGAATGAAGTCCTGCTGTATACTACAATATAGATGAACCTTGAAAATATTGTCCCAGTAAAAGAAGTTAGACATAAAAGACTACATATTGTGTGAGTCCATTTATACGAAATTTTCAGAATATGCAAATCCATAGGGACAGTAACTAGAGTGTTTTCTGGGGCTAGGGAAAGTTGTGAATGGAGAATAACTGATCAGTGGATATAGGGTTTCTTTTTGGGATGATGAAAGTGTTTTGGAATTAGGTAATCAAGATGATTGCACTGCATTGTGAACATACTAAAAACCACTAAATTGGTACACTTCGAAGTGGTTAAAATTGTGAATTTATGTGAATTATGTGAATTTATGTTCAATACATTTTTAAAAATATCTATATATCTATTTATTTATTTTTGAGACAAAGTCTTACTCTGTTGCCCAAACTTCAGTGTAGTGGCATGATCATAGCTCACTGTAACCTCAAACTCCTGGGCTCAGGTGATCCTCCCAGCTCAGCCTCCCTAGTAGCTGGGACTACAGCCACATGCCACCGTGCCCAGCTAATTCTTTCTATATTTTTTTTGTAGATAACGGGGTCTTCCTATATTGCCCAGGTTGATCTCAAACTCCTGGGCTCAAGCAATCTTCCTGCCTTGGCGTCACAAAGTGCTGGGATTACAGGCGTGAGCTACCACGTCCAGCCTATATTACATAAATTTTATCTCAATTAAAAAGTACATCTGCATATTAGTGGTGTTGCTGCAGAATGAAGACGACCTTGATGTTTCTTGGTGCTAATGCTGGCTGGCATTTTATCCAGCAGGTTAGGTGGCTGGCTATTGGAGTGGGAATGGGCTGGCAACTGGAATGCATGAGGATCCCCTCATTAAGAGAAGCATGCACTTGTCTGCCTTGTGGACAAGCGGCAGAGTTTTTGGTAACACAGTGACTCCTAATTTACAGGAAGTGCCAGTGGATAATCATCTTTACATTCTCCCTATCAATGGGAATACAAAGGGTTTGGGTAACATGCTTGACTGATTCTAGTCCCTTTTGTAATCTCATGCGTTTGCTATCTTTTACGTAAGCTCTGTGTTGAAACTCTCCTGCTTTCCCTCTTTTCAGAAACTAATTCCTAATTTGTTGACTAGGAGTAGATAACAAGCCTTGTATGTTGAGATTCTCTGGGATATACAGTTATGAATATATGAGTTAGAGTTCTGCTGAGAGAGGCAGACTGTGGAGGCAATTGATTGGGATATGAACCATGTTTTTCCATATTTTATTCTCTTCCCCAGATTGCTGCTCTGAGACAGGGCTCCATCATCGAGAATTCTTGACTCCTGATGCCATACCCTGTGCTCACCAATGCATTACATTAAAGTACACAACAAAACCTCATAGAATGACATCAGTTTTTATTGACTATACCTTGATGATTCAGGGAGACAGAGTGAATTCAGTTTCTTGTAGTGGGAAGTCTGGGCTCCCTTTCTACTCTACTAATGAGGAACAGTATCACAGAGCACAAATGGGGATAGGGCACAGCCCTTTGCACATTAGCAAGTCTTAGTTTTAAAACTAAAGGAAGAACAGCTGGCTAGTCTCTTGCAAAATGTTGGGTCTTAGTGAATGGTCAGTTGGCAAAGCAATATTTTATATCCTTCTTCCACTCTTTCCCAGCTCTGTGAAGGGCTGCTGCTAGGTATAACAAACATCAGCCAGTAGTATCAGATTGTCAGTGATCAGCATGCCAAAATGCAGTTCCTTGTTACGTGACAAGTAGAGAAAACATATGGCAGGCAGGTGGTGGTGGCAGGATCATTATCAGCTCAGAGTGAGATTGGCAGTTCATTTGCAGATAGTGATGCCCACCTGCCATGGCAACAGTAGACCACTGGGCACCCGGAAGCCTCTGTGATCATGTCCTTCTAACAGTGTTTAGCCTGCCCTGCATAATCCTTACTGGTTGGCAGACACGACTGAGCAGTGACCATGGCCTCAGCGTGGGAACTATTGTGATGAAATAGATGCTCAACATTTAAGACCCTGGTTGTGACTTTTTTTTGTGTGTTTTTGCTGTTGTTTTTAAAGGTAGATGTTTTCTTTGTTTATTTAGCTTACCATATTGTTTATTTTTCTTAAAACTTAATCTCATTTTTCCCTTTTGCAAATACAATTTAAAAATTTTAATATTCAGGAAATGTATAATGTGAAAAATAGAAAGTGCTTTATGATTGTACCTTCAAAGGTAATCCCTTCTGACAGCATCAAGTATGTTCCTCTAAGTTCTGTTTCTTTGCTTCCCTCACTTTTGTTTCCCTGATAGGATTATATTATACTTACCATTGTGCATTTACTTTTTTATTTGGACATCTTTCCGTAGCAGAATGCATGGATCTCCTTTGTTGTTTTCAACAGCTACATCACATTTATTGAGAAGTACTGGTAATACATTGGTGAAAAAAAATAGACATGGTCTCTGCCAGCTCTAGAACTCATGGGTTAGATCTCAGCTTGTAATTATGCATTTGTGTGCAAAGGACACAATGCTTGTCTATACATCTTTGTTTCTATAGACTGAATTCCTAGAAGTGGAATTGCTAGGTCAAAGCACACCCACATATTAAATGTTAGTAGAATTGCCACCTTGACCTCCAAAGATGTAATAATTTAGGTTCCTGCCAACAGTGAAAAATACCACTTAGAGAAGCACATGAAAATTGAACGTTCATTAGATAAAAGCACAGATAACGGTGATTAAATCCAGCAACTAGTGAAATAGATAGAGGTAGGAAAATTATGTTGGAATGCACTGAAAATTCTGTAGATCTGTAGGTGACAGATCTCTAAGGAGGGCTATTCATCATAAAGGGAAAGTTTTAAAGCATAAGACATCAAAATTTGTCAATTTTATAGGAAGTCAATGACCCATAGACTATTCTCACCCCCCTTCTACAACTGCCTCTGAGAAATGGTAAAGAAGGTACATTCAGGTAGACTTTTGTGGTACTTAGACATGCAGCTTGTGCCTTCTTCTTTTTAGAAAGTAGAAAAATAAACAAATGTATTTTATATCCTAAGAAAGTGGACTATTTTGTCCCATGTGACTACCCGAGATCTCTCTTTCTTTACTAATGGGTCATTGAACATGACTCCTAATTATTATTGCCTTTGGGGAACCATCTAGTTTCCTGGGAATGTGATTGAACTGTCCTCTTGGAGTAACCAATATATTCCAGAGTTGGCTGGGTTTGGTCTTAGAGTTGCCCAGCTCAGGCTGCTAAGTTGTTCTTGACTTATGGAATGTGTGGGAAAACATCTTAGCGGGGAGAAAGAGAGGAGAGGGAGAGAGACTCTCCTTCTGGCCCTTGGCAACCACGCTCATACTTTCTATCTTTACGAATTTGACTAGTCTATCTATCTCATTTAAATGGAATCATCCAGTATTCTTTTTTGTAAGTCTTTTTGTGACTGACTCAATTTCACTTATCATATTGTCCTTGAGGTTTATCCATGTCATAGAAGATAGCAGAAGTTCTCTCCTCTTTAAGGCTGAATAATATTCCATTGTATTTATATACCACATTGCGTTTGTCCATTTATGCATCAATGAACATTTCAGTTGCTTCCACCTTTTGGCTATTATAAATAAGTTCTGCTATGAACCTGGATATTCAGGTATCTCTTTGAGATCCTACTTTCAATTTCATTGACATATACCCAGAAGCAGAACTGCTAGATCATATGGTAATTCTATTTTTAATTTTTTTTAAGAAGCTAAGCAATATTCTTGCTTCATATTTCTGATAACTTAGGAGTGGAAACTGGAGCAGAGTGTTTGTGGTCTGGGAGGTTGGTTGTGTGCTTATATATACTGTTTCTCAAAACAGTGGCTGTAAGTCAAAAGACCTGAATTTGGAGGTGGACACAGGTGCAGTGCAGGATAGTCTTTGATCAGTGTCTGTGTAATTTCTTACATTGACTTAAGGTGTCATTGCTCTGTGCACCCTATGCCTTTGATCAAGGAACTTTGTTTCATTTAGTAGGCCTCTACTGTGAGAAATAGAGGGAGAGGGTGGCATGTCTATAGGAAGAAAGGCCTGTGATGTTGACACATGGTTGTATCCTAGAATGCTTACTTAGCAACAAAACTAAGAATAATTTACATACATGAGTGCTGTATTTTAGGGGCTATTTGGTCACTGGCACGTATTGCTGAAGAATTATTGTAGTTTTCTGCATAATTCTCCTTTGAGGTCATGATATACTTCCCTGAGGCCAAGTCACCATTCTAACTTTGGCCTCTAGTTAACTTACCTGAATGTACATTTCCTTTGCTACGTGACTTCTTAATTCCAGATCATGGGCATGCTGCAGAAATGGGAGTGCTCTGAACTGCAGTGAATGCAGGATGGCTTTTCTATACCGGCTTTGCTCACCCACGCAATACGTAGCCTCCGGAGCGACAGGAATTTATTGGAACTCTTGACAGGGAGAATACTTTTTTCTCCACTTTTATTACTTAGATTCCCCATTTTCACCTTTTAGTGAGTACAGACATTCCAAATCTTCATAGACAGAGCAAATGTAAAGTAACCTTTTATTTTTATCTATTTCTTAATAATATCCCCTTCCCCCCACCCCGTAATTCTTCTTTGAAGCCATTAAACAAATCCCCTTTCTTCATATCTATGAGCCTTTCATCATAGTTTTATTATTGTTGTTTTAAAGACTGGGTGACATTGTGTGTATTCTACACAAAGGCATAAGTATCTCCATGTATTTGTGCTGCTCGTGTGGCTGGAACTCCTCCAGGGAGAGTTCTGGACTAAGTGATTTAATTTCCCCTGACTGCTGGTGACCTTGGAAATGTTGGCCACAGATGACTGTGATTGACACTTGTATAAAGGAGAAAAAAGACCCACACTCAAGTTCCATTCTTAGAGGAAGGCAGTGTGAGATGGCAGCTCTGATGAGGAGTAAGAAGGGACATGCAGGGGACACAAGGGACGGTTTACAGTAGTGCCTCTGAGGCCTTCTGGCGTTCCTTCTTAAGGATAAGCAGCATTCTGTTAAAATTATGTATTGATATGAGTTATGCCAGTGATAAAATAATAAGATAATGATTCACAAACACAGGTTATACTTTTTAAATATATTTGTAGGACTATAAGGATTTAGGAATCAAGAGGTTTAATGAAACTTTTGGCAGCTGTGATGTTATTTTGAAATAGTGATCTCTGCTTTTCTCCACCCATCATATTTATTTAAAATATTTCCAGTTGTCAGAATTAGATTTTTACGTGTGCCTATTATTCACCTCTATATATAAACTGCATTATATTTTCAGATCATTTGTTAGGTTATAATCGCTACTTCTAGAAATCTTTGCCGTTCTCTAATGGTCTCTTACATAAAATGTTTTAATGTATATTTGTGAATCTTGTGGTTGTGTATGCCTCTGATTACATGTTTATCAAGGTGCAGGTTTATCAGGGAGCAGTAATGTCCACTTAAATGAATGCCTCATGTCAGGAAGAGATTCTTAATATCTCCATGGGCCCTATTTCAAGCCATATTTTACCTTTCCTCTCCAAACAGATAAAAACATCTGCCCATCCACTGGGAACCAGAGGAAGGGTTGAGATAGGAGACTCGTTTTGTCAAAAAGAGTCTTAGTTTATCAAATAAGAAGAGCTGTTTGACTCTGTGCTTGTAAGAGTTTGCAGGCACTATAGGTTAAAATTCCATTGATGAAAATGAAATATGCTCAAAATAGTTCCAAATTTCTAGGGGGAGGTGGGAAGGATGATTATAGATAGGAGAAAGCAGCATAAATACATGCGAACAAACAACCAGCCTAAGCACCTAATTACAATGATTTGGAAGGGGGTGTTACAGAATATATTTAGGCTGGATTGGAGAGGTAGGAAGGGAACATTGGTTCATGTCTCCTAATCATTGCAGTGTAGATGAGACAACAAAATGTATAATTTTTTGTGAATGTATCTGTAATGTTTTAATTTAAGACATATCAGCTCAAAGATATCCTAATGAAACAAATAAATTTCAGTGTTTTATAATTATAAAAATGTATGAAAATAAATAGTTTATATTTACCAATTGTTCATTTTCTTTTTAATAATATAAGTAATCAGCAGAAGCCTTGATTATTAACTACAAAAGCAGATATTTCTTTAACCTGAGTTTCTAGCCACTATCCACTCACCACCCATATGTTAGAATGAACTTCAAACACAAGATAAAGAATTTTAGAATTATATTGATAAATCAAGAATTAATAAAATTCAAGTACAATTTTTTTAAAAGTATAAAAAATAAAAATCTAAGAAAGCCTTGGCAATAAAATTTTTTAAAAGTATAAAAAAAGAATTAAGAAAATCCGGCTATTGAATTGATAGAAGGCACTGAAAAGTATCTTCATTAAACCATTTCAACAGAATATATTTTACAATAGTAGTTACAGAGTAAGGGATTTTTCCTCCCTATGTGTAAATTTATCATCACACCTGAAATTGTTTCTTTGGAACTGAAAAAGTATATAGCTTATCTTTCTAATATATTCAGATAATAGATTTGAAAAAGAAAATGAAGGATAAACATTTTTTAAATACCTGGTTTTTCATACCATATTGTTTCATACTTGGTCTAAGAGCATTTCATAAAACTAAGTTCACAGGGGAAAATAAAGGGAGAATGTTTGCACCACAAAAGGTAAGATCATGTGATAGACGAATGAGGCTAGAACCCTTATGCCTTAACAGAAAGTCTGGGTATGCACAGTCCCATATGGTGACCATCACCGTATGTGGGTTTTGAGCACTTGAAATGTAGCTGGTCCAAACTGAGTTGTGCTGTACATGTATAAAGTACATATCAGCTATTGAAAGGTTAGTACAAAAAATAATTTCAGTACTTTAAAAATATTCATTACATATTGATATGATGTTTTGAAAATTTTGAGTTTAATAAAAAATAGTATTAAAATTAATTTTGCTTGTTTCCTTTTAATTTTTCAATGTTGTTACTAGGAAAATTTAAACATATACATGCGGCTCTCCTCATATTTCTGTTACACAGTGCTTGTCTAGAAGGAGGTAAGTTTGACATACTCCTGTGAGAGATGAGCAGCTCTACAAGTGCTTGTGTCTGCATAGATCACTTAGCTGGGAGGTGAGCTGAGAGCATGTCCAGAGGCAGGACCAAGATGTTCCTTAGCATTTTGTTTTGAAGCTCTTCCTGAACCTAGATAAATGGGTGATTGATGTGTTTCAAAATTTTTAAAAACATATATTACTGGTATATTTTTAGAATAATTGCATAAGGTACTTTTAACAGGGGAAAAAAGATCAAGAATACATCATTTCAATACTGAGGAGTAGTATATATGGAAAGTCCCGTTCAGTCCCCAGCAAACGAAAACTTGGTCACTGTTTGATGTTCGTTGTCTTCCTAATTTAGTAAGGCAAGAAATATCCTGCCTAAAACATCTCTATTAATTAAGATGTTTCACAATACTCTGTTTCAATTATCTTCAGTAAATAAAATATCCAATAACTGGTACCTACAAAATTAATGTGTAAAATGTCTGAATAAATACTAAATAGTATATCATTCTTTAAGCCCTACTTAGCTCTAAGTTGGGATGAATATGTATGAGGTACATATTTTTGTTTGCTGTGGCTCCTTAAAGAGAAAAGTGTATTTAATTTATTCTGTTTGCCTAATGATTTCAGTAATCTAATGATTTAATTCAACATGTATCTTATTTATCCATATATGTGTGTGTATGTATTTATTTATTTTATCTCATGGATACTTATTTAGCACTCTATGCCAGGCACCGTTCTAAGAAAACCAGTACATGTTTATCTAAAAATAACTGACACTTACATAGTGCCTACTGTGATTCAGGCCCTGTTCTAAATGCCTTATGTATATTAATGAATTTCTTCCCATAGCAGTGAGATAGGCACAGTTACCCACGTTAAACAGAAGCACAGAGCTGCTAGATAACGTATCCCGGTTCACACAGCTGCCATGTAGAATTGATGGGAGCCAAGCCCTTCATCCTGGTGCTCCAAAGTGTCCATGCTCTTACTGAGGCTGTGTGACATATTTTGTTTTACTTTTGTTTCTAGGCAGCATCAGTGAGACTTAGACCAGATGGCATTGTCTTCTCTGTATCAGATGCATAGAGGCTTTCCATGACTGCCTAAAAGTTGTGTCATGAGAGAGGGGTTATAAAGGGGTCATTCTGAGAGACAGAGTATTTATTATGGCTCTTTGTAAATTTATGAGTGGCTATGTGAAATGGTGGGATTATGTAGTAATTATGCAAAATAGCCTCACATAACAGCTCTAGTTATATTAACACTAAACTTAGGGTATGACCTGGAATTGTTGTAGATGTATATTATAGTTGTTTGTCTTCCTGCTTCATCTCATCTTTTATCAACACCAAAGTCTATGAAGTTCTTTGGTGGTTTGATACTGTTCTAGTTGTATGAAGGATATCCAGAGATCCTTGGAATTCCTTAAATGTGGCCCACAGCTATTCTATTGTACTAACCTGGTTTCAGACTTTACAATCGATTGAGATATAAATTTAGTTTTAAGTTACCATCTTAGTTCCTCTGAAGGGTCCCTGAAATTGCTTCCAAGGAATATTCTGAAATTGTTTGCAAGAAATAATCTGATGAACCAAGGATAGATCAGATTGCCTGCTACCCTTACTTATCTTTGAGAACCTCTTTGAGGAAAAAAAAAAATGAGAAATTACATAATTTTGCCTGCTTAATCTTTTATAGTCATTGCTTTGATTAAAGTGTTAGAGCATTATCACAATTTCAAAGTATTTCTCCTCTCTCAATATCCCCCATACCACCACCACACCCATGGTTTAAATAGATATGTTGTTATATAAAACAGCAGAATGGTCAACAGCTTGACAAAGTGGGCCTCAAAATGCCTGCTTTGAAAATGTCCTTCAGAATATTCTGTCTAAAAGAGTTTCTGATGATAAATATTTATTCATGTAACAAATGTTTACTGCATATTCTTCTACTACTTTGCAGGTGCTATGCCAGCTCTTTCAGTGAATAAAAGACATGGTCTGAACTCTCATGGAGCTTACGATCTGTGTCCTAGTTGATTGTAATAAATGTGAGATAGGAAATACAAAAATGTAAGAAAACACTATGTAGTATACTATGACTGGCTACATTATCTCTTAGAAGTCAAGTTAAATGATGCTCTAAAGTTCTAATCTAGTGCTCTCATTTTCTAGGGAAGGAGAAACTGAGATCCAGAGATGATGTGTGAGTCATTTGTAAGAGAGTGTCAGGGCTCCTTGTGGTTGGTCATTGTTATAAACGAGGATCAGGCTCTCGGTCAGCCTTTTGGTCATGTATTTGTCAAATACTTGTATACCAAACATTTCAGGAGTATTTGCTTTAAAAAGGAAAACACATCTATATTAATGTGTTTCTTCCTTTAACTCATGCCATTCCATATGTACGTATCCCAAAACACAAAATTCAGGCTTTCATTTAGTCAGATGAAGACACTGATAAGATTTACAGTGTTTTCAATTGAAACTGTTTAAACTGTGGCTCATTTTCAACTGATTGACATTCAGAGATGAGTATCTAGAGATGAAAAACTCAAAGGTAGAGGAACAGATCTTGGAATCCACAGGAGAGGGACATAATGCTAATTACACATTGACTTTAATTCCTGATTTGTCATAGCTGCCTGCAAGTGTGTTTCTTGGCTGTGGGCTAGTCTCAGGGCTTCATTTGTATTTGAGATTTTCTTTAATAATGTTGTATGCACAAGGAGCTCTTTAATCTCTGACTTATTTGCAGTTCTCTTTCTCTAGATATAGGAACCAGTTAATTACTGGTGGATGAATGTACTTGTTTCTTTTGGTTATTGAAGATTGAGTTTGTCTGTCTTCCCACTAATTTCCCTGGAAGACAGTTTTGGAATAGCACACCAGTTTGGCCTTCTGGCCTGAAAGATCACAGGTGTTCACTTTTGTTTGTTATTCCTCCATTACTCCCCCCATCATCTCCACCGTCACCAGCACACATGTGGCCATCTTGATGAATTAGTGCTCTCTCTGGGTAGAGCTCATGTTCTTCTACGCAGTGTTTCTGTGCTGAGAGCTGCTGTCCCACCGCTGTGTGTGTGCTGAGGAGGAGGCTTGGCATTGGCAGGTGCAAGGTAACCTTGAGAATCACTTTGTTTACTTTTATGCAGTGATGATTTTCCCTCCCTGGTAATAGAATTGAAGGCTTGTTAGATGGATTGGGTGAAAACACAAAAGATATGTGGACCTCTTCCCTCATCTCCCTATATTTATTAACTTCCCACCTAATGCCCCCAAATTGGGCTATACTGTAGCTATGCATTTTTTTTTTTTTTTTTTTTTTAAAGACAAGGTCTCGCTCTGTTGCCCAGGCTAGAGTGCAGTGGTGTCATCATAGCTCACTGCAACCCCTAATTCCAGGGCTCAAACGATTCTCTTGCCTCAGCCTCCCGATTAGCTGGGACTACAGGCATGTGCCACCACACGCACCTGAATTTTCTATTTTTTTGTAGAGACGGGGGTTCACTCTTGCTCAAGCTGGTCTCAAACTCCTGACCTCAAGCAATCCTCTTGCCTCCAGCTAAGTGTAGTTTTTAAAATGCTTTTTTTAATTTTTAAAGTTTTTATTTATTTATTATTTTAGAAACAGGGTCTCATTCTGTCACCCAGGCTGGAGTTCAGTGGTTCAGTCATAGCTCACTGCAACCTTGGACTCCTGGCAAGCCTATACCGGAGTGCTAAAAGATGCCACATACTTGTTTCTTTTGACACACCAACATGTTTATCTTAAAATGCTTCATAAAGAAAAAGCATTGCTCAATGCATTCACATCCATTTATTTAATATATGCTAGGATTAAACAGTTTTTCCATTTTATGTTCCTAACTTCCTATCTGTGTATGTATCATCCTTTATTAATTCAAAACCTAAAGATTCTTCTGGTCTATCTGATCACCCCCCTAATCCACCCCCAAACTTCAGAACTCCATCTGTGTTGGTATTAAACCTAGTTAGCTGTGTCTTTTTTATTTACGTACTGTGAAACCAAGCATCTCTGTGATCGTCATCTTGTTTTGTTCTTGATAATTCTTAACCTGGTCCCTTGAGAAGCTAGGACAGACTGAAATTACATGCAGTTTTTCTATGAAGACAGTTCATATTTTTAAAAACAGACCCAGAAAAGGTTAAAGATCTGCTTTATCATAATGTCTAGCAGTCCTGCAGGAATGTTGCAAACCATTTCTCTGTCAAGTAGAATTTCTGTGAGGCCTTATGTGTTCAGCCAATTGTCCTGCACTTTTGGTTATCAGCTTTTTTCTTTCTTTTTGAAATAGACTTCATTTTTTTAGAGCAGTTTTAGGTTCACAGCAAAATTGAACAGAAAGTGGAGAGGTCTCCTGTACACCCTCTGCCCCCACCATCCATACAAAGTCCCATACCAGAGTGGTATATTTGTTACAATTGGTGAACCTAGATTGACACATTACTCAAAGTCCATAGAGCTCACGCTTGGTGTTGTACTGTCTGTAGGCTTTGACAAATGTCTAAAGGCATGTATACCCTGTTACAGTGTCATATAAAATAGTTTCACTAATAGTTTGCCCTAAAAGTCTCATGTATTTTGCCCATTCATCCCCCTGACCCTCAACTCCTGTCAACCACAGATCGTTTTACTGTCTTCAGTTTTGCCTTTTCCAGAATGTCATATACTTGGAATCATATGTGATACCTTTTAGATTGGCTTCTTTCACTTAGTAATATACATCTAAGGTTCCTCAATGTCTTTTCATGGCTTGACAGCTCATTTCTTTTTGCCACTGTATAATATTCCATCATTTGGATGTACCACAGTTTATGCATTCACCTAGAGGAGGACATCTTGGTTGCTTCCAAGTTTTGGTAGTTATGAACAAAGCTGCTGTTAACATCTATGGACAGGTTTTTGTGTGAAAATAAGTTTCAACTCCTGTAGGTAAATTTCAGCATGTAATTTCAGTCTGTCCTAGCTTCTCAAGGACCAGGTTAAGAATTATCAAGAACAGAACAAGCTGTATTCCTGGATCAAATGGTAAGAATATGTTCAGTTTTTTAGAAACCACCAAATTATCTTGTAAAGTGGCTGCATCAGTTTGCCTTCCCACCAGCAATGAATTTGAGCTCCCTTTGTTCCACATCCTTGCCTGCATTTGGTGTTGTCATTGTTCTGGAGTTTGGCCATTGTCATAGATGTGTAGTGGTATTTCAGTGTTGTTAAAATTGGTGATTCCCTAATGACATATGATATGGAGCATCTTTGCCTATGCTTGTCATCTGTGTCTTGTCTTTGGTGAGCTGTTCAGGTCTTTTGCATTTTTTAATAAGGTTGTTTTCTTATTGTTGAGTTTAAAACTCTTAAAGAACTCTTAAAGAGTTCTTTCTATATTTTGGATAACTGTCCTTTATCAGTTATGTCTTTTGCAAATATTTTCTGCCTATCTCTTGCTCAGCTTTTTATTGTTTTTTAAAATCCTAGACCCAGAAAGTCAAACTGTGAGTGATTTGATCTTTCACAATTGCACAGGCATATGTGGCTGCTAGTGAGCTGTCTTGCAAACTCCCAACCCTAACTCCCTTGATTCTTTATTTCCAGGTCAATGTGACGGTGGACTACATTAGACCAGCCAGCCCAGCCACAGAGACGGTGCCTGCATTTTCAGAGCGTACCTGTGCCACTGTCACCATTGGAGGAATGTGAGTGTTCTAGCTGGCAGGGACTCAGCTGTCTCTCAAGTAGATAAGGGTTCTCTGCTCATTCAAATCTCTCCTTCCTTTCACTCTGCATTGCTTTCTCTTGCTCTTAACCCAGCGGTTTATAATTACGTGCCTGTGTAGCACTTTATATTTGCAAAGTACTTTATAATCACTCATTAGGTAATCATATACTTACATTATTGTTGTTAAGATTTATTGGGCTCTGTGTGCTTGGCACTATGAAGTACACATTATTACTATTAATAATGCCATTTATTGAATATCAAGCAAGCCCTAGCTACTATCCAAAACTAGTTAAAAAGATTCTCTGCATATTGGTTTAGGAAATTCATTTGTGGGGGGCGGTGAGGGGTAGGGGAAGAGGGAAGAAGAGGTAAGGTTAATTGGACATTTTCTTTGTATAGAGGAATGTAGTCAGTAGATGGTAAGGTCTTCCTGCTGCACTGGCTGTAACCTGGTTCTATTCCAAGGTCTCTTGGCAGCCTTGTTGATAAAGGGCCTATCGTGGGAGAATCTGATAGGGGAAGGAGGAAGCCTGCTGGGCCATGCTTCCACAATAAATATTAAAGCAATCAGTCAGACCCCAGTAGCAGTTCTTACTTTGCATAAAATATACCAGTGCCGTAATTGTTTCCTTCTCTATTTAACAGCCTTAAATGCTATTTGTTACCAAACTGTTATTTTTCTTTTCTTTTAAGGGGGCTTAGTGGAGGGGAAGAAAAGAATAGGTTTGTCCTCAAAACAAATATTGTCTTATTGAAAGTACAATGAAGCCCATTAGGAGAAATACCTCTAAGCCACAGCATGCCTCTGAAAAGAATGAGGATCTTGTAGCTGTTTAGCTTCTAGAAACTCTCCCATCACACAGGAGCCTCTTTCCCCTTGTTCTTGCTTTCATATTTGGAAATTACTATTTTTAGCTACTGTTACCATTCCTATATTTATTAATGTTGTTAATGTTCACACAACAAAGAGAGGTTTCATCTTTGCCAGGAGGATCTCAATATAGAGTTTTGATGTTATTACCTTCACACCATCACAGGCATCAGGTTTTGTTAGGAGCAGGGCAGGTTCTTGACAAATCAAATGATATTTTTGAAATGGGAAAAACTAGGACATATTTTGGTCATTCTTCTATTTGTGTAGCCTACAATAATGATTTATTACCAATTTATCACCACGTCTTAGGAACTGGATGCATGCCTCATTACTGTAAAGAGTTGGAATGTTAGTATTCCCCTATATTGAAATTTTTACAGTCACTAATTACTGGTGAAAACAACTTCACTATTGTAAAAAACGCATCTCCACCAATGTTTATCTAACACTTTATTAGAGCGGATTATCTTATTTAGTTACCAATGAGGTAGGTATATTTTAAAAATGAGTTTATGCTGATTAAATGAGATATTCAGGAAGTATTTTATTAGGATTTTTTTTATTTTTAGAATAATTTGAGACAGATGACTTTTTAAAATTCCCAGAGTAGAGTGTTGTGGCCATGCTCTGTGCCATAAAACCTTGAGGTTTCCACTGCATTTGTTTTGGCCATGCTGAGATTACTTCTTCAGCCTTCCTCTCTGCAGAGGTGGAGTCACTCTGTGTTCTAGTCTAAGTTTTGATTACATTTTTGAGTCTTTGTAAGAAGGTGTCAACCGTGTTTTGCATTTGGTTGTTTAACAACACAAGTTGTCTGGTCTTAATCCAATATCTATACTCCATGGTTCCTGCCAGACAGGATAACCTTGAGTTTTCTGCTTCCTAGTTCTTGTAATTGGATTGTATGAAATATTATTTTTGTGATTCACTGAAGTAAATTTTTTCGAATTATAGAAGTATGTACAAGTTTAGAATTTTGGAAGTATTCTTCTAAATATTTAAATTGTCTCATTGGATTAGATCAGCCTGGCAGGTACCTGGAATGAATTATAAGTTTCTTCATAGGGTTGTTTCTACTGAGCTAGACTTTGTGGTTTAACTGCTAGGCTACAATCACTAGACATGTAAAGAATTTACTGATATTATTGAAGCCAGCCATCACTAGACTATTGTTTCCCTAAAGATAGAGAGTTTTGTCTCTTTTATTTCCCTGTTATAGCCCCAGTATCTAGCACATGGTAGGAGCTCAATGAATTTATTGAATGATTTGTTCACTGTATTGCAAATCTTCCCTTTATGAAGCATAACCAGGCGTACTTGGATGTCTCATTATCTGGGATGGCTACAAGTTTATTTTTATCTAATCAATACTGTAAAACTTGTAACTAATAGTTTTCCTCTTTTATTTAGTAATTGGAAGCTCATTGCCAAAGATAGGCCATCTGCAGCAAGTGGACTTAGTAGCATGCTTTTTATGGTCTAACTTTACTCATAGCTTCTATTTATTTTCCCTTTGCCTTGACTTTGTTCTGATTTATCTTTGTTCTGAATTTTCTACACTTTAAAAAATCTCTCCAGGCCAGGTGTGGTGGCTCACGCCTGTAATCCTAGCACTTTGGGGGGCTAAGGCGGGAGGATCGCTTAAGGACAGGAGTTCGAGACCAGCCTGAGGGAGACCCTGTCTTACAAAAAATAGATAAATTAACCAGGTGTGGTGGCACTCACCTGTAGTCCCAGCTATTCAGGAGGCTGAGGCAGGAGGATTGTTTGAGGCCAGGAATTTGAGGTTGCAATGAGCTAGGATGATGCCACTCTACTCTAGTTTGGGGTGACAGAGTGAGACCTTGTCTCCAAAAAAAACCAACTTCAAATAATATTATATAAAAATTGTAGTATTAAGAAATAAGAATCTCCAAATATTCACCTTATATTCAGAATTAAGGTACACTACTAATAATAGCCTTCTATCTTAATGGTTAGTTTTTTTATAAACACTGTCTAGAGAAGGGAACTTTTTAAAGACATGTCTGAAATATTTTATTTATTTTAAACATAGAAATGTGAATATATTTCTAAATCTTTGCTATCTGGGCAGCAAGGACCGCCTATATGATATCCTGGTGAATTACATAACTTTATTTAGAATGAGGACTTCAAAACACTAATTATAGAACCCCGTATCTTTGTGACTTACATCCTCCTCATCTGTTAAAATTGTCCCACTCATATATATTTTGCAACCACTTTAAAGCCATTTCTCTTTATTAAATTTTTTGAAGCATGCAAGTGTTTTCATAAGCACACATTCTTTGTGTGCTCATATTTCAATGACTAATACAGTATTTAATGAAGTACTTAATTAAAACAACAAGCACAACCAGTATAAACTAGATTTGAGGACAAAAACAAATGGCTTGTCTGGTTGGGACAGAAGTGCGCAGGGTGTGTTAGAGTGGCCCTCAGTCACTCATACTGGCAGCCTGTAGGTTTTGCTGGGATCATAGAATATGTGAGTCAGAGAAGGGAAGTGTTAGTTAAGAGAGCCTCTGTGGTGTGCATTACCTCTATGAAAGGTGAGCTTTGTTCAAGCTCGAAGAAATGTGGAATTAAGAAGAGATCCAGTCTAAATTATGTCTGTCATAATCTGTGGGTTTATATAACTACATTTAGGCCCTCACAGCACCTAGTGGCTTTCCTGTTATTAAAGAGAACAGCATACTTCTCTAAATGTAGAACTTCTTTGAAACTGGTGATTTTAGGGAAAAGAGAAGAAAGAGGCAGTTGAGATGCTATCTCTTAAAGGGTTATTTCAAAGCCGATTTTTAGATAAATTTCACATGCAAAGTGTGTGAATTGTCTGTATCCCCATGAGAGTTCAGTCTCATCCTTTTGTTTCTTCTCTTGATGTGTGGGGGGGACTTAGAAAGGACTTGCTTGTGTGACACAGGCTGTGGCTTCTCATCTCTTGCTCTCTAGGGAATCAATGGAAACAAAGTTCATGGTTCCTCTAATAGATTAAAATTTTTTTCTTGATTAACTTCACTGTGGAGTTGGCAAGAGTTGTTATCTGGTAATCAAAACAGTTTAAATAAAAAATAAAAAGATCAAACTTTAAGTCGTTTCTCATTCTCTGGCTCTCAGGTTGGGAATTAGCTGATCCTTTTAGGATTGGTTTGCGACATGAAGCTGTCAAGATGGTGCTTCCTGTTAATTACTTTTTATTGTATTTAAGACACTTAAATAACTCTTCTTGTGATTTAGTCATCTCTGTAATTAGCTGCAGTGATTAAAATCTTCTTTCGTTCTTGCCAGAGCCTGCTTGAAAAGTGAGATTTTCTGGAGTGACCTTTCCCTGTGCTGGACTTCCCAATTACTTTGATCTCCAATTTGGCAAAACCATATAATCTATTAACTCCTTGCTCATGTCTTTCTGCATATCACATTTTCAAAGAAAAGTGTTAGAAGAAAATGTGTTCCCATTTAAAATGGGGCACCTACAAAATATGACTAGGATCAACCCTCACACATACAGGCATGCATTCTCAGCAACACCTTACCCTTCGCCCCTGGAAAATTGTCACATATCTAGAGGATACATTGACACTAAGGCACTTCTCCATTATTTCCCATTATGTGAAATATTTCACAGTGGTAGAAAACAATAGACATGGCCCATTTTGTGCAAGTTAAAGAATGGCACAGAGAGGGAACTATAGAATATTAGTGATTTGGAAAATTTCTGTTTATTTTATGCAGGAGATCACATCTTTTTAGAGAGATGATTTGTTTTTTACAAGTATTTATTCTTTACTCAACCGCTTCCTTAGATTGTCCATCTCTCTTCATACATGTGTCGCCACTGCCACCTGCCTTGATGTCTGCCTGAGTATAGGGCCTTGCTACCAGAGGTACTGTTCAAGTTCTGTGGGGCTTGGAACATCTTAGGTGACCTTTTTGCTCTAATGATTCATCCCACAGATTCAGAGCTGTCTTTATGAACTTCCTTTCTGTCTCATAGATAGTGCTTTAACTTTATTATAATTTGTATGAATCAGACTATATTAAACTTGCAAGGAATAAGACTTCTTTTTTTTCTTCTTCTTCTTTTCTTTTTTTTTTTGGGGGGGGGTTCTAATTTGCAAGGATACTTTTTTCTTCTAGTTGTTCTGCTAGTGACTGAAGCCTTAGGTTAGGTCTTATCCTTATTTTGCTAAAATCATCTTTTTTAATCCTAGTTTGGTTTTTCTCAGTCACAGTAGGAGTATCATACTACCCTCAGCTTTTCCAACTAGAGTTCTGTGGCTTTCAGGCTTTTACTGTCAGCCAAACCTCCTGTATCTCAGAGTTTTCAAATCTTAAAACATACTGCTAGTATCTGACTTTCAAGCTGCACTTTGGAAGAAAGTGGCCTCTTGAATCCCTCTTTTCTGGCCTAGTCT
>RJWJ010000726.1:123123-184199 GCA_004363605.1 Indri indri
CCCCCCGCTTTGAAGAAAAACAAGACACTGGAATGAGGATTCCCACCTCCCCTTAAATCAGAAATAAGCTGCTAACCAACCCAACCCAAGCTTCCACCCTTCCCCAAAAGAGCACTTAGATGGTTTCCCATAAGTTGTGGGCTGCTTGATTAATGTAATTGTGTTACTTCTCTTACATTCAGTAGTGGAAGCATGCCTGTCCATTCTGAGGACATCAGAAGAATGTGTGGCATTTAGTTAACAAAAATTTGTAAAGTAGTAGTAGTTAAATAACAGGGCCTATCCTCTGCTAGCTCAAGTATAGCAATCATTTTGAGAGACTTGTCCCATAAGGCACTATAAGAAAGAACTTGGCTGTTGCATAGGGTTCAGGATTGCAGTCAGGAAAATACTGTTAAGTTTTAGACAAATCTGTCTCTTTTGTTCAAATATTTGTGGCTGTCTATCTATGGAAACCTCATGCTGCCAAGTCTTATTTCCTTAAAAACTCTTGGTTTCAGATTACTTTATTATCATCATTTCTGGATGGAAGTTCAATTTAGCTTTTTATAATGGTACCCTTGAATCCTACAAATCAGCAAATCCTTTGCTGAGGCACATGAGAGCTTTTTCTTTTCCCTTTTTTTTCTTTTTACGATATCAGTTGAGTAGAGTGCCAAGCTGTAGATGGATGACTTGAGTATTTACTGAGCTGATCCTTGGGAAGCTCCCCCTTACAATGGAGAACCTGGGAGAGAGTAAGGCTTTTCTCCAAATCTATTTGTGTTATAACTTTTGCTTCATGTCTCACTGTAACATTTCTCTAAATGCTTTAAAACTTCCTTTGCATTTTTGTCCTATAGTCAAAAAGATGTCTTCAACTTAATCTTCCAGGTTATTTGCTTAGCCAGCCAACCAGCCATGCATATTGACTTATTTTTATTCATCCTCACTCTTTTGCTTGTTCATTCATCCTTCTTGTTCGTTTACTCACTCGAGTCATTAGTTCATTTATCAAGTATTTATGGACTGCTTGATATGTAGTAGGCACTGTGTTAGGCATCATGAATACATTGGTAATTCTAAAACTGAAAGAATTTCCGCCTCTCCTAAAATTTATGGGCTATTCTTTTAATCCAGCCCATTTTACCTTTTTTAAAATTTCAGCACTTAAATTTAAATTTTTTTGTCCTTTAATTGTTTTAATAGCGTCCTGTTCCTAGTTTATGAGTACAATATTTTCTCTAATGTCTCTGAGAACATTTAAAATTAAAAGAAATGACATCCTCTACTATTATCTGATATATGTTTCCTCCATGATTAGATATTCTCTTTATTTTATTCCTTTTCTTTCAAAAGTCCTCAAATGTTTGTAAACCTTCACATATATTTATAAAGGAACGACTGTGTCGCTCACTAGTTAGAGAAGACCCGATCTTCCTGCGCAGGTGTGTAGGTCTGCTGTCCATGACATCTCTGTCATGAAAGGGAGTCAGTGGGCAGGGAGTATCAAAGGCAGGCTTCCTTGTAGGGTGCCTGAAAGCATCAGGGCCTGGAGCATAGAGGAAGCAAGCAAATTATAGACCCCACTAAAATGTCAAGGGAAGGGGGTTGTCTGGTAAAGAGCTTTCATGTATTTCCCAGGATCCTGGTATGAGAGGGGATCCAGGGGTGGCCTGGGATAAGCTTTAGGAGCCTATCGCAAATGCTCTGCCCCTGGTGTTCTTTCAGATTACTTGTCTAAGTTCTTCCCAGGTTAAATACCTATCATCTGTTCTTCTATAACACGTGTTTCTTTGAAATGAATTAACTTATGACATTGATAATTTGGAGGGTGATGTTGGTGTAAAGTGGAAGTCATGTTGGCTTATAAGCAATATTCCCAAGTTTAAACGATAAAAGATATGTTTTCTCACATTTAAAGAGAGAGCTTTAGCAATATGTAAAGACTTAAAAAAGAAAAATCTGAAAATGTAAAGTTGGGAAATGTACAGCAGTAACTTCTGCTAGTGTAAGTTGTGAGCTATTAATACTTTGTGGCTTCAAGAACCTTAATGCTTTCTGCTATGTTATGGGTAAGTTCAGTAGCTAGCTGCAAGTGTTGTTGGAAGAGCTGTGAAGACATGACTAGTATTAAAACAATAGGGTAATGAAGAAGGCTAAACCCTGGATCAGATTTTATCTTCTGATTAAAATGATTTCTGTTGGAAGCCAAAATCCTCTAGTACCTCATCTAGAAGCACGAGAGAGAAAGCACGTGAGGCCCAGGGTTTTAGGCTGCTCTGCCAGTAGAGATTTAACTGTGCTTGTATTTTTATTAGGCTTGTTTTCACTAGCGCCTGGGCTACAAAGTTCCATAGGGTTTATTTAAGTGGTTGACCCATAACCCTATTTTTTCCACATCCCTGTTTGTTTAGAGTTTTCTGTGCAGTTGTATGGAATGTGTATGGTTTGGGAACACACATACAAGTATATGACAGCACTGCCTATACTTGTTCATAAGATTATTTCCTGGGTTTTGCCAGGAGTCAAAACCCTCTGCTCCTGGCTCTTTTGTAGTCATCACAGGGAAGAGGGGGAGATTCTGGCTGACCGACCAGCCCAGCTTTTCTTTTTTTTTTTTTTTTTTGAAACAGAGTCTTCCTCCGTTGCCCGGGCTAGAGTGCAGTGGTATCAGTCTAGCTCACAGCAACCTCAAACTCCTAGGCTTAAGTAATCCTCCTGCCTCAGTCTCCCGAGTAGCTGGGACTACAGGCACTCGCCACCATGCCCGGCTAATTTTTTGTTTCTATTTTTAGTTGCTTGGCTAATTTTTTCTGTTTTTAGTAGAGACAGGGTCTCGCTCTTGGTCAAGTTGTTCTCGAACTCCTGACGTCAAGCCTTGGCCTCGCAGAGTGCTAAGATTACAGACATGAGCCACCGCATTGGCCCAGCCCAGCTTTTCTGAATGTGCTTCCTAATTAATTGCTGGGAAGATGTCCCTTAAGCCCACTCACCGTGGTGCTTTGTATTTGTTGATACAGGCCCTTGGAGTGCTCTTACTTCTTAGTGTTTGTGATGCCATTTCTCCAGCAATCTGATCATATCTGCTTTTTGGTTTGCATGGTTTGCATAAACTTTCTGATACGCTCTTAACACACTTTCTTATTTTTCAGCATCATTAGGGCTTTATGCTTTTCCATATCTGTCTTTTCTCTTATTTCAGTGGGACCTTGATGGCATGTAGACTTAAGTTCTCAGTTGGCCTTTCTGACCTCCCACAAGCATCCTTTCTTTATTTCTTTGAATAGTACAATTGATGTGATAAGTTGAGGAGACATTTGACATGGTTACCAATAAGTGAAACTTCTGGGTCTTTTATATGCCATTTCTCAGCCCCTTTCTCTTTGTAATTCCTGTGGTCAGCACAGTACAAAGTGTTAAGGGAGATAGGAATAGAGTTTTTATAGATTTTTCTAACTCCCAGTAGTGATGCTACTTAAAAGGGTTTGCTCCAATTCATGTTGAGTGATCTTTTAAAAAGTAGTAAAACTTGTAGTAACATTTTCAAAAAGTTTAGAAAATAGGGGAAATTACCCATTATTTCATCCTACTATAATAATAGCTTCTATTTTCAGAGTATTCCTTTTGAGTGCTGGTTATTTTTTAAGAACTTAATTTAGGAGCAGAAAAACTTTGACCACTTGGCATAGTGTTGAGATGAAGTCTAAGGCAAACTATTGTTGAATCATAAAAAAATGTAGACTTTTGGAAGTAAACAGGCCTGAGGTAAAACCTCACCTCTGCTATTAGATACTGTGTAATCTTGAGCATTAGTTGTTGTTTTCTGTAAGTTAAAGAACATCAGAGGGATGTTGTAAGGATTAAATGTGAATATTGTATTTTAAATGTTTAGCACAGTGACTAAGACATAATAATCAAATATTAATACTTAAGTGAGCCCTGAGCCTCCCCAGGGAACTGGTCACTATTGACCCAATTTTAGATCCAGTGGTCTTTTCCATCCTTTCTTTTTCTTCTCTCCCACTTCTCTCCTCCATCTCTGGCCATTTCTTTTATCTCAGACTTTTTCCTTTCGTGAGGACTTTTCTTGAGTGTTTTTATATTCCATTCTCTTCTGATTTTTCACCGTCTCTGTGGCTAACTCCTCCACTGATAGTACTGCTATCTAACAGATCGTTCTGTGGATGAATGTATTAAGTAGTAGTTGCCTAGTGTTTAATTTTAAAAAAAGAAACAAAATGCCCCATTGGATTATGGTCCAGATTTTGTCATCCTGAGCCATTTTATTGTTCCATTGGAGGCACTTTGATTTAGATTTATCTCTTCTCTTACTTTTTCAATTGTCATGATGGCTAAATCACATCCATTTTCCCCCTAAATATTAAATGTATACTATGCTCCCTTAAGATAGTAATGATTGATAAGTACTTGCATAAAAGTGGAAGTAATGGATATTCATGAGTAATTCTTAATGTTTCAAGAAGCTTAACACACATTTACCATTTAGTAGGCATAAAATTTATTTCTTAATAAAAGCAATTTCTTGGATACCTTTCAAACCAAGAGGTATGCTAGCCGTCTCCTTCCCTGGATGTGCTTGCTGTAGCTAATGAGCTAGCTATCTGCTTGCTACCTATTTATCTGAGATGGTAAAAAGGCAGAGTGCTACCAACTTAGCGTTTTAGGGAATGTTTTTTTATACCCCCACCTTAAAAGGCTTACTCAAAGTAATGGTCTGTGGAGCTTTTAGAATGACTCTTTTCTGCTGCGATGCCTTTGTGAGTTTTTGTGCCTTCAGTGAAAATGTGTTTAAAAGAAGGAAACACGTGGAACTTGGAGGGATTTAGCAAATATTGGCACCTTGGAGGTGCATATTTATGGTGGAATTTGGATATGTTTAAGGTCATGAGCTTCATAAAGGGACATGGGACTGCCTTCTGTTGGATTTCCAGTGTGAATTTTACATGGAGCCTTTTGACTTTCTTCTATATTTGCTTACATATAAACGGTGATTCAGGATACTGATGCTTCAATGTGAGCTTCTATTATATTAAACATGTGATTTATAAGCCATCACATGTCAGGTCAGTAGCAAGGGGAACTGTATTACAGTTCACACAACATCCCTTTTCCTTCCCAAAAAAAGCGGGTGTGGGAGGGGATCATCTTGGATTGACTGCAAAATCACCTTTAAAAAAAAAAAAAAACAAGAAGCAACTATACAATGCATTTATTTCTGTCACCACTTTTTCCCAAACCTCCCTCTGAAATGTTTGTGTTCCTTCATGTGTCACTTAGCGCAGTCTGCAGCTGTGGAAGGATCAGATCATTGAGTGAGGATTGACCACAAAGTCTCTGTAGTGGCTTATGGTATTCCAAAGCAAGGAACCAAAACAACCCCTTCCTCCCCAAAGGGAAGGAGAGAATACTAAGAAGTTTCAAAACCCTTAACCTTTTGCTGGGTTCATTTGTTGCTTATACCAGAACTATGAATTGTTAAGTTAAAAAATATTCTGGTTTCCAGTTCTCAGGAAAAATGTTGACCATTTTTTGCACATTTTATTTTCACCAAGTTAGTTTTGTAAGTAGGGTCTTGTCTCTAGAGCTTTTATCTGAAGAAGTTCTGTACTTTGTTTATACAGTGAAAATCTAAAGCAGCTGCCATAGTCTAGACCTCAGCAACACTGACATTGGGTTTGGTCCAGTTGCTAATGGACTCTGGGGAACAAAAACACCACTCCCCTGCTTCCATGGTGCCAGCTGGCTGGATTGTGGGTTATAAACCGTAATTGGGTAAGTAGTAGAATTCCTCTTACTGGACCTCTTTTTCCTTTCTGACCTATACAACATAAAACTTACCTTGAGCTTCCACCCTAAGAAGCAATGTGTACTAAATCAGATTTCTTCTAACTTACCTAGAATGATTGGGCTTGGTAGAAGAATGTAGTTATATTTCTAGTGATATTTCTAATATTTCTCTGAGCAGAATGACAGCCTTCTAGAATCTAGACTATTATTATTTGAGTTTCTTTCTCTAAGCAAAGCATTGTTTATGTACATCAGCATTTACCTTAACTATAGGGGATGTTAGGATGACTCTTTGGGGCTGCCCCATCCCCATTTTGTACTTTACTAGACCTCTCTGGTTTGGCTGGTTCTGCTTTCGCTGTCAGAGCAGATCATTCCAGATGCCATTATGTAATTTTCTGTCTTGGGGTATGTGTTTGTGTGGGTGGGTGGTTTTGTTTTGTTTTTAAGTGGTGGTTAATGTCAAGCTAATAATAAACTGGGTACGTAGGCCTGGTTTTGTCATAGTGGCCACGAGTCAGCTTATTTATCCCTATTCTTCAGAGAGATGGAGAGCCATTCTCTCCCACCCCCAAGTGATGTCTACATTTTGGAGGGGGCTCTTGTCATCACAGCTGCCTAGGAAATGCAGCATGGCAGTTGGCAGTTCTATTCTGAAGAGACAAAGATGAGGAATCTTCTCTCTGGTTGCCACCACAACTGATTGCTTGGCTTCCTGTGACCTAAATAGAACCAATAAGAATGAGATTGCTGTTCCTGACACACTTCCAAAGTTTGCTCTATTACCTACCCACAATTCTCAGGTTCTTGTTCTTTGAGAAGTCCAGTTGTTTTGATACATTTATGATTCCGGGGCCTTAGGTTGTAGAGGTCATGCTTGGCCCTTGATCTCTTGAGAAGGACAGTATACTAGTTGAAGTCTTCTGTCTGGGCAGTTTTTCACAAAACTTGATAGACTTACTTGGGGCACTTACAAAAAATACTGCAGCCCAACTTTAAAATCCAAGTACCGATGCTTAGTGATTTAACAATACAGATCTTCATCCCCAGAGGTTCTTGTTTTATTGTTCTGGTGTGGGGTCTGGCAGTGGTGGTTTGAAGGGTGATTCTAATGTGCAGCCAATATTGATAAGAAAGGAAGTCTAGTGGAAACAGGAGGTTTCAACCAACAACATTCTCCTCTATTCTCCGATTATGTCTGCAGCATAGATATAGGTAATATGAGGAATAAACAAAGACTTTATACAATGTCTGTGTTGTCAGATCACTTTCAGTTCCTAAGCCCAGCCTTTTACAACTCCATTAATTTCTCCTGTACCAACTCTGTTTGGAAAATGCACGCGATGGCAGAGCAATGGAGAGGCTGAGGCTGTGATGGTTATTTCTAGCTCTGCCTCCAGGTTAAAGAGTGACCTTGCAAGTCATTTAACCTCTTTTCCTAAGGCCCTTATCCATCCTTTTTTTGTTTTTTTTAAAGTGGCATAAACAGTACTGTTAATATTATGCTTTCTTAATGTGTCTTTTTTTAGTAATCTACAATTCCTTTAAGCCTCTTCCCGGGTTCATGATAGAAGGGGCTTTCTCTGGTGGGTCTGTTTGTGGGTGAGAGTAGCAGTAACAATGAAGCCATAAGTTTTCCATTGGCTTTAACGTCTGGCTATGGATTTTTCCTTTTGTAGCCCTTTCTTCCCAGGCTCTATATCATAAAGTAATTAGGTTTGCTTGAAGTCTGTAGATTTAAGTCTGCTCAAGGTGCATGTTCTTTATTAATGTAATTAGACTTTACCCAAACAGTTAACTCTTTTTTTTTTTGTTAGTGGTGATTGAAGGCATGAACAGTTAACTCTTAGTAATCTCTGCCAGTCGGCTCGGTGGCCTCATTGCCATTAGCCACTGACATCATCTTAACTAAATTGTTTGCTTGAGAGAGTGGTGGTGTAGTGGAATAGTGGTGTAGTGAATTTGGACCTGTAAGGTTCTTTTTAACTCTACTTGTAACTGATTACCAAATTTATAGATTTTGTCTAGTTAGTAACTGCTGTATTACTGTTGTTTTACAATTTCTCCCTCAATAGGAACTCTTAAGCAGTAAAAGGTGTAACCTCTTTTTTTGTCCCTGTTTTGCTGACTAACCAAAACTGTATCTCCACATAATAAATACCTTTGGAGACAAAAGAAATTCAAGAATAATTTGTCCATTTTTCAGGCTTGATAGTGCCAGTTGTGGGGTTTATAAAGACTTAAGCCAATAATTAAATATCCAAGAAGCCCTGGTTTATTATGTTCCATGGGGAGGCGGGGTAGACAGATGTATCTGAAATTAATAATGTGCTTTGGTGACTGAAGCATAATTATTTGGCAGCCTTTGATCCAAACTAATATCCCGGAGTAGATTCACTATTTTATGTTGATGCTCTTCTATATATAACTCCATCTATGACCCTGGCTGTTTGTTCACACCTTTCTGTTTGGAACAAGGGCTCTTATTCAGCCAGTAAATGTGGGATATAACAAATTAACCAGTGCCATATATTACATTTTTAATATTGTCCATGTTTATGACACGTACTATCACCTGGTCTTAGAGAACCCTTCAAGGCTGCTTTTTAGGGAGAGCAAAAATCTTATTTTTATAATGGATTGGCAGAGAGGAGATAGTCAAGAACAAATATACCCATTTTCATTTGAATCCTTTGAATTGGAACTGTTTTCTGTACATTGCCCTGTACTGTTGAAGTTTGTATGTTGAGAGTGCGGCTGTGAACCATTGCCTGTAAAGGGATTCTCTCAGCCTGACCATCTAATTGGTGTCCTTTGTTTCTCTAATCAGTGCACCATCCTACGATAGAACCTAAAACAGTAAGTAGAAGTCTCTGGAGGCTGTGATTTTCACATCCAGAAACTCAGGGGAACGGTGGAGTATATAGGCTGAGTATGACCATGCCCACTGTGCCAGTTTTTTGTTTGTCACCATGCTTTGTCTTTAATTCATTTGTTTTTGTTGTTTTAGAGACAGGAACTTACCCTGTTGCCTGGGCTAGAGTGCAGTGGTGTCATCATAGCTCACTGCAACCTCAAACTCCTAGGCTCAAGTGATCCTCCTTCCGAGTAGCTGGGACTACAGGCGTGCGCCACCATGCCTGGCCAATTTTTTTGTAGAGACAGGGTCTCACTATGTTCCTCAGACTGGTCTTGAGCTCCTGGACTCAAGCAGTCCTCCTGCTTTGGCCTTTCAAAGTACTAGGATTATAGGTACAAGCCACCATGCCCGGCCTTTGTTGAGGGCTTTTGTTTTTTCACATTGATAGATTATGTCTAGCAATAAAACAGTGGTATTTATCGTGGATTAGAAGGTAATCCCCTTGTTGCTCCTCACTCTCTTTACAGTTTACCCTTGATTTTACTAGCTGAGAAGTCTTTCTGGAAAGTATACTTGATGCATGGCAGCTCCAAAAGCATGAGCTGAAGAATGCACTCACTTTTCCTAGAGTCTGTTAAAATCTGGAATTGTGGAACTCATACTGTAATTATTCTAAAACTTTTTAGATTAAATTCATTTCCTGGACACAAAGTGTTAATAGACTGCACCCTCTAAAAGAGGTAAAATCTGGCCAGATTGCCAGGCCTCTCTTCTCCCTGTTTATATGTCTCTAGGACATTTTTCACTCTGGAATTCTGTGCCCTGTGATTTTAGGATGATAACTCCCTATTCATGGCATAACTTACATGTTACCCAGTCTCTCTAATCTCTGTAATAACAAAATTGCTATGATAGCCATCCAACCAGTTAAAAAAAATTAGGTAATTCATTTCTAAATTGGAACTTGTTTCTTTTTAATCAGCCTTGTAATGTATTATAGACATCACTCTCAGCATTGGCTACAGAAGTGATTTAATGCTGGATTTTTAATGACTCCTTCATTAATCCTGGTATTCTGGGATTTAACACTCACTGGCCTTTGACCATTGGAAATGATGAAAACTTTGATTTCATGCATATTGGATAACACTGGATTGTTGCCAGGCCATAAATTTTGTTTCTGCAATGGCATGTATGATTGAGAGTGCTGCGGATGGATGGGTGCTCTCCCAGGCCGTGCACTGCTGCTGAAGAGGTGAGCACAATATCTTTATCAGCTCAGGGTGACCTCTTCCTAGGACAGTTGGATTTGAAGCAAGAATCCGCACTGACAGCTTTGTCTACTGGATGGATCTCTGGACTTGTGAAGTCAGGCTTCACCTTTTCAATATTTCCTAAAAGATGCTTTCTTTGACAATATGTACCTTAACGTCTGTATTTTGGACTTATTTTTCTTCTAATAAAGTCATAGAATATTATAGTAGCAAGACACCTATAAGACTATCTAGTCCACCTCCCTCATTTTGCAAACAAGGCAGCTCAGTCCAGGAGGAGTGACACAACTAGGCCAGCGTTAATAATAATGAAAACTATTAGCACCGGTGACCACCAGCTTACTGTGCCAGGCAATATCTAAATGTCATCATTCATTTTTTCCTCACAAAATCTGCAGGAGGTAACACTGCACAGCAAGTCCAGTATTCCACACAGCTTCTCTCTGTATCTCCTGCTGTTGTTAAAAGCAGAGATGACATTGTTAGTTGCTCTCCTTACTCTTAATGGAAGCATTGTGAGTGTTCCTTGGAAGAGAGGTGCTAGTTTATTTACTATAGAATCTTTTGGCCAGAGTGTTAATACTGTGAATAAATCCCAGGTTCTTTTTTCCCCTCAAAAAAAAACTGCTCAGGAGAAAGGAAGTCACCTTATACTCAGTCTTCCCAGAAGCTATCGTATTACAGAGTGCTTCCTCTGCTACTTTGTTTTAAACATACGCATTAGCATGACACAACCTCAGCCAGTGCACATGGGAAAATCATAAAAAAGAGCCAAATTTTTTTTTTGCACAAATGCAGTAGTTATTCCTGTGAATATGATCCTCTAGTTACAAGTTTCATGGAAAGTGACCTTTTTAAAGCTCACCTTAAAGGGCAGTGCTCTAAGGTAGAGGATGGCAGTGTTTTTCTGTAACAGGCCAGGTAGTGTATATTTTCTGCTTTGAGAACCATATGGGCTCCCAATTCTATTCTGCCTTCGTAGTGCTAAAGCAGCCATAGATGCTATGGGAACAAACTTGTGTGGCTGTGTTCCAGTAAAACTTTAATTACAAAAACAGGAGATGAGTTTTCCAACCCCGTCTTGGGGATGTTAGTGGAGCAAATAATAAAATTTTAAGATGAGGAGACAAGAGAAAACTTTCTGAAAAAATGTCTCTGTTGATGATGTATACTCTGGTGTCGAATACACTCATACAGAGTTTAGCCTGACGGAAATTTTTCTGAAATACAATGGTTTAAACAGAAGTAATACTTGTGGATTTGTAAATATTATAAATAAACATATGATGATTTCACTTATCTCAAAAGTTAGATATTTGAGATGAACAAGAAGTTTCCCCCACTTTCTAAGTCTTTTTAAAGGCAGTCTGGTAGCACTTTTTATGCAGTTAGCATTTTCTTGTGATCTTTTTCTCATGACCCCTACTAGCAGCTCAGTTTATGAGGAAATGACTGGTTTTGGAAATTGTTGCAGTACATTCTGATGGCTTCTCACTTCTTCTCATTGAGCTGCTCTGCACTGGTCACTGGGGATGTGACAGTTCACCACTTCCTCTGGTGGTGGCACCAAGAACCATTCATCCACTTCTTACTGATTGTGCTCTGCCCCTGGTTATTTGATTCTGTGGGCATGTCCCTGTTTTTCTGGGTGTCTGATTCTCATTGTTAATGCTACCTAAATCTTGCTGTTCAGAATACTTCTGAATCTGCAGAATAGCAGAATCTTTCCTGTTAGAATTTTAATACTTTGCTACCTATTTAATTTTCCAGTTTCTTTCTGGTGTCTTTTTCCCTTTCATCACTCTCACCAGTTCAGTACTGAGTTAACCTTTTCTTTGTCTACCTTGTTGAAGTTTTTAATCTGATCTAGCTGTAGCTGACAGCGCTTCCTTGTGCAGTGAGTTTTGCTGGTCTACTAGAGACAGTTTTCCTTTATTTTCAGCATGCCCTTTTTCAGATGCATCTGGAATGACAGCTGCATTTCCACTACAATAAAATGAGTTAGGAAAGCTACTCACTGGCAAAACACCTGGACTCTTTGGCAAGATTGAGGGTAAATTTCAGACCAGATCCACCACTAGCAGGGTGGGAGGACCAATTTTTATCAGGTGGGGATAGATCATAGGAATGAGGATATGAATAAACTGGTGTTATAGAAGAGCCAATTGTATCTGTTAGATGTAAGGGATTAGATAATCTGTCATTATGCTAATTCTGGGTAACAGATGGAGGAGGATTCGGCATCTCAACAGCAATATTCACCATGGGGGAAATTAGCCTGCACCCAGATCAGCAGTCAGGCAGGAATTCCATTGTCAGATAAACACTACTGGTGATTACATTAGTGTCTCCCTCTGAGTGCCTTAGCACATATGCTGGGTTGCTTGAATTTCTCTGTAGTTTACATATCCTTGGCCTTGACTCTTTCTAAGTTGCAGGACCTCTTTCTTTGTATCTGTAAAGAATTTGAACTGTTTTCTCTGTATTTGGTTAATTTAGGAAGATAAGATTTGGAAATAGGTTAGGTAAATGTGGCTCAAAGCATTACTGTATCATATAGTTTTTCTTCAAAGAAAGATGTCAAAAACCTCATTTATTGTCAGTCTTTAGAAATGAAGTTAAGAGATGAAATGAGAAGCAGGAACTGAATGTGCTCTAAGTGCTATATTTTACCTTTGGTACAAGATTTTAAAAAATTAAGTCCTTTGGCTTCACATTCTCTAAGAGTCGGTCTTGATCCTGAAATTTTTTCTCAGTAAATGATTACTCTTACATATTTTGTTAAATCATAGCTTTATCTGTCCTCCGTATGCTGATGATTATCAGTTTTTTATTTCTCTTATCTCTACTCTCAACTTACCACATACCTGCTTTTTATTTTCATTTATATGTCTTAACTCTCATCTCAAAGCCAACATGCTTAATGCTAATCACGTTTCATGCTAATGTTGATTAAAATGAAAGTTTCAAACTCAAGTGTGTTTCAGACTCATGTATGTAGCTTATTAAAACATACCCCAGGCATTGGGCTGGACCCACCTTTTGTAGTACTCACTAAAAATAGTCTTCTCCTCTCACTGATTCTATTCCTTTTTATATGAGGCATCGACACATTGAGCTTGGAGAGTAGCCAAGAATCTAGACAAGGGGCATTTTGAAAGGTTGTCTAGGTTGATTGGATAGCTGTCAGAATTGATCACTGCTTGTACAGGGAACAGTTCCAGATGTGCTTTATATAGGCATGGTCATTCAGATTTAATGGGTTAGTAAGTTGGATTATGAGCCATGGTTCCAGAAGCATGTAAGCATTTTAGACTGGGAAACCTAAAACATGGGGGCTGCCCATCTATAGCTTAGGTTCCTACCAGGACCTGAAATAATTGAGTGTGTTTGATCCTTGGGGTTTTGGGAGAAAGCAGTTGCATTAGAATGGTGGTGATTTAGTTATTTATATGTTAAACAATTCCCTCATCAGTTCTTTTCTGTTACTCTTGCCATTACTATACTCCATGGCATTCAGCAAGTCAGATCTAAGCCTTTTCTAACTATAGGTTTTCCCCTTTGCAAATCTTCCTGCATAATGTTGAGTTTTTTTTTTTTTTTTTTTTTGCTGTTATTTTACTACAACAGCTATTTTTGACTCTGACAGCTGTTTTCAATCAAGCCCCCTACTCAATTATGTCTCCCCTCACTGTCGGAAGATAATCTCATCTCTTTATGAAGAAAATAGAGGCCTATCAGGGAAATGCCTTTAATTTCTTGTTCTATCAATCCCAAACTTTTTTCCTCGTGCTTGCTTTTTTTTTTTTTTTTTTTTTTTTTTTTTTTTTTTTTTTTTTTTCTTTTTCGTCTCAAGCTCCTGGACTCAAGTGATCCTGCCTCAGCCTCCCGAGTCCCTGGGATCCTTCCCGTCTCTGTAGAAGATTTTACCTTCTTTCTTTCCGAACTAATTTTTTTAACCTACATACTCTGGATTCTGGTTCTTTTGGTCTCAGGATTTTGACCCATCAGTTATTTCATTTTTAACTGATTTTTCAAAAATTGTTCTTCAGTGCTCTGTCCTATTATATCTGCTTTTCTTCTTCTTCTTGCCTTCTTTTCATAGCCAAGTAAATTAGAAGAATTAAAAGAAATTTTGGGGAGGCTAAGGTGGAGGATCACTTGAGGCCAAGAGTTCGAGACCAGCCTAGGCGACATAGTGAGACTCTGTCTCTACTGAAAAAAGAAATACATTTTAATTCTGTCTCCATTTGCTATTCATTCCTTTACCTCTGGCTTTGAGCCCTCCACATCATTCACAAATGCTTCCCTCAAAGACACTTCTCAATCCTTACGTTTACTTGCTCTTTCTGCAGCATTTAATATTTATCTCAATCTTTTTTGAAATTTTTTTCTCTTGTCTTTTCAGTACACTACATTTTCCTGGATTTCCTTCTATAACTCTAATTACTTTTTCTGGGTCTGCTTTGAGTGCTCCTTAAATATCTGTCCTTGTGCCCCTTCTTCCCTCTGCTCTTCGTGGGCGATCTCTTTCATCATATGGCTTTGGTTTGCATGTAGATGCCCCTGATTCCCATATCCCCGTCTCTAGCCCAAGTCATCTGCCAAGTGTCCCACCAATATTCATCTGCTGACTAGACATCATTACTTAGAGGCTGAAACACAACATGGCTAAAAATGGGCTCATAATCTCTTCTTTAAAAGCCGTTCCTTCACTCAGATGATAGCATCTTGATTGATGGTTGTCACCATTTACATAGTCTTTTGGTCCAGAGATTGAAGTGTCATTTTTGTCTCCTCTGTTACTCCCTGTACCTTACTTCTACTGGTATATCTCAGGTTCATTTCATCCTTTCTCTCTTCACTTCCTGATTTATGCTGTCAGCATAGAATAACCCAACAGTTTCCTTACTGGCCTCTCTGTTTCTAATCTTACTCCCTAACGATCATTTTCGGCATTACTGCTGTAATTCTCTTTCTGAAATACAAATCTAAATATTATTCTCTTGCTTAAAAGTCTTCATTAATCATTCCACAGTCTTTAGAATTATACAAACCCATGATCCGGCCCTGCCTACCTCTCTATGTTTATATTTAACATTCCCCTGTTTTCATCCATCATCTCTGTAAAAAACAACATAAACGCAGTATTCTTGAATTCAGTGTGCTCTCTCTGCCTAGAATGTATGTTTCGCCTAGCTAGCTCTTAATCACTCTTTAGCACTCACTTCTCAGGAAGGCTTTACCTTAGGTATGCTGCCTAAAATCTGAATTGGGCACCTGTGTATATAGTTCCCCAGCCCCTTGTGCTTACCTATAATAAGATTCATAGCAGTTACAGCACTAGGTTACAAAACTCACTTAATTTATTCCCGGCATATAATACATTTCCTGTCATGTAGAGGGTCTTTGAGTTGACAAATGTTCAAATCCTTTCCATGGCTATGTCATTGTTTCCAAGTTTGGCCTGGGTCTGAAATACAGATGTACTATGCCTTATGTAGCATAATTTAGAACTTGAGCTTTGTCTGGGACCCTGGAGTTCCTTCAGGTTAGCCCCCTTGGTATGGTAGAACAGAAAAATACGACTTAAAAGGCAAATGTCTTTCTCAGAGTTTTATCTAACTGAAGCCAGAATTGAAATTTAGAATCTCATGATTCTACACATAAGTGAAAATCAACCTCATTTACAAGTAATACCCAAACTACACCTTTTTCTTAGACCACATGAGCATTACGTAATCATTTCACTTTTGTGCTTTAGTTTGTGTTCTTTTTTTTCTCCTCTATTCAACAGATTATTCACTGAGTTGAGTATATGATGTTGCCAGGAGGTGCCATTCTTTGCACTGGGGATAAAGCAGTGAATATAGTGGAGCAAAATCTGTTTTTTTGCGGAGCTTACATTCCGATGAGGGCAATCAGATAAAGAAACAATGAAATACATAGATGATAAAAAGTGCTATAGAGAAAAATAAAGCTAAAAAGAGTAGAGGGAGATATTCCAGGATTGGGAGGAGGAAAATTTTCAGAAGGGTAGTTGGGAGGAGTCAGGGAGGCCTCAGTGACAAGATCAAGTGAGCAAAGACTTGATGGATGGGAAGGAGCAAGCAGTAGAAGGCAAATGAAACAGGGGAGACAAAGGTCTGCTGGTGCAGGTGTGCCTGGATAGCAAAGAAGCCTTCACGGCTGGAGCAGAGATGGGCTTGGAGAGAACTTGGCTTTTACTTCAAGTGAGACAGGAGTCACTACAGAGTTTGGAGTAGAGGAGTAGTGACACATTCTGTCTTCTTTCATCTTCAGAGATTTATTTGGGCTGAGAATTACTCTGATTATTCTGGTTGAGAATGGAGTTTAGGGTCTTCTGTATTTTTCTTCTCTCCTTTTAGTAAGTTTAAATCTTATTGACTTTCTTTCTTTCTTTCTTTCTTTTTTAAGAGGCAGGGTCTCACTCTGTTGCTCAGGCTAGAATGCAGTGGTATGATCCTAGCTCACTGCAACTTTGAACTCCTGTGCTCAAGCAATCCTCCTCCCTTAGCCTCCTGAGTAGCTGGGACTACAGGTGTTCACCACCATGCACAGCTAATTTTTTTTTTATTTTTAAGATTTTTTTGTAGAGGCGGGATCTTACTATGTTGCCCAGACTAGTCTCAAACTCCTATGCTCAAGTGATTTTCCTGTCTTAGCTTCCCAAAGTGCTGGGATTACAGGTCTAAACCAATGTACCTAGCTCTATTGACTTTTTAAAAAAAAAATTTTTTTTTATTTCGAAATAATTATAGATTCACAGAAGTTGTGAGAGAAGCAGAGAGAAGTCCATCCCATGTATCTTCCACCCGGTTTTCACTAATGGTTATATCTTACGTAATTATAATGTGCTGTCAAAACCAGGAATCTGATGTTGCTACAGTGCGTGGAGTATAGTTCCATGCCCTTTTATCATACATGATGATTCACATGTGCCGCAATCCAGGTGGACAATTATTCAGTCATCACAAAGATCTCCCTGTGCTACGTCTCCTACTGCTTTCCCCTCTTATCATCCCTGACAATTTACTAAACTGTTTTCCATCTCTGTAATTTTGTCATTCAAGAACATTACATAAATGGAATTGTACAGTATGTGATCCTCTGAGATGGGCTTTTTTCATTCAGCATAATGCCCTTGAGATCCATCTAAGTCATTGCTTATATCAATAGTTTGTTCCTGTTGACTTCTAATCTGTATGTGAAAGCAGGAGGCAGGCTGTCATGGTGGAAGGACACCTGTTTTATTACTTGAGACCTGAGTTCTACTCCAGATTCATCACTAAATATTATTCATTGTCTCTGAATCTCAGTTTAGCCACCTATAAAACGAAGGAATTGGAGTAGAACACTAAGATTCTTTCAGTAATAAACTCTGATTTTTCCTGATGTAGTAAAGAAGTCCATCTGCCTTCTTAATACTTCCTGTGCAGTAATCTCCTATGGCCATTAGGATATTGTCAGGCTCATAATGCCACTTAAGAAACATCTCATAATGGCTTTATTGACATGTTGCTGCTACTTACATTTTTCAAGTGTAAGCTTGATAGGCCAATATAGCACTTGATGTACAGTCATACATCGTTCAACATTAGGGATATCTTCTGAGAAATGCATCCCTAGGCGATTTTGTCGTTGCGCAAACGTCATGATATACTTACACAAGCCTATATGGTATAGCCTATTGTTCTCGTGCTACAAACTCGTATAGCACATTGCTATACTGAATACTGTAGGCAGTTGTAAAACAATAGAAAAGTATATATATATCTAAACATTTAAAAAAATGCAGTAAACATACGGTATAAAAGTTAAAAAATGGCACACCTATATAGGGTACTTACAATGAATGGACCTTGCAGGACTCAAAGCTGCTCTGGGTGACTCACTGAGTCAGCAGTGAGTAAATGTGAAGGCCTAGGACATTATTGTACACTCTATGAACACTGTACACCTAGGCTACACTAAATTTATTTTTAAAAATTATTCTTCAGTAACAGATTAACCTCAGATTAATGTAACTATTATAAATTTTTAAAATGTTTTAAAACTTTTAAAGTGTTATGCTAATAACACTTAAAACACACATTGTACAGCTGTACAAAAATATTTTCTTTCATTATATTCTTATTATATAAGCTTTTTTCTATTAAAATTTTTTTTTCACTTTTAAAACTTGTTGTTAAAAACTAAAACACACACATACACACAGACATTAGTGTAGGCCTACACAGGGTCGGGATCATTAATATCACTGCTTTCCACTTAGACATCTTGTCCCACTGGAAGGTCTTCAGGGGCACTAACAGGCAGGAAGTTGTCATCTCCTGTGATAACAATGCCTTTTTCTGCAATATCTCCTGAGGGGCCTGCCTGAGGCTGTTTTACAGTTAATTTTTTTTTTAAGCAGAAGGAGTATACTCTAACATAACAAGAGGTATATTATATTATGTACATAAGTCAGTAACACAGCTGTTTATCATTATCTAGTATTAGTACCATACATAATTGTATGCACTAGACTTTTATACAGGTGACAGTGCAGTGGGTTTGTTTCCACCAGCATCACCATAAAGATGTAATGCATTGTGCTACGTGACATTACAATGGCTGTGACAACAAAGTCTCTAGGCAATAGGAATTTTTTCAGCTCCATTATAATCTTATGGGATCACCTGCGTATATGTGGTCTGTCATTGGCCAAAACATCGTTACGCAGTGCGTGACTGTATATAAATGTGAAGGTAAGTGTTTGACTTTTTTTACTATTTTCAGTGCTAAGATACAGAAGTAAACTTCCTAGTTGACATAGTAGAGTGAGCCACAGTAGTACAAGAAGTGTGGTAAATTGCTGTTAAATGTCAATCCTGCTCTTGAATCAGTTCTTCATTCTTGAATCAATTCTTTGAACATGTTTCTGCTAATCCACCAAATCAGTTTGTTGCAGATGATAAAAGTACTTAGCAAAACAATTCAAAAGTTTAGATTTTAGTTTCCCTGGTAGAAAATATGCTACACTCTTTTTCATTTGCTCATCCCTCCCTTCTCTTTATTATACTCCAGAGCATTTTTGGAATACAATGTATCTTAAGGAAATGGTCTGTATTAAAGTGTTGAAGAGAATAAATATTTTCTCTGAAATTTGCCAAGCAGCCTGGCCTTCTACCATTTATCAGCACTGTGTGTGCGCATGGCCGTAGGGCCCTTAGAGTCACTAGTGGAAGGCTTAAAAGAAATTCTTCCTGCTGCCATAGTGCTCTACAGCAGTGGTCCCCAACCTTTGTGGCACCAGGGACTGGTTTCATGGAAGACAGTTTTTCCACAGATTGGTGTGGGGGTGGTGGTTTTGGGATTATTCAAGCACATTGTATTTATTGTGCACTTTTTTTCTATTATTATTACATTGTCACTTGCCACTCACTGATAGGCTTTTGATGTGAGTCCACAAGCAATTGATTTATTATGGTCTCTGTGCAGTCAAACCTCTCTGTTGATGATAATCTGTATTTGAAGCTGCTCCCCAGTGCTAGCATCACCACCTCAGCTCCACCTCAGATCATCAGGCATTAGGTTCTCATAAGGAGCACGAAACCTAGATCCCTCACATGCATAGTCTGCAGTAGGGTTCTCGCTCCTGTGAGAATCTAATGCCACGGCTGATCTGACAGGAGGCAAAGCTCAGGCAGTGATGGGAGTGGCTATAAATACAGAGGAAGCTTTGCTCACTGGCCAGCTGCTCACCTCCTCCTGTGTGGTCCGGTTCCTAACAGGCCACGGACCTGTACCAATCCACAGCCTGAGGGTTGGGGACTGCAGCTCTATAGCCAGAAATGTATATAAACGGTAAAGTATGTTGAATGCTTAAGACGCTATGCAATCCTGGTGGCCTCAAATATTATCATCAAGTGTTGTACAAAAATATGGAGAAAAGGATTAAGCTATATCGAATATGCACTCCATAATGATTGATCAGTAAATCCTAGTTCACATTCTGGTCTGGAAGTTATTTTATAGAGCATTTAGATACCATACCTCATTTTGTAGGTATGGAAATTGGCACAGGCTTAGCACGTTTACTTGTAGTGAAACAGCGAGAGCGAGCGAGGGTAAGAGCCCAGTTCCTCTATCTCACCCTGGGCCTAGGATCCCATGTTTTCTGGTTTAAAGGAAAGCATGGTCTGTGTAGCCCATGCTTAGGGACCTTTAATTTTTTATTTTATTAGAGAGAGGGTCTTTCCATGTTGCCCCATCTGGAATGCAGTGGCCATTCTCAGGTGCAATTATAGCACATTGCAGCCTCAAACTCCTGAGCTCAAACAATCCTCCTACCTCAGCCTGTCACGTACCTGGGACTACAGGTGTGCACCGCCACTTCCAGCTGGACCTTTTATTTTTAAACTCTGGGGAATGAAACTTTGTAATGAGTTATTTAAAACTGTTAGGATGTTTTTGGTTGCAAGGAACAACAACAATTCTAACTATGCTAAACGAAAGATATGTGGGGAAAAACTGATAGAACTGATGTAAGCTGGAATCTTAGGCTTGGAAGATAATAATAGATGGGGATTCGGGCAGCTGCAAAGGGCCAAGAAACCGGAGCCGATGATTTCTGACTTCCCCTCTATTTTGTATCATTTCCCAGGCAAGAGCATTTAATAGGCCGAGCCTCTGTCATGTGTCTGTGCCCCATCTGCTAGGGACAGGGACAAGCGTGAGCATCTGATGATTTTCATCTTGCATAGTATATGGCTTAGCATTGTTTCCCATTAGGACTACAACAGTGGGATATGCTGAAAGGGAGATGACAATTTTCTGTTACATCCATTGTTTAAGATGTAAATATTTGGCTTTCAAATATATATTTAAAGACCATATTACGCACAAAAGTATGGAATAACTACAATCAGTTTTTGTTTCAGCACCCCTCATAGGTTAGTGACTTCACTCAGAAGTCTAGGATGACAATAGGGTAAAGACAGAGTCCCCTGAGTAACTGTACTCTCCACCATCACTGAGTGAGAGAAATTGAAGATTTTGTTTTGTTTTGTTTTGTCTTGTTTTGTCTTTTTAGAGACAGGGTCTCACTCTGTTCCCCAGGCTGGAGTGCAGTGGTGAGATCATAGCTCACTGCAGCTTCGAATTCCTGGGCTCAAGTGATCCTCCCACCTCAGCCTCCCATGTAGCTGGGACTACAGCAGGTGCATGCTATCACGCCTGGCTAATTTAAAAAAAATTTTTTTTGTAGGTACGGGGTCTTGCCATGTTGCCCAGGCTGATCTCAAACTCCTGGCCTCAAGCAATCCTCCCTCCTGGGCCTCCCAAAGTGCTGGGATTACAGGTGTGAGCCACTGTCTGGCCAAGGATGTTTTGTTACCTCTATTCACACTCCCCACGTCATTCTTTTGTGAAATTTTATTTTTCAAAGGAAAGTGGGGCAGAGAAAATAAGGAATAAAGGAAACATGCTTCTATGTCTACAATGAGCATTTCTACTTTGTGTTGGAGTATATTTTGAGAGAAAAAGAGAAGTCATCAGACATTTTCATATGGTTTCTGCCTCACCACTCAAAAAAAAGTCCACTGAATCCCCAGAAGGCCTGCAAATTCTTGTAATTAAATGTTTAATATATAATTTAGCTAGTGTATTAGTATTAGAGTGGTCAAATTTATAATGTGATGTGGGTAGATTATTTTTAATGTGCTGATACATTTTAAATTTATTAAGGCAATCTTAGATAATTATGTGCACAGTATAGTTATTTCTATTTTATAGAATTTTAAAAGGACAGCAGTGTAATAAAGGGAAATAGGCTGAGAATCAGAAGGCTCTTCAATGACCATTGTGATGTTGTTACTGTTTTTCTCTTAGAGAACTTGTTTAAAAATTTTCTTGGTTTCTCTCTGGATCTGTCTTCATCTGTGTATGGAGGCATTTGGATTAGTTTATCTCTGTGGACTCTTTTTGCTCAAAAATTCTGTGGCTCCATCAGTTATTACTTTGTTTTCATCCAACAGCCCACAGAATCTCCTGAGAACTCAGTGAGTAAAATCAATTAGCTAGCCAATAAATATTTATTGAGAGCCTACTAAGTATTTTGCTCTTCTTGGACCAGCAGGAAATATGATCTTAGTTGGGAAGGTAAGATATGTACACAGAGAAGATAATATACAGCAGTAAAAGATAAGTGCCAAATGAGCGATGCAGCCAGACACATAGACATGGGGAGAATGCAGGGCTTGGTTGGTGGCTAAGAAGTAGCCTGTTTGGGCTAAAATGGAAAGTTGGAAGGGATTTAATAGAATAGGGTTCGAGGTATGTGAGGGCTAGATCTTAGAATACATTTAGTAGCCTGTTAGCCTGCCATTTGTGGTGCTGTTAAGTCAAAAGAAAACTGGATTTGGAATCAGAAAACCTGACTTCTGAATGTGGCTCTAACTCTTACAAAAACATTACTTGTGGCAAGTTCCAATGGTTTGATGTCTTTTGGAAGCAATGTATACTAACTACCTCTGTACTACTGGAAGGATTAGGCTAGGCTAATGAGTATTAAAATGCTTATCCTATAGTAAACATTCAATAGGTGGTCATTAAATCTGAAATTATCTTTTGAGTGAAAATGAATGAAAGAGTTTTGTCATCAGATGTTTTTAGGTTAGGTGTTGGATGAGGTGATTGGCAAGGTTCTTTTCATCCCTGAAATGCCATGTTGCTACTGCAAGCCTATGTGTAGCCTTCTTACTGGTTATAGCTCTGTTACTTACAAGCTTTGTTACCTTTCTGTGCCTCAGCTTTCTCATTTGTAAAGTAGAGAATGATAACAGTGTCTGTCTCATCAGAGTTTTGTGAAAATTAAATGAGTTAATAAATGTAAAGCACATTTAGAATAGTGCTCAGTAATTACTACTCTTCCTCCCTGTCCCCTAGGTCTTTCCTTTCCCTCTCCCTATGCTCCTCTCCTCTGTCTTCTTCCTCTGTCTCTCTCCCCATCCCATTTCTTTTTCTCCCTTCTTCTCTCCCTCCCTCTCCATCATCATTTCAGGTATAATAAGTTAATATTTGGAATATTTCTAACAAGTTTTGTGTAGTGGTGGTGGTGCATTTGAAAATGAGATTTACCTCAGCCTAATGTTTTATGAGGATTAAGCTAACGGCGTTGGGGATTGGTCACCATCGCACGGAGACCAGGTAGGGGAGACTGTGATAGTCCATGTGAGAGGCAGTGAGAAGCTTAACTAGGGTAGAGAGAAAGAACAGAACAGAAAATATTCATGGGAAACAGGTTTGAGCTCAGATATTTGTACAGGAATCAGAGAGAGGCATCAGGCCTTGGTGCTGAGAGTGTGATGGTCCTACAGATGGGGCTGTTGGGAGGAGGAGCTTATTTGGTAGGATTCAGAAAAGCTTTAGTCTAGTGAAGTGAATTTTATTTTTAAAATGCTGAGTTTTACATGATGATGAATCATACAAATTCACATGTCCTGCAAATAGTTGGAAATGTGAATTCATAGCATATTTAGCAATGAGTGAACCGATTTGGCTAGATTGGAAGTGCATGTTTGTTAGACAGTGTACTTTCTTCAAGCTAGAGCCAGTATTTAATTTGTGATCTTACTGTTTTTCAAGGATCTGTTTGGTCTGGGAGAGAAGCATTTTTAGAGGGACCCCGTGTTCTGTCATATAGTGAGATTCAGACAAGTCCATACAGTTTCCGTCTATGAAACAGGCATTTTTTTCCCCACTGTTTTTCTTTTATTGTAATGGTTGGGGATCAGGGAGAATGTTAGATATTTGAAGGTGGACATTGTTTTATTGCCACTTATATTTAATATGCCCTGCATATTTCAGCCAACATTCATCATTGTCCTAACTTCCCCCCAAATTTTGCTGACTTGGAAGTACAGTGGTACTCAGAGAGGAGCTGGCATAATGGAGTATAATGTCACAGGTTTACTTGTCTTATAAAGCCATAACCATGATATTGCTGAATAAATGAAACTATCACATAAGAGGTGGCAATAAGATTACAGCACTGCGGAAATCCTGAAGGCAGAATAAAATTGTCTATTTACTAAGCATAACTGTTTGATATAACTATTTGATGTTATGCTTCTTCCCCCTTTTTCTAATCGCTTTGACCCATAGTTTCCACACTATATTCTCTACTAGCCAGATTTATGAAATGAGTTAGTCGTTTAATTCTATGGCTTCCAAATACATTTCTATCTTATTTCCCTCTGCCTGTTAGTTGTTCTTTCAGGAGACCAAGACTAGGTATGCTCACCTAGGTAGGTAGGGCATGAGTGGAAATAAGGGAATGCATAGGATATGGCTCAGAGATGTCTCGGAGTAGACAGCTATTCTGGCAAGGTGAATATGAAGTGACATCTCTTTGTCACCCACTTTTAAATCCTAAGTCCATAGATATCTTTGGTTTTATTTCTTCTCTTCCCAAACTGAATGGTGCTGTTGGTGCTCACTGAGGTGTGGCCTCTGTGGGGCTCAAGTATGAGTTTATTGTTAATAATGAAGTTTGGATGGATGGATGCTGTAGGGATTCAAGGATTTATGTATCCGTAAAGCAGTAATATTTTCATGGAATGACTTTCTTTTTTTTCCCCTCTTTCCCCTGCCGTCTTCCCTTCCTCTTTCCCTCCTTCCATTGTTTCTTTCATTAAGCATTTCTACCAGTCTTGTTTATGGGTCTCCCTTGGTTTCATTCTAACCATGCATCCTTTTCAGTTCCTAAAAATAGGACTAAGTCCGTATCAGTCTTCATTGTTTTCTTTCCACCTTGTCCTCCCCGTAAGGAAGAATGATTAGGATTCATTAAAGCACAGTCATTGTTCCCAGGAGTTCTTGATTTTCATATCTCAACTCTGGTATCTAGAAAACGCTCTCAACTCTCAGCTGTATTTAGAATCACAGACCTGTATGGTTTTTGAATGCTTATTAAATATGAACTAAAACTTAATGGGGTGATTCGTTTGGAAGAGTGGTTTTTTGTTTTTGTTATGTTTGTTTTGCTTTTAAATTCCATTCCATACTTGCCCATTGATGGAGTTTGGTTTTTTTAGGGTCATGCTCTCTGTGGGCCTGGCTGTGCCTTTTCTTGCCGTATAAGGACTTTTGAATCTCAGAGCCTAGAATTAGGTGCCCTGCCCCAGGACTCCCTGTGCCTTAATGCAGCTCTTAATAATCCTGGATTTTCCCCTCAGTTCATCCTAGTTACTAAAGCCAAACTTTAAAGGGATATAGAAGCATTTGAATCTTCCTCTTTGTTTTCAATTTGTATTGTGAATGCTTGCAAAGTCTTTAGCCACTATTTAGATCCTCTGGTGGCTGTCCTGGTGACAGGACTTTTTAAGTAGAAAGAGGAGCCATTAGTGTAAAAAGATTTAAAAAAATCAATTTCAGGCATTTTTAGAACTACGTAAGTTTAAGGAGGAAGTAAAAAAAAAAATAGTGAAGATGATAGGAGAGAGATTTAGTAAATCTATTAATATAAAGGATGTGTGCCACCTAAAATGTTTCCAATTATTGATGCTTCCAAAACAGAATCTCCCATCTACGGATGCTGCTTGGTTATGTGAGAAGTGTCTCCTAGATGTATATGAAGAAAAAAGCAGGGACAAAAAAAGCAGTGATCCAGATTCACAGGAATTTAGCCGGTGGAGATTAGGCAATAAAAAGCATTGGGTAGAACTGTAATGTAACTCCTTGGAGATGCCATCATACTAGCTTTTGTAAGCTACCTGTTGCTTCAAAGGACTTTTTCATGGTTCGAGGCCTGGTTAGAAAATAGAAGCTTAATAAAAGATATTTGCTCATTGCCCATTGTCCCTAGATCTCTCTCATCTAGAATTTTGCTCTCACTCTTTATGGACTTATTTTGTTGGCTTACAAAAGCCTAGTCTGCCTCAAACCTAAAACCGTCAGGTTCCTGCCTCAAAGAGCATGGATTGTAGAGGTCTTAGTATTAACCTATAGAAAAAAATCTGAAGGGAGCCTGGCTTTGGGCCTGTTAGCCATTGAACATTTTCCCTACCTGTTTGCTGTCTTTTGGGATAGGGAGCCCACATTTTTCTATATATATGAGCAAAAATGGAGCTAATATTCCAAAGACAATAGTTTTTCAATCTTCAGAGCTTTCTACTTCCTTATTGAATCTGCAATGACCTCTCCTTCCTTCCTTATCTCTAACCTAGTTGTAGAGAAAGACACCAGCACCCTGTAGCTTCCCTTGTAGATCAGCTCCACAGTAGAACATCCCCTGAATAGCTGACAAGAAGTGAGATCAGCCATCTGGTATGTCAGAAATCAATATTGGAACTCGGTCAACTGGGGATCTCCATCCCAGCACTTGTGAGAATGCCTGTATTTGTGGCACAAGTACAGCCAATATGTAAAGGAAGTAGAGGCAGTTTTTTTAGCATTAAGACATTGGAGCCTTTGGTGGTCATGGCTAACAGAGGCCCAGGATGCATACCTAATGTCTCACAGAAAACAGCCTTTTGTGCTTAGTATGTAAAATTTGACCCCAGAGCCTTGAAATTATTGTGAAGAAACTATACAGTAAGTATATGTGTGTGCGTTGCATACATCTGCATGAGATATGTACCTCTATATAGATAAAGTGATTACAGTAGTCTCCCTTTATCTACAATTTCAGTTACCCACGGTTAATCATGGTCCGAAAATATCAAATTGAAAATTCTGGAAATAAACAATTTATAAGTTTTAAATTGCACACCTTTCTGAGGTGCCCCCATCTAATGATGAAGTCTCCCACCATCCAGCCTGGCACATAAACCATCCCTTTGCCCAGCACAGTATCCATGCTGTGTATGCTACCTGTCCCTTAGTCACTTAGTAGCCATCTAGGTTATTACATCAACTGACTGTCAGTGCTAGCATATTGTTCAAATTGTTCTATTTTTTTATTAGTTGTTGTTGCTCTCTTACTGTTCCTAATTTATAAGTTAAATTTTATCATAGGTATATATGTATAGGAAAAAACGTAGTATATGTATATATGGGTTCATGTTATCTGCAGTTTCAGGCATTTGCAGGGGGTCTTGGAATGTCCTGCAAATAAGGGGTGACTATTGTATTATAAATATACTGTGCTGTTAGTTATCTTTCAGACCTTTTCTTTAACTTTGACTTAAATACATTGCAGAAGCATTTCTTTATAGATTTACTTTATTCTGAATATGTGCCCACATGTGTCTGCCTTAAGGAAAATATTCTGCTTTTATAATCTCTGTGGACACCCCAGTAACTGATAAAATGTAGATAGTTTTTAAGTGGAAAATGTTAAGCTCAAAGAGCTAGATAAAGATCTCTGAGCCAGAGCCACTGAGTTAGTTACCTGTTACCCTTTTTCAGATGGAGAATAAAGGGGTGGGTATGTGAGGGGGTGTTGCAGTATTATACCCTATGTCCACTATTTTGATATTGTTGAGGCTAAGGATGTGATACCCCAAAGACTAACAGTTCGGCATGCTGAGAGGCCTTAGAAGCTGCCTCAGAATCAAGGTCCCTCTAACCTTGTCTTGCTCCCCCAACCCCAAGGGCAGAGAAGGACAGGTTCTCTGGAATTTCCTAATCTAAGAAAGTTTCTTTCTTAAAGAAATGCATTTGCCTTCAACCCCCTCCTTAGGGATCTTATCAAATAACCAGGAAAGACAGACCATTGGCGTACAGGAGAGACTGAGAGTCATCACCAGGCTCAGACAGACTTTTCATCTGTTCTTCTGAGGGCAGCTCCAAGAGATTACCTGGGAGGTTTTATCTACTTAATAAGACAACTTCAGCTCATTATAAACAAAACAAAACAAAAAACCCAAAACAAGACAGCCTTTGTTCCTGTACAGCTCTGCCTGTAACCTTCCAGCAATGTCTGCCTCCCACCTCCTGGGTCCACTTATTCTCCCTAATGATTTACTGCCCCTCCAAAGAGTTGTCTACATTCCCTGTCTCCCCTGTCCCTTATGGAAAAGGATATGTAAGCTCGTGTACCACACTAGGTTACCGAGTAATCATTCTCCTGTGATTCCTCCATACTATGCATTTTAAAATGAAAGTTTGTATGGCTTATCTCATGTTAATCTACCTTTTGTCAGTTGATATTCAGGGCACCTTCACAGGGCAAGGAGAGCTTTTCCCTTAGTCCCTACAGTATCTTTATCCATTTAATCCAGGTTCTAATATTTTATCAAGTAGTATGTTCACTTAAGTTAGCTCTCCATGTAGGCACCAAATCTTTGAAGTCACAGAATGTATGAGTTGAGTGAGAAGGAGTATGTGTGTGTATATGGAGAAGGTTTTGTCTTTATTGTCACTGTTGAAATATATATTACTTTTGGCTGTGAGTATATGGACAGGCGAATATATAACACATACTCTGGTTCTCTCATGAAGAAACAAGATCATCCTTGAGAAGCTTTCTCTGCTTCTTCCCGGTTTGGCTGTATAGAAGGTTAGTGGTGGTTGTCATTTGGTGTCGATGGAAACAATTCAGTCTTAAAGCAATTCAGGCAGATCAAAGGAGGCCTGTCTGCATAGAGGGGTAGTCTGGCTTGGAGTGTCAGAGCCCCATAGGATGTTAAGAGTGTTCACACAAGATATCAGAGTCCAAGCTAGGTGCAAATATCCCCATGGGAAGGTAGCTTAGTGGCAGGACGTTAGAGCCTGAGTGTCCACTTGTGAGGGGTTGACATCAGTGATACAAGATTGATTATATTCAGGAAGACCGATCCTGTAACTAAAAGTACTAAGGATAAGCCAGGTTTCTCACTGTCAGAGAAAGGAGTTACCAATATGAAAAAGAAGAAAACTAGAAAGAACCCTGTAGTGGTGAACTGAATCGTAAGTATCTATGTGAACTCATGCTATGTTGGTTCACGTTCTCTGAGAAGCAGATGCCAAGGATTAGACGTGGAAGAGATTAATTGTAGAAAACTCATCTGAGACATAATGGGAAGGGAGCCACAGGAGGCTAAGAGAGCTGCTGTCAGACTGCAGTGCAGGTCAAACCAACGTGGAGAAGGAAGGGATTGAAGGCAGATTGGATTAGGAAAAGTCTTAAGTTGTGGAGCAGTTCTAAAGAAAGTTTCCCTAAAACTGATAAGGAGTCAAAATTGCACATCAGAGGAATCCCAGCAATAAACCTGCCTTAGTATCTCTGCTATGCTCAGCTATTGGCTGGAAGCAGCTGGTAGGAAGCATAGGAAATGGCAGTGATGGATTTCAGAGCACAGCAGCTGGGCTGACAAGTCAATTATGCTTCTTGCATTTGGAGATCCAAGAGGCACACTTTCATGACTGCCACACATGGTTTTCAGTAGTTACAGATAGACATAGAAATAAACGTATAGAAATAAATATAGACATACATGTGGGATCCTTAGATAAATGGCTAATTCCAGAGCTGGGGAAGACAGTACAAGATGACCGTGGAACATGTCATATCAGAAAACAGAGAAGTGCTCAAAGAAGGAAAGGAGACATGTCCACAGAACACAGAAGCCAGTTTGTACTGGCCAAATTGGGAACAATTTGAGCATCAAAATGAAAAACAAGGGTAGTGGATTATAACTGTTTGAATATAATGAGATTCTATGAATTCTTCTAATAAAAATAAATAAATGAATAACTTGGGAGTTTGTTGAGGGATGAGAATTATATAGTTCAAGGTGTCGCCTCACAAAATACCTTTTAATTACAAAGAGGAAAAAAGTAATCTTACAGTGGAGAAGCCTGGTAGACCCCACCCAAATCAAGTCATCAAAGTTAACATTGTCAATAAATTACACATTAGTGCATAACTTGAATATGATCACTAAGAAACATGCCAAAATAACTGGCATGTACTCTTCAAATGTGTCAAGGCCATGGTAGTCAAAGATTAAGACTGAAGAACTGTTCCAGACTAAAGAGACATGGCTACCAAATGAACTCCTGTTTCTGAACTAGATCCTTTTAGTCTAAGTATTCCATTAGAACTGGTGGCAAAATTTGAGCAAGTTTGTGGATTAGATGGTAGTAATGTGTCTGTTAATATCCTGGTTCTCCTTTTTTGAACATATAGGAAAACGTCCTGGCTTGTAGGAAATGCATGCCAAGTTATTTGGGGTGATGGTACTGTGAGTCAGCCACTTGTTCTCAGTTGGTTTAAAGAAGAGGGCATTTTCTTTGTACAGTATGTTCAACTTTTCTGTAAGTTTAAATGGCTTCAAAATTACACACGTACAGACATACACTGTGAAGTAATCTGTGCAGTTTTAGGTAATTATCTGACCTATCGATATATTGTTTGTTACTTCCAATATTGGTAGAGCTGGGGAAAGCAGGCAAGATTGTGATCAAACGATTATAGCCTACTGTAATTGAAATTTACTCCTTAAGATTCTTATTCTCTAATATGGGCATAGAACACCTTTTCTCCATGTTGGCATAATATAGGACTGCACAGTTTCACAGCTGTCTTATACTAGAAAAGTCTGAGCTTATTACAGCCTGCTTGCTGTGGAAAGGAGTTGGAGGGGAAGATGTCAACTACTTGTAGATCTTTTGAGAAAGCTTGTATGTGAGACCCATGTCACTTATACGTGTTTGTGTCAGGAACACCTGATCATGACTAATGGGAACTGTTCACTTTTACTAGAACCCTGAATTTCTGTTTTAGTTTGAAGAAGCATTTCAATCCCAGCACTAATTTTCTTTGTGTTTCGAACTGATACAGAGAGATGACTTAATGTTAGACTTCAAGGCTGTTAGGTCCCTTTTTATATGAATTATCCATTCAGGCTAGACATTTGTAATTGGAGTAGAATTACTGATACACTCAAGAAAGCAGAACTTACAAATTTGTCCAAAGCAGCATAATGTCATGGCACACAATTTAATGTTCTCTTTTCTTACTGGGCAACTGATCAACACACTAGTGTCAGGTTCTGAGCCATCTTTAGCCAGGGGAAAATCTCCTGACCTTTCATTAGCAGCCAAAAGAAATGAATGAGACAGTCAAGTATATGGATCTAGGCTAATTCCATTTTTCTCTCTCTTCCTTTCAATCTCTTTTTAAATTGAAGTCTCAGATAATTGGGAAGAAAAAGACAAAAGCTGTGAAGGAATGTAGAAAGTTACTGTCCTTGATTCTGTGCTGGGCAAACTTGACTAGGAAAATAAATTATGTTCCAAGGCTATATTTCCAAAATGATTAGGTGTTTTTCTTATATTTAAAAGAATATCTCAAATTTTTCCAAGTGTTTGAAAACAAAAGTAAAAGAATTTGCTTTAACTTTAAAATATTATTTTTATTTATCCTAGATGAGCTAAATAATTCCGTTCAGAAAATATTTGCTGTCTACCTTGTGCAAAGTGCTTTGCTAGGCACTAGGGTACAGAGCAAGAAAAACGTGACCCATACCCTCAGAAGTTTGTCATTTAACAGGGAGGGTAGATAATGAATTAATAATTGCAATGTATTATTGCATGATGATTTATCACATGGAGGACACATCGAGAAGACAACACATGTGATTTTGACATGCCTGGCACGTAGTAAATGCCCCATAATGATAGTTGTTATTTCATGTATTTTTACTCTCCTTACCTCTAAGCACCAGCACCACAACTTTTCCTCCAGGAGAAATCGGTAATTAGGGATAAGAAGCTAAGAGAACGTGGCTTAGATGCTAAGCTTTAAAGGAAAGGGAAAGGAAAGTAGTGGGCAGGGTGTGGAGTGATTTGGGAATCTAAGGCCTTAGGAACTCCGTATGGCAGGTCTTAACAGGTCTGTAACATTTGCTGATAGGATAAAGGGGCAAGGACTAGGAAGAGTAGGGAAAGATTGTGCCCTTGGTTCTTTGCTGTCCAGGCAGGTATGTATTCAGTAATTCTATGAATTGATCTGAGCAGCATTAACAGGAGTGGATCATTAAACATTTGTGTTGGTTTGCTTAGTATTCTCTAGCTTTTCATACAGAGGCTTGTTTGTGTGAATTTTTCCTTGCCTGCTCTGCCATTCCAGCTTTCTCTTGCAGACCCCATGTATTGCCTATAAAATGTCAATGCTCAGTTATTCAAAATGCAGCAACAAATATTTCTTTGTTCTCTTGGCATTTAAAATCGCCAGGACATCACAAGCTGTCAAAAGTGGAGTTGTCCCCTACGCCACTCGCCAGCCTTCTTGCTGGCTTTCTGGGGGATGGAGCCCCCCTCTTGCCCTGTTAGGGCTCCTTGGCGACATCTTAGTTAAATCCTCATTATGTATCAGCATCTACATCTGCTGATTTGGGGCTGTTGCCTTCTCCATGCTGCCAAACACAACTCTGTGATAATGACAGCATTTGCCAGCACGCTTATGCAGTGACTCAGGAGACAGGGTGGCCAGCAAAGCAGCCTCTTTGTGGGAGTGGATTTTGAGAAGTGCTAATTCCGTGGCAGTTTGGAGATATTAATATCGTGCTGGCAGTAGATAAACAGGCAGCAGAGGGGCATATAATGAGAAGATATTCAGCCACAGCATCTTTTCTTCCTTTCTCTACTGGCACATTTTTCTCTTCTTTTAAAAAAAGTGTGTTCTCCTGGGTTTTGATGAATAGAACTCTTAAATGGCTTAAACATACACAGATACTGATTAGTTCAGCTCCCAGCATCCCCATAGCATGAGTCTCTAGGAACCACTAGTGTGTTAAGAGTTAACTACATTTTCAAACAATAGTAAATCACAGCATATGGCACAGTAGCCTATTGGTTACCGTACCCTCTCCCTAAAGGGCACTGGACCAGATGGTTAGAGTGGGGCCTTTCATGTAATTACAACAGACACAAAGAAAGACATAAGCACCACGTTCCCTCAATAATATCATTCCTCTTGCTTTCCAGTATTTGCTATAGTTAATTATAGTTAATTTTTGAAAAACTGTGTTCTCAGTCTAATTGTTTATATCGAAGTTCCCTTTCCAGGTTGGGGAGGAACCATGCAAATTTGCTTCTTTAGTCATCTGAGTGTCATCTCCCATGCACTTTTCTCTAGCTAGTAGATGCAGGCCACTTGTAATGGTACCTCTCATTCCAAAGTGGAAGCATTTTTCTTATTCTGGTGAAAAAAAAAAAGATAATGCATTTGAGAATTGCTTTAAGTTAGATTCTAACCTGAGATCTATAGCCTCCTTGGACTATTGCTCCAAAACTGTTGATTTCAATTTTTATACATTTTTACTTTCTTTGTTCCCCATCTCAATTCATTTTGCAGAAAGAATTTCCTTTTTACTAGAATGCTTCTCTTCCACCTGTCCCCTTCTCCCCAATTCGCTCATGACTCTTGCCTTCTCCAAGCCTACTTTGGGTGGGAGATCCATTCTCAAGAATTGATGAGAAGATAAACACTTCATTACATTAAACAGATGTTTCTAACATTGCCAGACTAAAACAAGACATTTTTCCAGCCTGAGTGAGACCATGTCTCTACAAAAAATAGAAAAAATTAGCTGGTGTGGTGGCATCTCCTATAGACCCAGCTACTCGGGAGGCTGAGGCAGGAGGATCTCTTGAGCCCAGGACTTTGAGGTTGCAGTGAGCTATGATGCTGCCACTGCACTCTAGCCTGGAAGACAGAGCAAGACCCTGTCTCAAAAAATAAAATAAAATAAAACAAGACATTTTCTAATAGCTGTAAAGACTGGAAAGGAGATTTTGAGAAATTTAGGCCATGCTTTTATGTGCTCAGTTTTTTATCTATGTGCCTAATATTTTAGAGCAGACTTTTCTTGAGGGTAGTGGCTTGTTTATAACATTCTGTAAATAGCCTGGCCTAATGTGGGCTTTTTACAGACATTTTCTGCTAGTTTTTATGTGTGGATTGATATAGCATCTGACTGTACTAAGCAGAAAAATGCTGAGCTAGGGAACTTTGTTATTCAACCTTTTATTTGGATTTCTAGCTTAATAACTCATTGGTCTTGAAATCCTTGGCTTCTCCTTCCCTCTGCCAGAATGCGTTCAGACCTCCAGGTGCTAACTGTTATTATTTCTGTTGACTGAGCCCCATATGCACTTCTGGTGCTCACTGACCTATCTTTTCTGTTGCAGAAACATCGCTGAGGCTCTTGTCAGCAAAGGTCTAGCCACAGTGATCAGATACCGGCAGGATGATGACCAGAGATCCTCACACTATGATGAACTGCTTGCTGCAGAGGCCAGGTGAGACAAAAAATTACTAAACATATTGGGACCCACAGCCTCACTTTTTTCTTTCCCGCTATTGTGCCTCTACCTGAGCAGAATGTGTTAGAAAATAATACACTGAGAAAGCTTATATCCTTGTATTATTCCAGGTTTTTCCCATGAAAAGAAGGGCATACTTTGAACTTGGCTGTCTAACCTTGGTTAAGTGCACTTGGGCTTCCATTTTTTTAAATATGCGAAATTGGTATATATTAGATATGATCTCCCTATATGGATATTATAAAAGGAGACATGAATGAGAGCACTCTATATTTTTATCATCATTCCTGGGACTAACAGTGAAGCCCTGTTTATGTGAGCAGTACATTTGCCTGTTTCTTACCTCCAGAGACCTCTACTCCCAGCCCCTTCCATTAATCACCTCTAGACCTTTTGTCATGTACAAAGGAAATGAAAACATTTATTAGGAAATGAGTTTTGGTTTCAAACACTTCTGACAGCTGGCAGGAGAGCACTTAAGAAGCCCTGTGACATTTTACTTTTGTCCTTCATCCCTGTGGCTGGTTGCCCCAAGGACATGCATACTGCTCAGCAGTATTTCTTGCCATTGACATTCCTCAAGGCTTTTACTCAGGGAGACTTTTGTCACTGGGTGGTGTGGTAAGTGAGTGATTCCCAGACTTCCTGGGAAGCAGGACAAGAACTGAGCTACTTATGACTTGAATAGCTCATCAAACTGCTTGGACTCAACCAAAATACGTCCATTGTTCAATGGGCTTGCCTCACCTAGCAGTTTTTCCATGGTCTCTAGGACCCATTTAGTTCTAGAAGTTTGGTGATTGTCAGGTTATTCTCCACATTTAGAGGAGGAATGAGTTTGGGCACATGTTATCTAATCTCAACTTCAGACTTTGTCATGGAGATCACTTCTCTTGCTCTTTGGCCCAGAACATTGCCCTGATATGTGACATTTACCTCTAACACCATGTCACATCCTGATGGATAGAGTATCTCCAGAATGTCACACAGAATGTCAGCTGAGAAGTCAGTCTGTCAAGCTGCTATGGCTTTTTGGATTCTTTTTTATGGGCTTTTCCCAGTCTAGGACCTGATTCTTAAGGACAAAGAGTTTGGTGAAAATACCCATATCTTGGTTGTTTAAGGTTTGTTAGTGGCCATGTGAAAGTAATGTGATAGATAGTCCATAATTGGCATTTCTCATAAACCTCACTTATTTTCTTCTCTCCCTACCTATATTACCACTAAGCCAGGCAGGCCCAAAGAACCCATGATGAGAAATGTGCCTTCACATTTCTTGGTACTTTTTGATCATCTAGCTCCTCCAGGAAATGGACAATGACTAAAATACAGGTGGGATTCAGGGGGTAGATCCATAGTTGGCATGTTGAGCCTGACCTGATGGAAACTTAAAGAATAGGTAATGGATTTCCAGGGTAGCAGGAGCAGTTTGCAATCTAGTGGGATGTGTAGTCATATTTTCCATGCTGAGTTCACACTGCCACTAGTGAATATTTAATTCTGACAGGCAGGTAAGCATGGAAATAATTTGCAAAGCAGCTCCAGAAAGTGAGGCCAGAATAAGCTCTTTTGTTATCCTGTTAGAAATAGCCATGCCGTGCTATAATGTTTAATGAATATGCATAGATAGTGAAAGTTTTTAAGTTTTGGGTTTTAAGAAGAAAACAGCCTCTTTAGTGCTCATTTTGTGCTGAAGTCATGTAACAAGATGCTTGCTTGCTAAAGCAGTGAGCTGCCTCAAGATAATTGTGTTGAGCCATTGCTTTCAGACTGATGGTGGAAAAATTGGCTTTGGGGTCATTGCACTGTTGCAGGTTGAGTAAATGGAGAGAAATTAACCACTTCCCTAAGCCTGTGAGGCATTGCCATAAGGCAACACAGGCCTCATAAAGAATGGGGAGAAATATCCAGCATGAACTGTGAGTGGGTTTTCATTTGGAACAGTATTGTCAGCAAGACCCAGGACGGTGGCCCAGTGCCATCATCTAGATGCTAACCCCCAGGGAAGTGAAGTCACATTCAAGAAAGATCAGAACACCTGCTAGATAGGAATGGTGGTTTTGTAGCCATTAAAAAAGATTTTCAGTGCAGAATGTACCCCTTTTTTTAAAATGATAAAGTCGACCCCCTTGCATGACCACCTGTCTTCTGACAGTGCTCTATTTGAGTTTGCCTTTAGTTCAAAGCACTTCGTTCCCTCGTGACACACTCCCTGTGTTCCCTCAGCATTCTTACTTTCTCTCACGTTACGGCACATCAGAGCTCTTTGACATGTTCTTCTGCCCCTTATCCTGTCATTTATTGAATATTATCTGAGTTAAGGGCTGTTTTCCCCTAGATAGATTAGCTATATTTTTGCCAGCTGAACTCTGCTTTGTGATCTTATGCCCCTGTCAATGCGGTTTTACTACCTCTCAGCTTCATGTCCTCTGCAGATCTCATTAGCGAGTTGTTTACTCCTTTTCTGGGCCCTGAATAGAGCCCTAAACAAGAATGGCTTTGGTGCTGACCCCAAGTCTCTCACTGCATGGACTGTCACTTAACTGTCTTTGTTTATCATCCTTCAGCCACTTTTTAATCTTCAGTGATTGTGTATTGAACCAAGCCAGTTTGAATTAATTTCCCAAGTAAAATTTCTTGAGGTAGTGTATCTAATGCTTTGGCAAAGGCCAGATTCATAACATCTGCTGCATTCATATCAGTCATTCGTTCTCAAACTCTTTAGGTAAATAATAGGTGGGTGAGGGTAGCAAAGAAAGGCCATCATTCTGATTAGTCCCTCCCTGCAAGGGTGTTGATTCCAACAGGTATTTTTGACTCTGACCTGTTTCTCTCTCTGGTTATCGCTAGTGATATTGGCAGTGGTGCAGGGTGCTCTTCCGTTACCTTTGCTTTCCAGTGCTCTGCTTGGTCCTTAATCTCTTTAAAGAAACAACCGTAAGCTTTAGGGAAAGGTCAGCCTGTTAAACTCCTCTGACTCCTCAGGTCAGTGCAGCTGCCTGCCTAGGAGCTGATGAGCTTTCACAGGGCTCTGCAGCCCCTGCCTCCTCTGCAAGGGGGTATGATTTGCTGGCGTTTCTTATTATAGATCATCAGATGGGAGTGATGTGGTAGGTGCTCTTTGGGAGACCAGATGAGACAGGAGGGGAAGAAGAATACCAGTTTGCGGTTTAGCTGTTACTGAATGAAATAACCTGCTAGAAACAACCTCTACCACCTCAGCAGCTCTGTCCAGTTTGCTGACCCGTTGAGGCTCCTTCATTCAGATGCCTGTCTGCTTTTGGGAAACCCTCATTATGTCTCAAATATATGGCCCATGTAGAAGAAGCCACATCTTTTTTGTTTAAAAGATAAAAAAACCTGAAATTCCCAAAAGGCAGCTTTTCTTTCCAGTTCAGTTGTGTATCATCAGCTGCCTCTTCCCTCATTACCTTGTGTGCTGGCAAGATAAGGTTTTGGCATTTTCTCACATGCTCTCAGGTCTTGTTTCTCTCATGGGCTCCATTGAAAAGCCATTGATTTTGTCCCCGGGTTCTGAAAGCCTCCAGTACGTGTGTCCTCCGTATTTTTTACAAGAAGAATTTACGTGCGGCTGACCCACAGTTCTCTGTGACACTCCTGAACTTGGTCCTCTTTTGGAGGCATCATATAGACTCCTTAGGGTGTGTGACACATCATTGCTGTTCTGTGTGAAACTAATGTTCTATCTCCATATTGACTTTCTACCATTTCCAATTCTCATTTTACTTCAGTATTTCCCAGTTAGCTGGCCTGCTGCATTCTTAGTCTTGATACATGTTCTAAACTTAAGGTAGAGCTTTTGACTCCTTCAGGGAATATCTCTTATATCCTTGTGAGGTATTTCCAAGATAGTCATTATTGGCACCCTTCTTACTTTCTTTTTTTTTTTTTTTTTGAGACAGTCTCACTCTCTTGCCCAGCCTGGAGTGCTGTGGCATCAGCCTAGCTCACAGCAACCTCAAACTCCTGGGCTCAAGCGATCCTCCTGCCTCAGCCTCCCGAGTAGCTGGGACTACAGGCATGCGCCACCATGCCCGGCTAATTTTTTCCATATATTTTTAGTTATCCAGCTAATTTCTTTCTATTTTTAGTAGAGACGAGGGTCTGGTCTTGAACTCCTGACCTCGAGCAATCTTCCCGCTTCGGCCTCCCAGAGTGCTAGGATTACAGGCATGAGCCACCAGGCCAGGCCCTTCTTACTTTCTAAGGTGCTTTAATAATCTTTCATATACCGTATCCCATGTATTTGGTATAACACATCCAGTATGATTCTGGAGAGGCCAGAATATGATTAGAGTCAGATCAAAGCCTGGCTGTGTGCTGTTTTCTTTAGATATGGGGAGTATCGTCTATGTGAATTCCTAGAAACTGTTAGAATCTGTGGCTCATTGCAGGAAAATACAGAAGTTCAGAAGTTGGGGCTTTATTCCTTTAAGGCACCTTTTAATTCTAAGATTTTGTAATTTCAAGATAGGATGTATATATTCAGAAAAGAAATTGATGCGCCAGCTTGACTGTGGGAAAGCAATTGTATTGAACAATCTAGTGTCTGAGCAGATTTAAATGAATTTAGATTCATTCTGGACATACCTAATGAGGTTAGGGTTATCTCAGGAGAAGAGAAAAGGGCAGACTCTCTCTTATCTTTTCATGTGTATTCTATTTCTTGCCTTGCACACTGCAGATTCAAAAATCCGTGGTGTTGTCCTCTGTCTTTGAGAGGCAAGCATGAACCTGCCCTCTTTTCAGCTTTGCCTTGGCTCTCTCTCCTCCCAGTCCCCTCAAGGACTCATTTTTCTGATTGAGCAAGCCCAAACAACTGGTGTTTCTGCCTTTTTGACTTCTACATCTCCCATCTCCAAACCCCATAAGCACCAGTCAGTCTCTCGCTTTTTTTCAGTATGGTCGACGGCACCCTCCTTTTGAAGACTTCTCTCTGCTTGAACATCTAGGAAATCTGTGCTGTCATTTCTGTCACAGACTTTGATCAAAAGCCTATATAAACTTGTTGATAAGTCTTTCCTAAACCAGTATGAGTGGTCATTATTAAGAGGGATAGAGTTTTAATCATGTCTTTCGCTTGGTGATACAGTTACTGGGGACCATGATGGGCTTTCTGATTTCCATATGTTCATAGCAGCTGCTGGTAAATGTATTTTGCAGTTTCACTGAAGTACTTTTGATACCACTGGGAAGGAAGTGTTCTTGGTCTTCCACTCTTGACTTAATCAGAGAAGCTTTACTTTTCTTCTGATTTATAGGGAAGTTTTTCCATAAAATTTCAGTGGTGGGGGAAGTGACTTGTGCCTTTTAAAAAAATTTGATAAGGTCCCTCACATCTGTATCTTCAGTTTTACTGGCATTCACATCTGAATATGAACAGATTGTATAGTTACTTGCTAGCACTTTCTGTTGGTATGTTAAAAGATACAACTTTAGGACTCTTAAATGGAAGAGGTCAGTATATTGGTTTGACACAGTTCTGATTTGTTAAATGTGTTGGTAAGAAGAAGGAGGTTTCATTCTGTACCAATCCATTGAGAAAATTGGCATTGAATTTGTGTGTGTGTTGAAATTTTATTTTATTTTATTTTATTTTATTTTATTTTATTTTATTTTATTTTTTTATTTATTTATTTTTTTTGAGACACAGTCTCACTCTGTTGCCTGGAGTAGAGTGCCGTGGCATCAGCCTAGCTCACAGCAACCTCAAGCTCCTGGGCTCGAGCAATCCTACTGTCTCAGCCTCCCGAGTAGCTGGGACTACAAGCATGCGCCACCATGCCTGGCTGATTTTTTCTATATAGATTTTTAGTTGTCCAAATAATTTCTTTCTATTTTTAGTAGAGACGGGGTCTCACTCTTGCTCAGGCTGGTCTCGAACTCCTGACCTTGAGCGATCCACCCGCCTCGGCCTCCCAGAGTGCTAGGATTACAGACGTGAGCCACCGCGCCCGGCCGAAATTTTAAAACTAATATATCCTATCTCATGGTATAGCTTACCTGGGTTAATCAGTTCTCCAAGAAATCAGATCTTTCCTCTGTCAGGAACATTTGTTCAAGCCCGGTTGCATGTGATGGCTTTGCATTCATGTCTTCTCTTTCTTCTCATTTTCTTGAGTGTATCCTGGGTTCCAGGCATTGGGGATAATAGTGGTGAAAGAAAAAGGTAATAGACTCAACCCTTTACAAAGCATGCATTTTCAGAGGGACAGGCATTAAATAATTTTAATAGTACCTCTGGATATTACTATTTTTCCTATTTCTTCTCTACCTGTTTTCTTTGTCCTTCCTCTTTTCTCCTTCTTTATTTTTAACACTGCTTGCCTTAACACCTTTTTTATTCCATCTCGCATTTCTATTAAATTTTCCCCTGAGAGCATCTCCCTGAAATTCATCTTTGCTGTCCAGCCTCTGTTCTTATCTTCTCAATGGTTTAATGGTACAGCTTTAAATAAAGCAAGATTTCTCAATCTAATGACCTCAACAAGAGAAAATTCTTTCTGAATAAAACTGGAACTTACTGAATACTGTTAGAAACAGAGCTCTTACTTGAAGTTTAATCATAGATTCCTGTAACACCAGGGTATTGTTGGATTTTTAGCTCAAGCATCATAGGAAGCAGGAGTTGGGTGACTTATTGCTGCCCTCTTCACCCACCTGCATTACATCATGCTGGTACAGGTTGGAAGCCAGGACAGAGAAAGGAGACTGGCCTTTCTCTTAAATATCCTTTCTTTTTTAACTCCGAAAATTCATACCCCCACTGCATTTTGGACTTGCAGTTTGGTGTCATGGTCATGAGGTTGCTAGTTGCATCCAGCACGTGTCAGTGTGTGTTGGGGGTTCACTGTTGGGGAGTAGGGAAGATCAGCTATTGCAAGTGGATATGATAACAGGAAAATGTGCTAAAAGAGCTGGTGTGGGGAAGTGATTTGACGATGCAGCTGAATGTGGGGAAATTTAGCTTTTCCCTTTCTTCAGAAAAGATGATGCACTCAACATCCAAATAGCAGTAATCAATCTGCATTTAAGGCAGCACAAATGGCCACTTCTGGAGAGCTGTATAATGTCTCCATTTCCAAATAGTTTTCTCCTTCAGGATATTAAGAGGATCTGTTCACTCCCTCCATCCTATCCTTCTCTTCCCTCCCCACCCCCAGTTCCTTCTGACATAACTCAGCTGTGAGACTTTTCTTGCTGACTAGTGTGAGGGGCCTGGGGTATAGTTGGAGCTCTTTAGCTTTGTCTGCTCTCTTGCATACCAAGCAGTGAGTAGTTCTGCGGCTCGTGGTCAAGTGATGATCCAGTGGGAAGAAATCCTCCTTGCCCGATCTTTTCTGTAATGTTAGCCTGCACTGGTTGTATTCCTTTGGAGGAAATTTTTCTAGATTTACCTTCCTAGATGATTTGGTTGTCATTGTGTCCTCCTCCAACCCCAACTTCCAAAATATGTTCTGCTACAACCCCTTATCTGTCTAGAGCAACTTGTCCATTCTCTCCCTTTTCACTATTCTTTGAGGTAAGAGGCTTTTGCCTCTTTCACAGACCACCAAAATATCTGATACATTTGGTTTATGCTGGGAATATCATTTCAATCCAAAATAAGTTGTAACACTAAAGTGGTAATTCTTGACCCTTGACTTTCTGAAATGTCTTATTAATTGACTCCATAAACCATTGCTCCTCAGACTGGCAACATGATTGTCACTCGGGACCGTGTTAGAAATGTGAATTCTCAGCTGCCACCCCTCCCTCCTACCACAGTCTCGTTCCACATGTTCTTCAGGTGATTCTGAGGCATGCTAAATTTTGAAAGGCATTGCCCCAAACAATTCCTGACCACTGTGAAACAAATCACTTTGTGTCCTTTTATGGCAGATTAATCGTTTAATCTTCATTTTAATCGTGTTTATAAGTCATGTTTGTAAGTAACAGAGAGCAAGACATGGAGTGGACCAGCTCTGGATTTCTATAGTATGTTCTGGCTCTTTATTCCCTTTGACTCCTGTCTCTTTCCTCTGCCTCATACTCTGCATTCTTGGCTCCTTAATTCCACTCCTTCTGAGTAGCTTCCACCAGCTCTTGGTTAATTTAATGTGAAATCATGTTGAGTGTTGCAGTGCTTGCTTGCTTTGGTTCATCTGCAGTGTCAGGTGGCTGAGTGGGTCGGAGAGCAGAGTCTCTATTAGGCATATCTCTATCCTACTTTTGCTCTAATCCTTGGAAATCTCTCAGGAGGACTACAGTTAGAATAATTAATCACTCATACATCAATGCACAGAATTTTGTAGCTGCTTGTGAATGGGAAATCCGCTTCATAGCTCTTTCATTTGCAAGATTCTTTGCATCTACATGTCTTGTAAACTCCCTTGTGTGTTTCTGTTTTATCCTAAGCTGCTTCTGACTCCTCCCCCTCCAGCTTTGGGCCCAGACCCAGAAGTTGAGAAGGATTACTTCCCATTCCTCTTGCTTTTGCATCAAGTTCGGAGAGCCGGTCTCTGGAGTATGGCAATGAATTTTTTCCAGTAGGTCCAAGTAAATGTAGCTCACATTGGAAAATGGTTTTCCAAACTGAGCGTCACAAAACTGTTACATTTCACTCTGTCAAAAGACACGTTAAAATTTTCTATTACTGATTTGTTCATATTACAATAATAAATATTTTATCGGGTATTGGGAGATAAAAACAAAAATTCATGACCTAGTATGGTGATTGGGGTGACAGATAAATATTGCAAATAATTGCGAAAGTGGAGACATATATACCCATATATATGTCCCCACTTGCACAATGCAGAGGGAAAGGAGCACCTAAATCAAAAGATCATCCACAAATAGAGTCCATGAGGCAAGGCATGTTCTGTCTGGTTTGCCTTGGCAAAGGGAAATAGAAAACAAATACTACTTCTTTGCCCCATGACATAGCAGTTCCACTTCTATGAATTTATCCTAAGGAGGCAATTAGCAAGGTGCCCATCATTTCGTTTAAAAGTTACTCCTCATGGCATTATTTGTAATAGTAGAAGTATCATATTCACATAAATACCTCATAGTAGAGGATTGATCAAATTTTGAAACATGCATCCATATGTGATAGATTTTCTGTGCAGCTATTTAAAATGATGTAAAGAAATTAATGACATAGAGAAGTATTCATTTAACTATCGTTTCTGTAAAAGAAAAAAGAGCCTGCAAAACTTTTTCCTCCGTGGTACAATTCATTAAACATATAAGTGGGTATGTGTGTGTAAGCACTCTGAAAACATGTTAAGGGTGCTTTTGTCTTGGAATAGGATTATGAATCATTGTTTTCCTCAGTTTTTTTGCTGACAGACTTTGTGATCAGGGCAGCCAAAACTATAAAATCAATGTTGAGGCAGTTTTGAGTAATCCTACCTTCCAGAGGCCCTGTCCTCTCAAGAAGATGTTAGACTCCTAAGGGCCATTTCTGCCTAGCTCCAGTATCCCTTTGATCCTAATCTGGGACAGTAGAGTTTGCTTATCTTTTGCAGCTGTGTTCCCTCATCTCTTGCATTGGGTTGGCTGTTCCCTGCCATGGAGCTCATGATCCCCTCCACCGCGCATCCGTTGTCATACTGGCACAATAGCATGTGTCTTCATTTCTCTCTTACATTAGTTTTAGGCAAGATGACAACCTAGAGTTCTTTGTTATGTGCTTCACTGCCTCATAATACCTACTGATTCATTAGTCTGCCCACCTCCTCTTGACCGTAGGACTCAATTTCCTCGTTTCCAGTCTATGCGCTCTCCATATTTTCCGTCTTTCTGATCAGTAATTCTCATTTTCATTGGAATTGCAGCTGCATAACCCTAGCTTTTCCACCTACCATTCTGCACCTGCTCCTGCTCTGTGTCTTATTTTCTGATTGACAGGACCCTGTGGCTCCCTCCAGCTGCCAAGGAACCAGTGGAAGAAAGGCTAAAGGAACTGTTCATTGCTGCCTTGTTTCATTGATACCTGTATTTGATTCATGCTGAAACACCATGTTCATTAATAGGACCTGAAACACAATGAGAAGTACTTTAGAAGTTTAGCAAGTTTTTCAACCTTTGTTCTTTTTAACCTTTTGTGTTGGAATTAATTTTTCTTTCTTTCTGAGTCACTTCTCCTTTATTGTCTAGTAGGAGTTCCTTACATTGCTGCCCAAGGGTTCTGTTTTATTGTTTATGTGGTCAGAACTTTGCTCCCACTCACTGCCACTCAGATGCTTCCCCATCTCCTCCTGTTCCAGTGGACTTGATGTGGGATATAATGGTTTTCTTCAGGGTACTCCTCTGTTTCTGTTTCTGCTCAGAGGCCAGGCTTTAACCTCTCTTCTGCCCTGGAGCACAGGTTATGAAACTGTGGATCCAGGAGGGCCAGCAGACCTCATTCTTTTGCCCTATAGTCGCTTTGACATTGTCCATGTCTCCAATTTGAAATATTTTCATTGTTCTGCATTAGTTAGTTACCAGGCATTTGCTCAACTTTTTCTTTTTCTTTTTCTTTTTTAGAGATGAGGTCTTGCTGTGTTGTCCAGGCTGGTCTCAAACTCCTGGCCGCCTCCTGCCTTGGCCTCCTATAGTGCTAGAATTACCGGTGTGAGCCACCACACCCAGCCTATTCAGCTTTACTAGGTACACTTTAACTGAACTAGATGGCCCTGAGTTTATATAATTATGGGAACATAGCTCTGTGGCAAATACCATAATAAATATTAAGGACAATCCTAACCCTTGAGGGGCCTCTAGTCTAGCTATAGAAATAAAGATTAACACATGAAGCAAATTTAAAGTCATATGTTCTAGTTTACAATTACACACCGAACTGAATGATCGCACTTTCACATATGTAATTTTATTACCAATTCAAAGGAGTTTACCTAGGACCCCACATTAAGAATTTCTGTTATAACCATTGCATGATTATAGTGAGGGCTGTGGCTACAGATATGGGATAGCTCTTTTCATTCTATAGTGTTCACCTAGAAGGACAGGCAGGGGTCAAGGGGAAGCAAAAGCCCAGGGACACACATAATCAGTAACTTGCACGGAGGGGGCATCAAGAGAATGGGCCTAATTGGATTCAAGGGAGTAATGTGGAAATCATGTGAATACATACACTGGGGCCAAGCGTAGAATTTCCACTCGGTTTCACAGGCTGGTGGTCTTTGTTTTGTGTATAAGTAGGGGAGTGAATTGACAAAGTAGTTTTTATTCAGAAGTTATCTAGCATTCTTGTGCAATGTTGAATCAAAGTGGTGTGCAGTATCAAAAGGGATTGATTGAATTTAGTTAAAATGTTCCTGATGTTATCTTGAAATAAATTGGTGAGGGCCTGGACCAAGAGCATTACAAAAGGGCCAAGTGAGCACAGTTGTGAAGAAAGAAGGTAATGGATGTAGGGATGAAGCAAAAGCAGGATAAGGGACATCTTGGACCCCGGTTACCAGGAAGGCATTGTTAAAGGGAGATTACAAATAAGGGGACACGTTCAGGGGCTCCTGATCTCTCTCAGCTCTGTAGCCTCCTTTGTCCCATCATCTCCCTGCTACCTCTTTGTTACTCACCATTTCTGCTTTCTGTCACTTTATTTTCCTTAGATCTCTTTTATGTGAGAAAGTAGTTGTTTTGAAAAAACTCTGTTGAAAGCTCCTGCTCACTCCCTAGAAAAATTCATATATATACTTTGGGGGAGTTTGCAGATATTTCTAGCATCCTAGCTGGAGTTTACTATGTCCCCAGGTTAAGACTTCCTGATATGACAACTGTTTTGCGACTGTGATAAGGTTCGATCTAACCATAAATCCTTTGAGTTTCTTTGTAAGCTCACAAAAATATTTGTTCAGAATAATAAGCCACCATCATTGAATTGGCAGTAAGACCAAGGCCTGTGTGCCAGCACAGGAGGGACTATGATGCTGAGACTTCTGGCTTGGAGAGGGTTGGTCTTAAGATTTTCTGGTTGACCTAGGGACCACAAAATCTAAGAGCAAACTCTATTCCTTTGCATGAGTGTGCGTGGAGATTCTAATCCTGCTGTGCTGAGGCCACAGGGTGCTCTCACTATAACAAGGTCCTCATCTTTCTTTGCAGAGTTGTAGGTTTTATCTTCCAGAGGGAAGGCAGTCACATCTAATACGTTAGAATTTCAAACTTTGCTGTTTAAAGAAAACAGAGTTTTTTAGTGATTTGAATGGAGTTCCTCTCCCGCACTGTAACACCCTGCGGTTCTGTGGCTCCTAGAAACAACCTAGAAGGCCGAGTTTTCATCTTTCTGCCGCCCTGTCATCCCTTGGCATGTATATGGATATATACTCACTTTTCCTGGCTGGTGATGATTTTCGTCCATTATTTACACTGGTAGTGTTTGCCGTCTTTGTACTGCTGCATCTTGGAAAAGAAAGCTTCTGAGAGGAGCAGGCTGTGTTCTGCCCCACTGCTTCCTTTCTCCTGGCCAGCCTGAACACCAGCCTGCCTTTGTGAGGAAGCGGCTATTAAGCAGACACAGCAGGGGAAGTTTAGAAGTCAGGAGTTTCATTCCCTGCCTAATGAAAAGGGATGTAGAGCTGTGGTTGTGGCCTGCAGGGATAGGCAGTGTGGGGAGGGAGTCAGTGTTTGCTCTGTGGAGCAGATATTGGTGGAAGCAAGCCTGCTGTCTGCCTACCCTCCTGTGTCACAAAGACAGAGCTCCACAAATCTATCCCAGAGAAACTGGGCTATGTGAGATGCAGAGGAGAGCCCCACTGAGAAATGATGACCAGGCGGCATACCTTGTTTTCAACAGAGCCTGGACCTCCACATTTTATTTCCCATATGTACAACTCTTTGTAGCCAGTCATGGCATGTGTCCTCATGGTCCCGGAACACAGATGTACACTCCCTTTGGGGAAGAGCTGTGGTAAGCCTGCTCCTGTCGGCTTTTGCTCCTTTCCTTTTTGAGATGCAGGCTTGGGTTTGTGTCCTGGGCAGTTCCCCCAGATAGTCTCTCAAGGAGAATCTCTTGGTGTGGCATGAGCTTTACATCAAGCAGAGGGAAGTCTTCTGCAGATAGCTCCTTGGGGGTCATTTCTGCAGCAATATGGGGACAAGAATCAAAGCAACCTCAGCACAGGGAAGGAGACCGAAGCTGAAATAGGTCAATTTGCTCATTTCTCACAGATCCCTCACACTCGGTAGCCTGGGTCTAGTGTAGCACTGCAACGTGGGCGTGCTTCCTAGGTGGGCATTATTTGAACTTAGTAGTTAACTGCTTATTTGTTGACTTTCAATGTTGCTGCTCTTCTGTTAACAATAACTATTTCTCAGTGTATATATGATGTTACAGTGCTACTTTCTTGCTGCCTCTCGAATGTACCAGAAATTGATCTAATTTAATAATATCTTAAGTGTGAAAAAATTAAGTCTTTGAAAATTTTTTCAAAATTAATACCTGAATGTAAATAATATCTGATAATAGGCTTTTTAGGAACAAGGTAGAACATAAATACCTTTTTTCTTTAATATTAAGATTTAATTTTCAAGATTTTTGTTGTTTTAAATGTCAAATATCACTATTATCTATATTTTCCAGTTTTTAGTGTTATATTTTCCCCCCTTTGGTAGCATGTTCATTCTTGGTTAAGTCCTGGATTTTTGTTTATGGCACAGAGCTACTTTGGGGTGATAGAAAGAAAGAAGAATTGTAGTTTACTACCTCACTGCTTTTGCCTAGAGGACCTTTGCTTTCTAACTTGCTGCCCAGACCCTGTTCTTTTTTCCTCATAGTGTATGAGATGTTCTCTAGCCCTCAGGAAAAGCCAGGAACTCAGCAGTGCTCTAACGTGAACCTGTCTGTTTATAGAACCTGCAGATCTATTTATTTTGGTTGTCCTTGTTGTTAGAGGATAAGGCTATAGACATTAGTGCCCCATGGGACCTATAGAAAGTTGTGCAGGCACCTGGCTTGAGGGACGTAAGACACAGTCAGGGTAGGAGGGAGCTTGCCTTGCCTCACAGAGGCTTCCATCTTAAGGCTGCGTCTTCCAGTTTACAGTAGCAAAAGTGAGAGACCCTGTTGGTGGCAGATGAGGTTATAGAAATAGGACGCAGGCAAGACAGAAGCAGGGCTTTGGGAGGTGGAAGAGTTATATCGTTTGTTGGCTTCTAGCCTTTGGTTTCCCGTATAAACCATCTTTTAGTCCTCTACTGTTAGCTTGCAAATCCCAAGGGACAAGGGACAAACCTTGAGAATCAGCCTTGGTCAGTGACCATTAATAGGATCCCTGAATGATAAATCACTAGAGTCAATTGTAAAGGGAAATATTCTGACCCATTTGCAATTTCTAAAGCTGAAGCCCTTGATTCATATTCAGGAGGAGCCATGGGATTCACAGAACTTGGAAATGCTTTATTTGAGTTAGCTTTCACATCAGAGTGAATGAGAGAGTGTATGATTTGTTTGTTTTTTTTTGTTGTTAATTCTGTACTTACCTCATCATGGAGTAGAAACTAGATAGTAAGGAAGGCTTTTGTTATTTCTGAACCAAAAGTGTTTCGAATCAGCTGGGTGAGAGATCCTCTGGGATGGAAGAAGGGGCTCAGGTGGATGATAAAAACCCAAGTAGGAAAGAAATGTGACTATTTCAACACCCACACCATTTGGTCTATGTGGGTTTGGTTTAAAAACCGATGACCCTGAAAGTAACACCCCTGCAAAGTGGTGTGCTCTTCTCCTAGTCCTTGGGTGAGTGCCTGAGTGTGAAGAAGGTAGAAATGTGGCTGCTCGTGTGTCCCACAGACTGACCTTTGCCCTGGTCTGTTCTGGGCAACTTTCTCCGTATTTCCTCTGGAATTCAAAAACCCTAAAGTCTAGTCCACAGAGTGGAAACACCCTGAATCTCTGTTTCTCTATCTCTGAACTCAGAAACTCTTCCCTACTAGAGTCTGCAGGCTGGCGGTATACACAGGAAGGCCTTATCTAATAATGTGGGAACCTAGTGATTTACCAGTCATTTTATCCTGTGGTCCTTCACTGTCACACCCGTGATCATGCCCAGTGATGCCTAAGCTTCTGTCCCTGATAGGAACACTGAAAGGATTGGCAGGTTGGAGCAAACCAACCCGTGATCCAATGTTTGGCGGAGTCCCAGAGTCCTTTGTTAAATCTCTGTTATTACAACCTGAGACTGATTGAAAATGAGGCTTCATGTCAGTTATGTAGCATTTGCTAATTTTTTTTGCTTACTGTTGAATGACTTTTGTGTACAATATTGCTCCATTCAGTGCAACTTTTTACCTAGAAGGAGCTTCTTTCCATTAGAATTGGAACACTAGCTACATATTTTGCATTTAAAATGTTTCATGTGATTAAACGCTAAAAGAAACGTTATTACTTCTGTTTCTTAGGAGTGTGCTCTTCCAACTTATCCTTCTTTTGTGCCTGGAACAAAGCCTTTAATTTGGAAACAAGTAAGGAAGCCCTCTGATTATCAAGCACACAGTTAGCTGAAACTGGCAGCCAAGTACTAGTAACTGGGTTTAGGAGAAAAGCAGCCTTATATCCTCCCCTCCAGCAAATCCTCCTGGAAAGACTGGCTACTCAGCATTGTACAGTGTGACTTGTGTAGTCATACATCCCCATTTTCCTACTGTTCTACCCTTTTCAAACACTGTAATTTTTATTTTAATCAGTTTTTCTCTTCTTCCTTTACAGAGCCATTAAGAATGGCAAAGGATTGCATAGCAAGAAGGAAGTGCCTATCCACCGGGTCGCAGATATATCTGGGGTGAGTCATATCCCTGCGTGGAGCTGTGTAGCTCCGAGGCTCCAAGAACATGCCTGTGTATTTGCTGAAGGATGTCAGCTTATGTGTGTTCTCCAGCTTATTCTTTTTCATACTTTGAATGTGAATTTTTCCAGGGCATCCACTTAGGCATCTGTAGGATCTGGAAAGGCAGAATTCAAAACCTCATTCTGTTTCTCTACCTGAACTATCTCTGTGCTGCTTTTCCTTTTTTTTTTTTTTTGGATCCCCAAGTCTATGATTATTTTTATAATTTTAATTACTGTATTTTGTGATTAGAAAGTACTTCTTCCCAGTTGTATTAAAATAAAATTACTTCCTTTTTTTTTTTTTTTTTCCTCTTCACTTCCCAAGGCAGAATCAAAATTCCTGTTTTTTAAATTCCTGTTTAATTCTCACTGTGAGTGGGAAGTCTTAGTGGTAGAAGGTCTAGTATAGGTTTTAGGACAAGTATGAGAATTCATCATGATTTCCTCATGACTTCTTTTTCATCTGCTTGCCTGTAATAACTGGGAGAGAATGGAAAAATGTGTGAACATCCTTTGCAATATATATGCAGATTATATGGAAGAATCGATGACACAAATAAAGTTCCCAAAAGGCTGTTGACAATTTATCAATAAGGTCTTTGCTTTTACCCTTGCACATTTAGGATCTCTTTTGCCGAATAGATCCCCTTGTTAGTAGAGTGGGTCTATTCATTTATTCCACAAGTGTTTGTTGAGTGCCTACTGTATGCCACGAATTGCTCTAGGCCCTGAAAATTTAACAATGAAGAAAACTGAGAAAGTCACTACATTCAAGTGGGAAAGGGAGACATTTGCAATGTCAGGTAGTAACAACTGCTGTGAAGAGAAATGAAAGCAGCTAAGGGGACAGTGAGTGGTACAAGATTTTGATCAGGTAGCCAGCTGTGTTCCTGAGACACACACCATTCATTTCAACTCCCACAGTCATTAATGGTTAAGGAAGAGATCAGGTATGTGTCAGGTAAGGAAGACCACATAGCCCATGGAAGATGAAGGAGGAGGGGCTAGTAAATCTTAGCTTGGACACTCAGGGAATTTGCCTTGAGCACTGAGAAGAAAATATTATACTAGTATAAACAAAAGGTTCCAGAGCTCAGCCTAGCCCATAGCAGTGATGAATTACAATGTATTATCTTCCTGTTGTGTGCCTAGGCCTGGCTGAGGCTTTTTGTGTTGTTCCTGGTGATTGCTTATTACAAACGTGTCTGGCCAGCTCACCCTTACGTAGGTATAGTTAGAACCCTGCTCATTTTAAGCAGCGGGACTCCGGTGAGCTTTTCTTTCTCTATGGCTAGTCACTGCATATTACAGGTTAAACAGTGTTTGCCTACCACGCATCAGTTGGATGTCAGTTTAGAAGCTGGGGCCTCTGTTGAGTGGATGAGGTGCTGTGATAGGCATTCTTTGTGGCTTGGAATTCTGAGAAGCTCAGAAACCTGTAGCTAATGGCCTTTGAGGCACAGGTGACTATGGTGTATCTGCTAAGGCTCATTTTTAACAGGTGTGACTCACCCAGCGCAATGTTATTCAACCAATTTTCTCTGCGGCTTACCTGGCTGAGTTATTCTTTGCATATATATTATTAGCTTTTATATATGTATGCCCTGGCATTCTCAACAATGCTTTCCTTAATGTCCTTTTGGTAAAGATACAATCAGAGGGCAATTTTTTGGCTGTTCAGCTGCAGGGGAAAAAGTCATAAATACCTGTTTTGGAAAACACAATGAAGGCTCCACTATGTGAGGGCCAAATATGCCCATGTAAGGGCACACACTCCAGGGCCTTCCGGAAGCTAAATTCAACCTTGGGGATACGTGCTCTCTTTTCATTCGTGCAAGTTCACGTTCTTGCTCCGATTTCCCACTGGCAGTGAGGTGAAGTGACTCTAAGGAGGTTTTTGAGGTTGAAGTGCACCTGCCTCCTGACTGGACAGCGCCTCCCAGTGTAGTGTCCAAAAGATCCTTCTTGCTTTATTTGAATCTTACGCTGCCTTTTACCTTGATGCTTTCTGGTGCTTTCTTCTTCCTTTCTGTTTGTTGTTAGTAGTAATAGGACTTGCGAAACTTGTCTTCCTCTCCTTTTTTCTGTTTTTTTTCCACTCCTACTCAACCAACTCCCCTGTAAGCTCTAGCTCAGTTTCATACCTATCTGGATATTGGAGGATTGGTTTGCTCTTAAGTTATTTAAAAATAAATGCCAGTTAAATTTCCCTCACCACATAAATAAAAGAGGAAAGCTTGAACAAGTAGAAGACTGAAAGTGAAAAAGCTATTCAATTTAAATAGATGTCATATATGACCTTGTCTGCTTGAATCACAAATTATTCAGCTAAGACTGCAATTTTTTGTGCCCTCTGTAATAGAGGAGTTTCGTCTTTTCCCCCCTTCTAACCTTCCCTTCTTTCCATCATAGTGTTAAGTTTGTGTGTATGTTTGGGTGACCTTGTCCCATTTAAGTGAGATGTATGGGTTTTCTGGTTTCCAAAGCATGCTGGCCCCTTTGCTGTCTGAGAGACAGGTAGACATGTGGGGTCAGACAGGCAAACAGCGTGCAGCCTAACAAAGTATAAACACCTGGAATAAAGGCAGTGTAGTATACACACATGTAATGGTTTCATAAAGCCTTCTTAATCTTTTTTTAATCTTTAACTGTATTTCCCACTGCCCCAGATTGATCCCCCTCTTAGGTGTAGGTCATGATAAATGGAGGTTTTTGTTGAGCTGACAGGGTAGCCAATATGCTGGCAAAATAATTTACTATGAACTGCTATTTGTGCATAATACCTCTCCCCATCTTCTTCTCTACTGCAGTATACATCCTTGGAGACAGAAAAAAAAGACATGGATAAGCACACATTTTGTTCTCCTAAACACACTCAAGAGATGTGCTGTATGGAAGAGGTTATATATCATTGTTGTAAGGCAAATGACCTATAACTTTGTTGTAGTGTTAACTGCCTCTAACTTCAGGAGTTGAGTTTCTACCCATTCTCCATATCTTTTCTCTTATAAAAGACACAAAAACTAAAAATACTTTTGTGTTGGCCTGGCCGGGTGGCTCACGCCTATAATCCTAGCACTCTGGGAGGCTGAGGCAGGAGGATCACTTGAGCTCAGGAGTTTGAGACCAGCCTGACTACAAGCGAAACCCTGTCTCTACAAAAAATACAAAGACAAATTAGCCAGGCGTGGTGGCACTCACCTGTAGTCCCAGCTACTTGGGAGATTGAGGCAAGAGGATCACTTGAGCCCAGGAGTTTGAGGTTGCTGTGAGCTATAATGATGCCACTGCACTCTACCCTGGGTGAAAGAGCGAAACTCTGTCTCCAAAAAAAAACGAAAAAAATGCTTTTTTATAGAGATTTAGCAAGTGTCAGACCTGCTTGGCTGACTGCATATGGCGGGAAGTAAGGAACCCAAGCGTAGGAGTGAGAGGTTGATGGCCTGCCTTGTCAGGTGAGACACCAGCCTCTGCAGTAGCCAAAACTAGCAAAGCTTTTTGTTTGTTTGTTTGTTTGTTTGTTTGTTTATTACAGATGGCTTTTTATGTTAGTGTCAGCTGAGTGTTGTGTTTTCCATAAGACAGACAGAGCATGTGCATATAACACCAACTGAATGAAAGCCCCGCTTGTCTAGGGCTTTGATAAAACTTGGCCCATCTGCATCTTTTGCACCTATTTTCAGGGAAACCGCTAAGGAAGAAAAGTACTTACTGCCAAACTGGTAACTCAGATCCTAAAGAAGTAACTAGTTCTCCTGTATTTCCAGTGTCTCAAGATATAGGAAGTGAGCTATTACAAGTACCAGCCAGTGCTGTCATTTCTATAATAGTCTGGTTTCCTTTTGGGCCAGGATGTTCCTATGTATGTGGAACCAACTAAGGATTTGACCAGCTTGGTACTATTAATAGATCCGATTTGCTTTGGAGGATGGTTCTGTGGTGACTATTTCACTTCATATACCCATGTTTTCATTATTAGTTGATTTTGTTTTTCCCTGATTCTGTCTCAACTCCCTCCCTTGCCAGCATGGAAAAAGTTGGAATGTGTGTGTCAGTGTTCTTTATCTTAGATTTCTCAGTTGTTCTTTATCTTAGGTTTATTATTGTTTTTGCTGTAGCCTGCTCTGTAATAAATACGATCTCCTGCAGATACAGAGTGTAAAACAGGCAATAAAATAGGGCTGGTGCATGGCTTACTGTTGTTTTGGTAGCTCAGACAAATCAATTATGGTTCTGAGATTAGAGCGAGCCCCCCACTCCTCAGGTTGCAGCCATCCCTGCGAGTGCTCATTTCCTCCTTTACCTGGAGTACTCGATGGGTGAGAGTGAGTATTTGAGTTTTCCTCTCATGAGGAGATGATGTTTGAGGAGTGCATGAGGAGTTATGATGTTTGTTTGTTTGTTGATGGCACAAAAAATAGAGCCTAAGACCAGCGTCCACTTCAGTCTTATTCTGAAAGTGTCAGAATGGGGATTATCTTTCTTTGAATGTATTCTGCCTTTTCACAGTAGGTAGCCCTGACAACTCACTTGTTAATTTCACTGTTTACGGTATTTACTCTCCTCATCCATGGGTCTTTTTTGCTCTTAACTGCTGCTGTGCTCTCTTAGACATTTATCATGCTATGACTCGGTTTCTTACTCATGTCACATAACAACTTTTTTGTAACCTTCTCTCTCCGTGACTGATTTTGTTGGAGATGCATAGTTTTACTGATAAAAATATGCCTAAGCCGTGGCCTGGAGTGATCCAGGTTGGCCATGGTTGGTGGAGCGTTGGGTTCTCCTGGTGGCTTTCTTGCATCTCTGCTACATTTGGTAGATCAAGTTGTTGCTAATTTAGGAAAAGATATTTCTCACTATATTCCCTTCTTCCTCTTCCCTCAACCAAAGTTTCTTGAACTCCAGTTGGATCGCAGTGTGCAGGTAATTGACTTGGATTCTCCCTGCAGGGAAACATGCACACAGTACCTCTGATGCCAAAATGGCAGCTACCTTGGAAGTTTCTACCAGGTTCTTTCTTTTTCTTTTCTATTTCCCCTTCCTATTCCCTTTCTCTTTCCTTTTCCGTTCTTCTATTAACCCCTTCTGTGCAAAAGAGGTGGGTGTTATTAAGACTTTGTGCCAGAGAGTTTGCTTCTGCCAGTAGCCCTCACCCTCTTGCTGAAGGTCATTGCTTTATTGATTTTTTGTTCAGTTTCTTTGTTCACATGAGTTCTCTGTGGCCAGTTCTTGGTTGTTGAAGCTGTCCTGTTCACACTTCCCAGAACTGCAGGAACATCCTTTTCTCCTAAATAAATCTGGAAGCAGTTATGAGTACCATAGGAATTTTTTTAAGAGTGCATTTTTGCCGTTTATTACAGTTAGCGGTGGTTGTATATAAGTACCTCCTTTTACAGATTTTAATCCACCTTTTAACTGAGTTGTGTTCCTTTTGTAGGGCACCAAATTTAGGACATTGTCTCTCACTTTTCTTTAGTTGGGAGTATCAGAAAAAATTGTTTAGGACTTTGGAAAGATCAAGAAGGTTACTGGGTATCCTTCCGATGAAGTGCTGGGTGCTGCCTAGTAAACCCTTGTAGTTATGTGATTCTGTAGGGATTCTGCTGCTGGGTGGTTTGTTTTTGTTATAAAAAGTGACAATAGCCCTATCTCTAATAGTGTTCCACTTCTGGGTAAGTCACCTGATCAAACATTTCCTCAGAGGCATTGAATGGTAGAGCTGGAACACTCCCCCCAAAGGGCAAGACGCTCTGCCCTGACTTCACTACCCAAGATCCCTACCTCAAGGTTATCTGCTTACAGTGCCTGAATATTCCAAAACAGGACTATTTTAAACAAAATGGTAGACCAAGTAAGGTACAGGCTTAGAAGCAAACATTCTACAGATGAAAGGACATAGTCACTTTAGAAATTTGTATTTTCTTTCTTTCTTTTTTTTATTTTTATTTTTTTTGGAACCTTCACATCCAAATTACTCTTCATGTTTCTAGGTACAGAGCAGGCAATAAAACAAAGGCTTTCAAAGTACATAATTCTGTTATCATTTATTCCCCACTATTATAAATAGTTTGGTATTTCTCTTGCTTGTGCAACTTTTACCCATGTAAAAGATAATTTCCAATAAGGTAATATCATGACTCTTACACAAATATAAAATGAACACGTGTCAAAAATTTTATTTTAACCCACTAATTGAGGGAACCAGAAAGATTCAAAGGAAACTGAAAAACAGACATAGATAGGTTACTAGGAATGCTGAAGTGAATTTGCTAAAGATGCAAAACGCAGTCAAACTATAGAGTAAAAATGTCGAGTTTGAAATCATCCCAAAATAATCAGTAACCTTGATATGTCATTGCCATGAATTCTGTTATCAGGAAACTTTCTGCTATAAATTTTTCTGGTTCCCTTCTGATTCCTTGTTTAACTATGACTTCACAGATGAGCGTGCATGCAAATGAGCTCCTCAGCAACAGGGTCCTAGCTTTTATTTAAGTGTACTGAGCTATAATGGTGTTTGCCTTTCTTCTTTTGTTCAAAGACAGGAGAAAGGACACTGAGGGAGTTCAGGAACGTTTTTTCCAAACAAAGTGGCATCTTTTTCCAAAGAGATTTCCGTGTAGCGTAGATTCTGCTATAGCTGGTTCATGCTCTCCTGTTCTCTTTCGCATTCTCTGGGTGCATGTAGATATTGCTCTGTGATTCTATTTCATGGGTTCAGACTGGTTAAATGAGTCCATTACAGGCTTGGCTGGGATGAATATAAGTGTCCTGTGAAGGCAGTTGACAAAATTCCTGGATTCCCAGGTTGAGGTATATGATTGCGTTGTCTGATCTGTCCCATGAATGCTGAGTGATGTGATAAAACTTGAAATATTTCTGCATAGCCCCAGTTTCACTCTCCACTTCACCATCGTAACACTACTTAGCCTTGGATTGAACTCATTTTGTCCTGTGGCTATTGCTTATGTAAACATCTCAAAGTAAGTCATTTTTTACTAACATAGACATTCTGCTTACTTGTATTTTAAGTCTTTATTTAGCATACTTCCAACATTTTTCCTGCAGAAGATGTTGTACAGAATTTTGGACACCCTTTGCAGTGCTGACATCCAGATATTTTGAATTAGAGCTCAGGGTTGCTTTGGAATGCCCTAGTAGTTTTCTGCCTCAGTTCTCCAGGAAATGGTGTTCTCCGGGAGAAATTGAATTCCTCATACAATACTGTATCTCTAAGATGCCTAAGAGTACAAGCTGTTACCAGGGTTTCTAATTTGGGGGAAGACCTATGTTCTTTTGATTGTGCATAATGGCAACAAGCCAGGAAACTTCAACCACAGTAGAGCCTGTTTATTTTCTTTTTTATCATATTTATCTATTCCACTATTTAAGGTTCTCGGCAACTGACTCCCTTGTTAATTAGCACGTGTTGTGTTGAAGAAGTGGCATTTCTTCTTTTTGGAATGCTGCGTCTTCTCCTTTCCTCCCCAGGCCTTCCTCCTCCTTCAGCACATGCCTCTTCTTCCAGGCAGTTTCCCCTTTTTATCTTCGCTGCCTTCTGATCATGTCTTTCTTCAGCATTCACGTAATCATATTACCATGATTTTGTCCTTATAGGTAAACCGATTGGTAACTTCTCAAGTTGTTTAATTACATGTTGACCTGTTTTCCTTACTAGTTTCTAAACTCCTAAGAAAGGGGGAATCTTTTTTCATATCTCTTTACAGTGCCAAGTTTAGATTTGATTTACCAAGTGATGGGCTCAAGTAAGATGAACTTATATATGGGGAAAAAAGTGACCCTGGTTTGCAGCTGCAGGATTAACCACTGGGTTAGTAACTATTAATAGAAGTGGTGTTCTCCGGGCTGGTAAAAGGATACAGCAAAAAGTGTGCTTGTGTTCTAGAATTTAGTAGCAGTATGGAGTCATGATTATTAGCACAGGCTCTAAGATCACTGGAGTTTAAGTCTTGGCTCTGTTGCTTATTACTTTGTCACCTTGGAGATGTTATTTAATCTCTCTGTGCCTCAGTTTTCCCATGTGGGAAATGGGTATGATATTAGTACTTAACTCATTAGTTTGTGGTGTGATTGAATGAATGAATACATGCAAAGTGTTTAGAACAGTTGAAATAGTAAGAGCTCAGCAGATAGCGGTGGTTCACATGGTAGTGTTCATTGTTATTAAATTGCTTAGCATTCTGCCTTGCACAAGAAAGTCCTCTATAAATGATAGCTGTCATTATCATCATCGGTAGTGTTTACATTGCAAACCCTTCATCCAATTCAAGTCCCAAATCATACTGTTCCCTCTCCTGAGTTCTTTTACTGCCTCTTTATCTCTCTTTTGACATTTAACATATGCCATCTCTAGCTTGTTTTTCAAATGCATTTTTCATGTTGAATCAGTGAATGAATGATCAAACAGTAAGTATTTATTGAGAGCTTTTCATATGCCAGACACAATGCTGGGTGTTAAGTATATAATATTAAACAAGACAGATAAAGTCTTTATATGGCATACACAATTTGCTATATAATTACAATCGTGGTGGAAGTACAGAGTCGGGTGAGAGTATATACACTGATGGCAACAGCTTATTCTAGGTGGTCCGAGAAGGTCTTCTAAATGATTTTAAAAATGAGGCCCAAGGGAGGAGTTAGCAGAAGATCTCATTCAGGTCTGAAGGATAAATGTATGTATAGGAAGGTCCTAAGGTAGGAGGAGGCTTGCGTTCAACAGGTAAGGCCAGTCTTGCTGCAATGGGAGGATAATAAGGGGAGACACGACAGTGAATGGTTGAATCATTTGGACTTGTAGTCCTTGACAAGGATTTGATTTTATCTGAAGAACAATGAGAAATCATTGAAATAGGAGTAGAATAATTAGATCCATAATACTTAGATATATATTATGTATATATTTGTATATTTTTTTCCATTATGTGGAGATAAACTTGACAGGTATGTCTCCAGGACAGTGGTTAGGGTGGAATTTGCAATGTTCTCAGGGATGGCTGAATAGAGGCTGGAACTAGGGTTGTGGCAATTTAAGTGGAAAGATAAATTTAAGCTCTAGTTTGGTAGAAGTACTGGTACAATTGGGTGATTGATTGGATCAGGGATCGTGGAGGAGAAGTGAAATCAGGGGTCATGCATGAGCATTCTAAATGCCTGGCACAAATAACCAGCCAATGATGGTGCTCCTTTTCCAATATGGCAAACGCTGGGACCAGGCTTGGTGGCTCACACCAATAATCGCAGCACGTTGGGAGGCCAAGGCAGGAGGATAGCTTCAGGCCAGGAGTTCAAGACTAGTCTGGGCAACATAGTGAGACCCCATCTCTACCAAAAAAAAAAAAAATTCAACAATAAGAAAATGAATGACCCAACATGGTAAACACCTGGCAGATTAGATTTGGGACGAAAATTAAGAATTTGTAAACGTGTTAAATTTGAGGCACTCATGAGCTGCTATTCTAATGACCTTTTGATGAAATGTCAGTAGCCCAGAAAACTGGCCTGGGCTTAATGCATGAATTTAAGACTATTGGACACATAGATATAAGTATACAAAATTGCCCAGAGAATATTAAGAGAGAGGAGTCCCTAGACCAAGCCTTTTATTGAAAGATCATATATGGATGGGGAGCCGCTGGCCAAACTATAAAAGCTACTGTCCAAGTTGTCGGAGGAAAGTCAGGCAAGGGTGCTGTACAAACTAAGAGGAGACAGCTTCACAACACAAGAGTTGATTCTGCTGCTTCAAGATCAAGTAAGATGAAGGTTAAGAATTTTCCAATGGACAGTTTAGCTACACAAGTTACCAGTGACCTTAGAGCAGATTTTGTGGAATGAAGGAAAGCAGTGGTGGTGGGGATGTGTGAAAGCTAGATATCTTCTCGGCTGGGTTATCAGCAGGAACTATGTCTTACATCTCTAGACCTACAATTTTAGGAGTTTCCTAACAATGGCAAATGCATAAATGTCCATAATGATGATGCCTGTGTAGTTCTGAATGAGTGAGAAATCTTGAAGGCATCCGTAATTACATGTGCTCTGATGGAGAAAGAAATAACAATAATGTGAGGTCCTTGATTGAACAAACTAACTTTTGTTTCATCACCAAAATTCACTCTGTCTCAATTGTCTGCCATCACTCATGCACTCTGTGATATGTGGTTTTCCACTGATAGACTAGATCCCCAGAGTATCAATTCTAGAACCCCAATACAATATCCACATGTGGTTACATCATACCAAAATTGTAAAGCCACTGGGTGAGGGTAGGGTTAATTCTATATTTTCCTTAAAAAGAATTAGAATTCCCTAATGCACTACATTTCTAACTACTTTAAAGGTGTTTTTCAGTAAAACTAGTTTTGTTATTGTTTAAGCCTATTATCACATATTTTTCGCATATGCATGGAAGTCTGGGTACACTTTATCAAATCCGTTGCTGAGCCTGACTCTGGGGCTTTTTACAGCATGCTGCTGTTTTTACTAGGAACGTGTTTTTTATTCTCACATCATACTAATGTGTGATTTTGTTTATTATCCGCCTATTGCCCACACTGTTTTTTGGCTCTGAAATGATAATTATCGACATTAAACTTTTATTCCTTAGGAAAGAACTACTTAGTTTAATATCATCAGCTCCACAGAACACCATGCTTAGATCTGTTTTTGATGGAATTATGGAGCAAATTTCATATGCAGCGTCAGATTAAGATGTTTTCCATATCAATTTATAGACTTTATTAGCATGTCAGTAATATTTATTTGTCTCAAATATGTAGAACAATTATAAAGAGCTAATTCACTATAGAAAATGTTGAGTGCTAGCATTAACAAACTGGAGGGATAATTATCTGACCTTCAATAATTTGGAAGTTTATCTGGGCAAAGCTGAATCAGCCTTGAATATTAATATGGACTCTATAGAAATGATCCCTGAAAGTATAGTCTTATTCAATGTTAGTTTATTTTCTTCTTTTATTTATTTCATTTTATTTTGTTTTGCTCTTTTTTTTTTAATCTTTTTTTTTTT